>CAJQUW010005431.1:0-43805 GCA_907163375.1 Prostheceraeus crozeri | reverse complement strand
AATGTCAGCGGTTGTGCCATTTCGCAGGCCATAAATGTTCCAATGTCTCCTTTCTAGTCAAGCAGAAGAAGAGACGACCGGTCAAATTATGTGACAGAGACTGGTCAGCCTATATGAACAGCTCAGCACACATCAACATTGAAAATAAAGCTGTCTTTCTATTCTCAGTTCAACAGCACAAATAGACTGTTGTCAAAGTTTTAAAAACAGATAATTGATGCATCTAAGAGCTCTTTTGAAAGTTTAAAATCAAGATAGGTTAGCCATTGATGCGGTACGCCCACAGTGATAGATTCAATTGCGTGTAGGTTAGTCTAAAGTGAACATAGTCCCATCTTCGCCATTGTACTCAATGGTAGCAAGCGATAGAAATTGATAGCAATAAGACCTCTATTGAAAGTTAAAGGTGTAGTCAATCTTATCTCAAAGGCTTCTTCTTTGCATAATAGTCAATCTACCGAACTTTGACGCACTTCTGATTCCTCAAATAGCCGCAATTAGGAGACAAGATGACGTCACACGTGTCACTGATCTGATACGTCACTGTTACCATGAGGTGACGAATCAGCTAGGCGCATGAGGATCAACGCACAGCAAGAAAATGAACTGTAGGAAATGCGAGATCTAAAGTCATTGACGGGAAGTCACTTGTTTATGTGCCTGAATACATACAAAATGTGTAAAATGGCACAATCCTGCACATGCACATGCACAAACAAAACGTACGATCCTAAGAAACTTGCCTTCTACAACATTCCGAACGACAGAATAAAATGGATGTGTAGTAAGCATTGCACGAGCTCATATTAAACCGACGAAGCACAGTTTTGCATATTCTGAACACTTCAAACAAAATGATGAAATAATAGATCTAAGATATGCAAAGTGTGATGTTGAAGGAGTATTGCATAATCAAACGGTCTTTACTCCACCTGAGTAATGAGGCTGAAACCATGCTTGATAATGGGTTAAAAGTTTCTCTCGTTCAAGAGATACATGTTAAAACAGAATGAAAGTCTGACCAATTTGAGATGCTGCTATCAACTAATTCTCGGGACGAACTTCAGATATCTTCAGATGAAATGGGTATGAATTTCGATAGTTGTCATGTGATGAATGACTCTTCAGAATGTGAAGAGAGTCAAGCTGCATCAGTTCGTTGATTTGCAGTACCGGCATATTTCTTGTGATCATCCTATATTTCTGATAAAGCAAATGTACATTTCAGAATCTGACAGCAAATATACAGCGAGCATTTAATTGTCGTATTTTGCCTCTCGTAGGCGTGAGTGTGTGCTTCACTTTGCTATCATCGGATACATCCATTCAAGAATAATCTAGTTACCGTAGGTCCATTTAGAGATTTGCTTGCATGCTACAGGGCTCCTCCATCAGCCAACCACAGCGAACCTCCTGTCTGTTGAATCGGCAGCTGTGACGTCATCATGAATCTTTGACATGAATTTGCAGGCAAACTAACGAGTAGATGACTGTGACAGTGACAGGAAATCGTCGTAGTGATTGAACACTTCAGTCAGGAGTATAATTAGTTTCTGAAATTGTCCGAGCTACACCTTTAAGCTTCATGCAATACATAAAAGTTCCACTAAAATCGCACGCATTTCCACTTAAATACACTTGTCAGCAGGTGAATCATTCGGTTAGAATCAGTCCAATGTGCAATTCTAAGCTTTTCATTGGTCATTTATGCCCCAACCTAGTTTCCCCGGATGTGCGGCCACCTTGAATGAATGTCTATTCTAGTCAACTTCAGATAAACAATCTATTTTTATGGTAGCAAGCGATAGAGATTAACATAGCTAATCGTCTTTCTCTGGCTTGTATGATTGATCAAGTAGCTTTGCAGAAGCAGCTCTCATCAGAGAACCCATGAACTTCAAGGGTCACATTGCAGGCAGGCGTCAAGTGAAAAGCACGTTTCTTTAACTAAATTTCTCTTAAATATTCCTTTGATTGGTGCAATACTGAAAATAAATCGAAATAAGAGAAAACTTCGGTTATCTGTGGCCACGCTTGTTCTCTAAGAAGAATACACCAAGAATGTGAAGTACATCAACGGGACATGCGTTGTAAAGGAAGTTAGCATTAATCATTGAGAAACAATAAAGTCATAGATATGAAAAATACACGTCTTGTCGGGACTCTACAATGAAAAATTCATGTACAATCTAGTTACTTATCAATGAAGGTAAATAGTAATACTGAATAACTTAAAATTGACAGTAAAAGGATAAATAATAAACAATCCTGTGCATGTAATCCTAGCAACTCAACTAAGTCGTATAAGGAATAAACGGAATTCTCTTAATGATAAATTCAACAAATGGAAATATTATTCACACCGTTAGACTCTTCACGATCTAAATTTGCTGCTCTGGTTCGTTTAAGGTGTTGTCAATGTTCTAGTTCGTCAGGATTCAGGCTTGAATGTCATAACGTTCAATGGAAAACTGATCTTCTTTCCCCCTTGAGACTTGTTCTGGCCACTTGTTCTAAGGAGAGTCATCTCTAAAACCAAATACGCGGACACGGCAATTTATCTCGTTGTGTAGACCTGCTTCCGACAGAATGGATAAAAATTGAGCAAATCTAAGGACTCTGTTGCACTAAATAAATCGATTTAACTAATTTCAAAGAATCTTAATCATTATTATAGCAGAAAATATTATGAAGCCGCCTCCTAATTCAGCTGATCTCGCACCAAATGTCGTTGACTAAAAATATTCCATCCACAGAATTAGATATTTTGTTTATCTGCTTCAGTTTGCTAGAAGTGTGATTAATACGAAATTGACGGCACATCGAGGAACCTATTAAGTGGGCAAAAAGGAATTCATAATACCTTACAGAGATAGGAAAAAAAGTCGTGCGTCGCTTGCGGATTAATGTGAGTTCCAGCGAAGTGCTTCGATTGCCACAATTCCTTCAGATTCGAAGACTTCAGATCATTGCGCACAAGTTTTCTCCATAATGTTGGCCCTTCCGATCTTAATTAAAGAAAGTAGCAGGCGAACGAAAATTAGTTCACTTGATGATTTCACATCCTCTCCTCGGCATTTTTCTCACTGTATAGTGCATACACTGAATCGAAGCCAGGCATCGATGTGTGTTTTGGTGTGTGCGAAGTGATATCACAGCACATACACATCTCTCACTGGCTCTGGTGTCCTCTGCTGACAGCTTATTGTTTGCCATTTCCAATAGCAAGCGATACACAAATTATCCATTCGAGAAGGAGCGAGTTGTCTAATTCTGTGATGTGCCATTTCGATATTAAGGTTGCATACAATTCTCCCTTTCTAGGAAACCGAAGCGCGCGCAGATGAATCTAATTCTGTGACTCCATCATTTCCATGTGTTGACAAGATTGACCCCGTTTTGCCGAGCTATTTGCTCGCATCATTCCTGTTGTTCCCAAAATGACAATAATTTGCGCTGAAGCTAAAAGTCACAAATAATTCTTTGATACAGTATTAAAATGTCTCGGGGCCTCAGCAGCCCATTATCAATCAATCATTACATCTGTAGGGATTATAAATGAATTTTTGTAGGCGCCGGATCAAGCACACTTGAACACAGCTGATTAACTTAAATCCAGCTTTCCAATCCTTTGTCATCGATTTAAGCAAATAAACTGAATTTTGTGGTTCTGGTTCAGCTGTCGGAGGGTATAAAAAGGACATTGTTCTAAGACATGGCCAGGAATATCGTTTCTGAGTCATCAATCATCGCTCACTTTAGATGAGATACACACAAATGATCCAATTTCTTAGTAGTCTCACATGTGATTTCTTTCTGATATTTCACATATGTTTCGGCAAATAACATCTAGCAGGTCCATCCATAGTCTGAATTGTATTTAGAACAGTACCAGACCGTCAAGATATTTTTGATCATATTTTTATAATTTTTAATCTTTATTTAATCTATATTTTGAAAATATCTGTTCGATGGATATTGAAGGCAATCTTCTTATTTTATGCATCTTCTTTTTTTACGAATTATTTAATTTTTTGCTGAATTTATTACTTATACATCATTATTATTCATTATATTTATTATAATATTGCTGCTTAATTTTATGTTTCTTCTTCAGAACTCAAAATCACCCGGGTAAAAACAGAGTACATTCTAGTCTCGTAAATAATTTGATACAACACAGAAAAAGCAGTATGAAATTTACATGATGACAATTCATTCAAATCGTGAAAGGCAAACACATTGTTGATTACAAATTGAACATTGTTATCTAGGCATTTAATTTCTATTAACCTTTCAAATGTCTTCTTCCAACTCATCAAGTACCCCAATTTCCAGAGTGGAATGATGAAAACAAGTGGATGTCGAGAGATGTCAATAACTGAAGCTCAGCCTGTCATGTTGGAAGACTTGACGGAAAAGTGTGCCAAATATAGCATGTTAGTCTGAGATATCATTATTGAAATTGTACAAAAATTGAAAAAGCATCTTGTTACTAAACGCCCACAATGAGAAGTAGCATTGAGACAGACATATCCGACAGACAGTCAGCTATCTTCGACTTATCGCTTCTCAAGAGTACGCGTCGACAATGTTGCCAGCAAACAATGCTACAATCCAGGAAGTCTACTCCAAAGTTAGGAAGATGCCGAAGGTCTCTCATCAGGTGTAGGAAGCACTGAAAATAAGAATTTACGCACGACTTCCAGGTGCATGGAAGCTTGCAGTAATTCAACGCGATGAGTTCTACGAGCATCAAAGCAACAACTATGTAGACATGGACAGGGTCGCAGTGTGATTCGAAGAAGTATATTTTAGGAAACCGAAATTGCTCTGATTTCCGAGACGTACTTCCGTAGTGTGCGTGGCAACCAGTCATCGTGATTTTTCAAGCAATGTAGATATGGAAAAGTGGTAGCCAATCTATGTATAAAAACCCTATATTCTAGAAGATTGAGCGTTAAAAGTTAAACAGTAAATGACAGACAAGGACATCGGTTGTGCGTCTCACACCACCAAGATATTCATCCATAAATATCACACGTCAATTCACTGCAATCTCACATCTTCAGGAGAGGATGGCTGCATCCTTCTACCGTAGGACATAGCTGGAATTGTAGCAAGCGACTCTCATCGACGTCCCACTAATTTCCAATCAATCTGGCGGTCCTTTAAGGATCTGTCTTATGACCACTCCTATTTCCCATATTTACAGACCGTTTCATAAATAATTGCACAACAAAGTTGACCTATTTTCAAATGTAATTTTTGCATTGAAGTCCTGGTTCAATTATAATAAACGATATACTATATAAAACCTTATGTTCCATAGATAGTTTTGGCATACATTTTACTTTCTTAAGTGGTCAGATGTGTTGAAAATTTTAACTTAGTGCTCTATAGCATATTCTATGCCTGAAATCACTGTAGGCCTGACTTATGATTTCCAAAATAAAACTAATTAAAAAAGAAACACAAAGCACTCTATATAATTGAAATTTATTTTTGAATAATGTGGGGTTTTACTATTAAATCATGAAGGAGTAAATAGACAATCGGTAAAAAACAGATATCCTTATTTCGAAATAAAAATGCTAGTATCGTGTAAATGCTAGTACTCGCGCGTTGATAAAAACTACGTTTATTAGTAAATGAAATTTGTTAACTATTAGGAAAAATTTTTAGAATATGTCTACTTGTATCACTTTTTCCTCGATTGTCTATGTTATCGGTGATGATAGTTATCCTGAAAAAGTAACAATATTTAAGTAACCATTAAAATATGTTCGAGTGATTTTTCTTGGTTCGTGCTCGTATTGACTGTGTCTGGCTGCTTTTTCACTCTTTGAACATCTGCCTCATATGCCTTTACATTCCACCATCATCTGTTCTGCGCTACTCTACTGATATGCTAGAGTTCATTTCTATGAACGTGGACAAGGTCCTTAATAATTATCCAAGTCTCGACTTGATTTTCCTGGGCGATTTCAATCGCATTAATACTCGGTATTTGGAAAATAGTTTTGATGTTAGAAATGTCGTACAATACTTGTACCGACTCGTGGTGACGCTGTTCTAGATCTTGTACTTTTACCCACTTGTTTAGCAAATGAATACAATATATGTGTGGGTCCCCCTATTGCTAAATCTGACCATAACACTGTACTTTGTACTCCTAATACCAATGTATCTGTCAACAATTACAGATTATGTGTTGTAAATGACTTGCGTGAATCTTTTGTTAACTCTTTTCTATATGAATTGAGTCTGATAAACTTTCAGCCAATCTATAATATGAATATGTCTATTGATGAGAAGTGTACTTTCTTGAACAATGCTATAAAATACTGTTATAAAAGCACGATCCCAAGATCTTTTGTCGCAATGACTCCTCGCGATAAGCCGTACATTACACCACTAATAAAAAGCCTCATCAATCAGCGCTGGAATGCATACCGCCAACGTGATTTTTGCCTGTATAAGCGGTTGAACTCAAAAGTAAAGTCGAGGTTGATGAAGGAGAAATGCAAATGGGCCCAGAAGTCGAAGGATGGCTCCAAAAAGTTATGGGAGGTAGTTAATGAATTCAGAGGCTCAAAATCAGCTGGTTATTTTGCTTTGGATCCTGTATTGAAAAGGTTTTCATCACTTCATGAAGCTGTTGAGGAAATGAACTCTATATTTATATCATACCAGGCGTGTCATCCAGTTTCGACAGGTACTATATCATCGGAAGACGAAAGCTTTGCAGGCTCTGATTGGGCACCTGTTGTTGAAGTGGAAGATGTCCTTAAGATACTGTGCTCCATGAAAACAAACAAAGCTCCAGGTGATGACATGATTCCAACCTCATTGTATAAAAAGGCAGCTGAAATCATTGCTCAACCATTGGCTGACGTGATCAACATCTCAATTTTAAGACAGCAATACCCTCGTGCCTGGAAACACAGCTTGATTTCTCCTATTTTGAAATCCTTCCCAGCCTCTCTTCATGAACTTCGTCCAATTTCATTGCTCCCAGCACTTTCTAAGATCTGTGAGAAGGCTGTTCTGGAATCTGGCATCTCGGCTGAACTACGATAACATTTCGGTTATTTTCAGTTCGGTTACGTTCCTCATTCATCTACGGCTTCTGCTCATATTTGTATTCATGACAAAGTCACAACTGCGATGGAGGAAAGTCAGAGTGCAGGTGTGCTAGTAATAGCATACGACTTCAGTAAGGCGTTTGACCTGCTGGGTCATGATGTTATAATCAAATCCTTAACTGAGAAAGGCTTCCAAAGAAACTTCATAAGTTGGATCGAGGACTACTTATGTGCGAGAACTCAGTCGGTGAAGTTTTCCAACATAATCGGGCGTGAACGTCAAGTTTTGTCTGGGATACCACAAGGTTCGTTGGTTGGACCGTTCCTTTTTAATCTGGTCAGTTCTCTTTTTCCTGTAAAAAGTACAACTACGATAATGAAATATGTTGATGACTGCACTTTTGTGATTCCTCTCTATAAGGGAGATAGTGACTCTTACATTGTTGAACATAACAACATGGTTCAGTGGTCTTCGACTATGGGGCTAAATTTGAATCTGAGCAAATGCAAAATGATGTGGATACCATAGACGATCAATCAGATCTCCCTTTCTATTCCAGAAATTGTTTTAGTAGATGACTTGAAGCTCCTAGAAGTTCACTTCTCATCGAATCTTAAATGGGATAGACACCTCGATTTCATAATTAGGTGTGCTTCACGTCGACTATTTGCCTTGCGCATCCTAAGGTCATTTCTAAGCAAATCTTTGTTAATTGAGGTGTACCATGGCCTGATATTGTCGGTGATTGAGTATTGCTCACCTTTATTCATCGGCATGATTGCGAAGAATGAAGACGTGCTGAAGAAGATTCAACGAAAAGCTCATTTTATCATCTGTGGGGATTATAGTTGCACTTCTGAAAGTTTCCCGGATCTCAGAAACAGGCGTGAAAAGGCCTCTGTGAAACTGCTTTCAAACATATCTTGCAACAAAGTGCACCCCCTTAACAGTCTGTGTCCAACAAAGTCAACGTCCTTCGGAAAATTTATCCAACCTCCGTCTCATACTACCCGACGTAGAAACTCCTTTTTTCCACGAACAGTTGCTATCGTGAACAAAACTTTTATTGAGTAATCTGAGTATATCTCGAATGACTTTTGTCTTTCATAAGAAGATGTTATCGCTTACTTCTATTTTTGACATGTTTTCCTTTCTACCGTGTCACCTCATTCTATGTACATCAACACCAACAGAAGGAGCCTTCCGAAAGACATCAGGCATAGAACTGTATAGTCTATGTGTATTACTGATTGTTCATGATAAATTGCATGCTGCTTAATTTTGATTGTAAGAAATCATGAATAGAAGCACTAGGATGCCGTACAATAACGATAGATACTTCTGCTTTCAGTGTGCGGATCAGTCTGACAGCTACGATTCTCTCACCTTACTTACCCGCCAAACTTTTTCCGGCTAGTATTAACCCATTTAGCGCCAGTGTAACGTTTTCGTTACAGCACTTTTCGGAATCTGCTGTCTTCTCCAGCTTGCGACATATGATACAATATTTTGATTACCATACTTTATTTATCACATATTTTCAGGTAAACAATCGCCAATTCAAAAATTAGGAATTTTTAGTGCTTATATTTTATCACGAAATTAGACAAAAAATGGGCTTAAAATCTACTAATATCCTGAAAGGCTCAGTGTATGAATGTCCACATATAATTTACTGTCAATGTCATTTGCGTGATCTCATTATTCATAAAATACCGAAAATAGCAATCAATACTTGCTCGGATATTCATTCATGACATGGCACGTCATTTTTTTTGAACCGTAACGTTTTAGTTACACTGGCGTAATATGATATACAAATGTTAAATACAGCAACAATATAAATGAAGTAAATGGTGGTGAATACTATCAATTTCCTTTAAAACTAATGTTTGTTGAATACTGGAAACGAACAATTTCATTGGAATATTGCATTCTTAGTGTATTCTATGAGGCTGTAGTGCTTGTTGTTATTTATAGTCTATGGCTTTCCCGTCACAAAACCAACCGAAGTCAATTGCCGTAGTAATTTCCTCAATATTAGACTTGTTAGCTCATGTACAGACTACAGAAGCAAGTCAAAGAGAGATCAAATCTCAAGCATTTTCTCTCATAGCTTAATCATAAACATTGCAGGGTGCCAGTTCGCCTGCGCATAGAATACAAAGATGTCCTCCGACTCGAGCAATTTCAATCCAAAACTTCTTAGGCTGTAGACGATGCGTCTCTCCATACAAGGGCACGCCAGAGGCTCGAGATGGCCCAAACTGGTTTAAAATATCTATAAAGGCTTAGCTTGATTACATCAACCTGTGTAGCTATCTGAAGACAATAAGCTGTTGCTAACTATGGATAAACAAGTTACTGAAATATGCAATAGGCCTAATGCCGACGATCACGGTATATGAATTTGCCACAAAACCTCCAAAAGTAAATGCTTCATCAGAGTTTTGAAACGATGATGAGTTTATGTGTCTCAGAGGTAAGTCTCTCAAACGATATCCCAGAGGTTAGTGACATCGTAAGGCAGTGTGAGATTGCAACGAAAGATGATTTGAATGATCAGTTCAGTAAACAGAAAAAGCAGTCAATAAAATGGCAAATATCGGTAATTTCCATCTTCGCAGATAGGACAAACATTCTCTGGATGCATTTCAAGGTAAGAATCTTTATGAGATGCTTGATTGAGTTGATACGCATGCTGATAGTCTTATCGACCTCAGTGGCAGAAACCAGTGACTACCCGGGACAAAAGAATTGTTTAGGCCTACATAATATTAAACAATCTCAAATGCGTTCATTTCTTGATGTTCTTTGTTTATGTGGACATTGCGAATGACCGAGGCGTCTCCAACTCTACCATGAATTTGGAGTCGATGCAGAAAGAGAATCAATTTCTCGACATGACTTTCGAAATATGAAAACTTGCTCTCATTTCAACGATAACGACTTCACAGCAAACAGCAACGACAAGTAGCATAAAGCAGGCCTTTGATTAAATTGCTAATTCACAGTTTCGACAAATACCTCTGAAATGTGATGGAGAGCTTTCATGCTGAAACTATAACTCATTACTTCGGCAGGAATTGCTTGGAGCAATTCATAAGCTGCATTTGAAAAAAATATGCTTTTGTATATTTTGACATCGTATGACGCCATCGTAACGAAACCGTTACGGCTTCAATTTCTAAGATAGGGCTATTGTAATGGACTGGTCATCATATATTATTCTTAATTATAACATTCTGAAATACTTGCCACCGTTTTTGTAGAAAATTTGCCGATATTTACATAGGCGGCCTTAAATGGGTTAACTCAAGCGGTCGTATTCGTCTGCCTCAAAACTCAGTCCCACCAAGTACAAAGGCCTAATTGTACTATGACAGGTATGACAGAGCTAGAGAATGCTAAAGAATATGTTTGACCAGCAATGAAATTCCTACGAAAAACCTATGTCTTCCACTTTTCAGATTTCCAAAAGATGAGAACAACAATATTTGAAAACTAGAATGTTGCATGTTTTGAATGTAATTTTCTAACGGTACACACTTCTTTTTAATGAATATTTAAGAGGCCGAGGAAACAAGTTGACTTACGTCTGTATGCATTCAAACATTGACTGTTGTAGGCTCACATACAGACGAAAGTCATTAAACTCGTATATCTATGGTAGGAAAAGTCACTGAGATACCTATGAGCCCTGGTAGACATTCTATTTAAGGTTTTCATTCAAATCGGAACGGAAATTCTTTCAGTAGTAATAATGTGAAAGCCTATGGTAACATTTTCAAGAATTGAAATCTTTAAAACCCCTTCTGAAAAGTTGCAAAAGTCGGCTTGTGTCTGTATGTCATCCTACCGACGATTTGTTTGTCTTCCGGCTTGCCTTGAGGAGAAGCCAAATCGCGTGCAAAAAAGAGCTCATCAACTGGTTTGTCGGACATCAACTTCTTCAGACTGTACCTGTGGCAAATTTGAGTGTCGTCGAATCCGTCGAATCAAGTCTTCCACAAAATTTTTCAATCAAGCTTTGCGTGATGAGGAGAATGTTCTGCATGATATTATACTCCCAAGACCATTGCGTACAAGACGACTGATTCTACTGTTATCAAGTACTGCTAGATCCCTCTTGATGTTCAAACCATTTATAACTGCACATATCAATGGTTGCTTTATTGATTGGTCACACACAATAATTAAGTCCATCATAAATAGGAATCATGTTTTTTTGTATAATGATAATTAAGAAAAAAGACCCATCTGCCGCAAATCGTTTGCTGAATTTTCACGACGTGTCGCAGGTCCAGTTGCGCAGTCAGGCAATAGTTACAGGTCATATGGCAAACATTGATGTAGCTAAATTAAATATCGAACTGGGCTAGAGCAGAATGTGATAATTATTCACACGCTGATGTCAAAAGGTTCGGAGAAATGTACAAGTTGGAATACGTATGCTATGTACAAGATAAAGGAAACAAAATAGGCTCAAACAAGAAATAAAGTATAGTCATTAAATTCTTCACGACCATTTATAGAAGGGCACAATCGACGAATAACCATAGCTTCTGATATTCGACATCCAATTACACTATTATGTCTAATGATAATGGAAAAAGTAAAAGAATCTTTAGTAGAGCTATCATGACATAGAGATGCATGCAAAAATACATTTGTGCGACGATTTGGTTGACAGTGTTCTGATTCACGATCATGAAATGGTCGAGCAGTACTCCCAATGTAAAATTCAGCACATCATTTACATTGACCTTTATAGACGACATTTCTTGCACAGCAAGCAGATGCGTAAGACTCTTTTTGCATCACCACTTAGCATTTTCTTTTGAATTTTTGATTCAAAACTGTTGCTTACTGCATACTGCAAAGATATGTAATGATTTTCATTGAAACTGAAATATATATATTTCTTTCTTTAAACAATTCATCTAACAGACAGCTCGTCATTAAATGTTATTAAGCATCCTCATTAGCATCATCAATTCAGGGAATCAAGAAAAATTGCTTACATCCATTTACAGTAATTGTTAAGTCATTGTCTCTTTATCATCAGGTAGAAACTGCTTATGACTTTTTGAAATCATCTTTCCAAATGAAACTCTAATTATTGAGCTTTTTTCAGAATATGGAACACAAGGTTTTGCTAATGGTGATTGTAATTGCTTCCACAAATAAAAAGAAGAAATCATTCAAAATATACTTCAAGGGTGCATAGAACAAATCTTACATTTGAAAATTAATTGAATGGATGCAACTCTACAGTAGTTTGTTTAAAAACCTTTTCCCATGTGGTTTGTAGTTTCAAAAAATCGCATCACTAATTTTCTTGAATATTAATTAACCCGACAACAATGGGAAGCAAGAAGATGAATTGCTCCAAGGTTGGACATTGGGTTATGGGTCGACATTGGGTAAGTGATACAAAAAAATGGGTTTTCTATAAATGCTGAATATATACAAATCAAGTTACAAAAATTAATATTTTGATTTGAATCTTAGGAGAGCTACAGGATAAGAGCACAAAGTTCTGATATTTTTAAAAATTTTCACTCAATTCACAGAATATTTCAAAAATGAAGTACCTGTGATTATTAGCTATTTCATTCTGGGCTTGACAATACCACGCATTGAAAGTTCATAGATATTGTATCTACTGTAAGCTTACATGTATTTTGTTGCCTTTGTGCATCTTGAATTTTTGTATATTGCGTATATTTTACATCTTCGCAGTTATCTTCGCACCCTTGACTTTCTGCGACAGCCAGCATTTATCCGAAAACAAATTCATTCCGATTTCGTATTCTAAATATGTTTAACCATTTACTTACTGCGCAGTTATAATATTTATCAAATTTGTTTATATTTCTGAATGATAAAATGGAAACAACTGCTTTGCTATGAGCAATCTGCAACTCAATCATAATTGAATCAAAGATCTTCAATTAGTCAGTATATCAGTGTAGGTTAAATTAATAGAAAACTTTATGACGTAATACATGTACCTAGGCTAATAATCACATTAATTATTGCAATAACAAATCGTTTTCCACTAATGCCACACTTAGCATGGGCCCCAATAGGAATTTTCGCCTATAGAAGAATCTTTATTATATATAGTGGAAGCTTTCCCAAGTCAGATAGAAGACTTTTCTGTTCTACCGCGAGATCTTTCGCTACATCGTAGGCCATTCTCAAGCGACTGCACTGTATTGTTGAATCAACGATTAACACTCCGAGTAACTTCCGAGTAACCACTCTCTTGTAGGGCCTTGTTGATATGCACCAGTTCACCTTCACGAGCATCAACCGAACAGACACGCTCTGCTCGAGTAGTAAGAGAACTCGTGGCTCCGGAATGTCCCACGAGGATGGCAAGAGTCACGGCGGAGGTAACGGTCGGAGTGAATAGGCTTTCTATAAACTGAAAACCGCACAGTGTCGTTTGACAAATCGATCAAGACATCCAAAAAGGGCAATCGACGTTGATCTTCCTTTTCGACGGAAAATGTTATGCTTTCACGTATAAGTTCCTGCTTATAGTAGCAAGAGTAGTTCTTCTTCAAAGTAAGTCATGTATGTTGGCCACCACCTGACCGAGACTGCTTCCCATGCTTACTCCTTATTTCTGAATGAACAACATATTCTCATGTTGGAAATAAGCACGTTTCAAAACTAAGTCAATCGCAGCAACTCATCAATGCTGAGTTTAATTCTCGTTCTGATCGTTGATTCAACAATACAGTGCAGTCGCTTGAGAATGGCCTACGATGTAGCGAAAGATCTCACGGTAGAACAGAAAAATCGGCAGATTAGATTTCCTTATACAGTTATATTAACCCAACGATCATTAAAATACGGAACGTTAACCCTTTAGGGCACAGACATAGTAAAACGTATGATATTGCTTTGATTTATATCAATTAGGCCTACATACATTCACTTTTGATAGTTCAAATATCCAAATTCGTTACATTTTGTCAAATGGTCTCTGAGATCTGGACCGGGACATGATTGTCCCAGTAAGCCTTAAACACAATTGCTCCCCTCTGTTACGCCATATTCCTCCTTCAATGATCTCCCGCGGGCTCTTTGATTCTTATCATCGCCGCCGTGTGGAAATGTCAACAATTGAAGCTGTCAAGCCTCAGATAAATGTGAGAAGATAATGATGCCGCCTGGGCATATACGTGTTGAACTCTTGTTACTTTTCTTTATAATGCAATGTCATTTCACTTCATGTACATTTACTTCGTTCACCTGATGAAGTCGTAGACGAAAATTCGTGAATAAACAATTTATCTTGAGACTGCGTTGACTTTTTTAATTATTAATTATTTTTAATATTATATATACCAGGTAACTTGCCTCCATTTATGCTCCATTTTAGCGGTGAAAACCGTTTTTCGGATCATTTTTGTTTGAGAAAACATAACTTAGAACGATATTGAAGATTTGTGATGTGAAATGACATTTTCAATTTCGTTCATTTGGCGGGAAATTCAAATTGCTTTTCAAAATGGCGTGAAGAAATTCTGCGTTTTGGTAAGTTGAGCAAAATATTCAATTTTGAACTTTCATAATCTTTTCGTTTCCATGTATGTTTTATTTGGCGTATTTTCTAACCCTGTGCACCAGTCTGATATTCAAATTCGACTTAGTTCAGTAGCAATGCAGCAATACGTACTGGAATATATCTATGCCATCGCGTAATCCGCTACTGTGAATGTCAGAATACGTATCTCTTTCAGATAAAAAAACCTGAGCGATTCATGCGCTGTATGTTAATGGATAAGGTGATTTTAGGATATACCCCGCTATGAGATGGTGAGGACAGTACAAACACAGTGGTAAAGAGGACGAAAGTGGCCTTGACGATGATATATTAAGTAGGCCTAATTTGTACATGTACCTACAAATATGATCATGTCTATCAAATGCCATAGTGACACTTGTTTAACAGCAAAATTGTGAGCTATCAGTTTGTTTAGGCTCTTCTGTTATCTTGCATTTATTGATATGACAAGGAAGGTTAAAAAAAAACTTCGGTATATTTTAGACAATTTCATAAATCAGGAACATTAAACTGCCGTCTATTCTTTTTAAACGAGTGCATCCAGATGCTGGTCCCTGTTGTACACCATCTCTCGGTTCTCGTTTATGTAAATGGTCTCTTTGATTCGTCGACAAAAATTATTGCTTTCAATGGTCAGGACGTTCAGAGGGAAACCCGGGTGATGATTCTGCTCATGTGTGTGTTGAAATACTTTTGAACGATAATCAACTCGGCGGATTTTCATGTGCTACACTTTTCAGTCATCTCGGAGGCTGCTCTCCTTGCAGCAAGACAAGACAGTGATAATCGTTAGCAGTGATAGGCAACTGCTATCATTGACCCAGAATCTGAGCTTCTAACGTCCCCAAGCCTACTGTGTCCTAGGGTCACCAACACAGATTGTTGACATCGCGGGAAGAGGCTAGGAAAACAAGAATGCTGAATTCGCAATTGAATGATTTTTCATCAACAGTTGGACTTTGTTTTTGATTTAAAAGTTAATTAATCGTCGCATATTTCAGACAAAATGTCTTTTTGTAAGCGTCTTGCATAATTCAATTTTCTGTTAGATAGAGTCAATCGTTACTATCAATTATTTTCCACATTAAGGCACGCGTGCGGTTGGAAACAGTCAACTTAATAATGATGGTTATCTTTATATTTCTTTTTTCTAAGCAATAAATTTCTACCAACATCCATTGGCTATCTTTAGATGGAAAAGGACAAATTTACAAACAGAATGACGGTAAAATTTAAAGCTCAGAAAGTGCTCGTTTTTCTCGTTCCTGATTCATTATGATGGCCACATGTTCTCCTGTTGAAACCTTGTGATTTGAAAATTGACTGATTTTCATATATTATTGTCCATCAAATGATGTTATATCGGATACATCATACGACCTTTGCCACAAGGATTTCATTCTGTCTTCAAGTAACATAATTTCATTAGTTCATAATTCTGAACTTTCTATTTACATGTTCGCACTTGACATTCTTATTTATGGAAATTACAAGCCCGGTAATGAGATAATTCAAGCCGCAAAAGGCTCGTATTGTATTGAGTAGTGGATGCTTGGCTGAAGAGCAATAGTTTATATGGTGCGGTACTCCGCTAAGACTCAAATCTAATCATTGCACCCAACTTATCAAGATAAGAGACAGTTTTGTCAACCCTGTGCCATCTTTTTTGATAGAACACTGCCCTTTGTTTTGCAAGTTTCGAAAACTTTAGCTCCTTGTCTCCGGACACTACGTCAGATTCGAACTATACGACGCTCTAAGAAACGATCCATGGCGACAGAGCTTGTTGTAGCCTTTGTTTTATCCAAACTGAATTATGTACTGTATCGGTGTTCTCTTCGGTATTTTTGTTGATCTCTTCGGCACAGCAAAAACGACTGCAGACCATTATCAATGCCTCTGCTCCTCTTGTGGCCTCCTACGGTCTGCTCTTGTAACACCAACCCTAATGGGTTGATTGTCAATAAAAAGCAATATTGATTTTCATGTATTGACTCTCGTCTTAAAATGCATACATGACTGCCCCTCTCCCTCCTCCCCAATTGTTTTATTGGCTTGTTTGTCCGCATCAGTAATCTGCCTGAACGCTCACACATTCGGTCACTTTCAACTGATAGACTTGACGTACACAGAGACTCGGTTAAAGACGATGGGCTGTGGAAGTATCTCACTTGTGGACCAATTTACCTTCAACGATCCAGTCAATTGTTTTCAGAATTCTGTAAAGAAATTATTAATGAATGACTGCTTTTGATTTTTAATTTTTGTTATTTTACGTTTGGACTTGAAGCTATAAATAAAACAGTAAATAAATAAGAATTATTAAACGTTCAGTTTTACAAAGAGGTCTACGTCAGGCTTCAGCCACACCTCAAGCTCTTTAAAGCGTTTCCGAGTCAAGCGTTTTGGCAGCAAATTTAAAGTCATCATTGCGGCAGTTGCTGACTGCCACACAGCAAATCAGTGTGATTGATGGCTTTCGGATATACACGTACCTTTGCTCGTGTGTGCATTGTTTTCAGTGTGGCTGAGGCCTTCATACAAAAACATGCATACCCATAAATCAAAACAGAGCGAATAGAGGTGTATTCAGCATATGCCTTCTTTTAACAAAAATTCTTGGTTAGCAATGATGAAACAGAATAGCAGATACAAGTTTGTCATAACATATTTGAAAGCTGAGAGTCTACTCCCGGGTGATATATGGTAATAATAATAGAAATAATCTTTATTTCTAGACTCACAATACAAAAGTAATTCGGTAAGAGCAATTACAAAAACACAGAAGCGCGTTGCAGGCGTATGGTCACAAGAAGTCGTTGGATTGATGCAGGGGAAACACACTGCACACTGCCACACTGCCAAGCGAGTCGATCAAAACGTTGTGTGATGAGATAAAGGTCAGCAGACGGCAAGCGATGTATCCACTAGGTACAGGGCGAGCGAGGGATTGATAAGCAGTTGCAACGATGAGTGATGACTAAGCAACTATTATGTCTGATCATGACTTGAGATTTGAGAAATGGAAAATGCGAGAAAGCACTTAATGCAAATAAATGAAGTAAATCCATGGTAAAATATCTAGAATAGCAAGAAGATGAGGTTCGTAATCAATAATACAAGGTGGGTCCTGAGGTTGAGGCGGAGAAACTAACACGATGGCGGTTAAGTATTGTTAGCAGAAGCAACAAAGCTGAAAGCAAGCCGCAAACAGGAGCTGCGCGGCAAGACGACCGCACAACAGCCTGCCTAAGTGGCGAATGAAAGACTACAAGCAATGGAATCAAGTTAGTGTTGACATAATTTGGGTGATCCGTTTCTTGTGATCAGTTCTGCAGCTATTCACTAAAATGAGCATCTTTTGCTACTGTTGCGGGTCGAACGGCGTGCCGCACGATGTTTCTGTGAAATTGTTTATTTCCTAGCTTCTCACGATTCCGTCAAAGAATCTAGCCCTGACCAATTCCTCCGGTCGTTGTTCCGCGACACAATATCATCAAGACCGAATAAATCAACTTTATTTACATTCAGCAAACGTTTTATAGTCCGGCAGCCAGCACGAGTTTCTGCAGGGAACGAGGACGACAATGAGACTTTCACAGAATGATGTACACCTCATAGTCCGGCAGCCTGCACGAGTTTCTGCAGGGAACGAGGCCGAAAATGATACTTTCACAGAATGATGTACATCTCATAGTCCGGCAGCCAGCACGAGTTTCTGCAGGGAACGAGGCCGAAAATGAGACTCACAGAATGATGTACACCTCATAGTCCCGCAGCAGCCAGCACGAGTTTCTGCAGGGAACGAGGCCGACAATGAGACTTTTACAGAATGATGTACACCTCATAGTCCGGCAGCCAGCATGAGTTTGTGCAGGGAACGAGGCCGACAATGAGACTTTCACAGAATGATGTACATCTCATAGTCCGGCAGCCAGCACGAGTTTGTGCAGGGAACGAGGCCGAGAATGAGACTTTCACAGAATGATGTACACCTCATAGTCCGGCAGCCAGCACGAGTTTCTGCAGGGAACGAGGACGACAATGAGACTTTCACAGAATGATGTACACCTCATAGTCCGGCAGCCAGCACGAGTTTGTGCAGGGAACGAGGCCGACAATGAGACTTTCACAGAATGATGTACATCTCATAGTCCGGCAGCCAGCACGAGTTTCTGCAGGGAACGAGGCCGAAAATGAGACTTTCACAGAATGATGCACACCTCATAGTCCGGCAGCCAGCACGAGTTTGTGCAGGGAACGAGGCCGAAAATGAGACTTTCAAAGAATGATGTACATCCTATGCCTACTTCGAATCTCCACGTCTGCCGAGTTCTAATGAGTTCCTCTTCTTGTCAGACAGGATCAAAGAAAAGCACATGTAAATCCAATGGGACGCAGATTGCAGTTTTTGGTCAAAATGAAATTTTCTATGTTTTCGCTTATCAACTGAAAAGTATTATGTATAAAGTCATATATTTTGACATGGACTGTCTTCAGGTGTCTTCATTTCCTATGATGTGCATGTGCTTTTATTATGCATCTAATCGGTAATGTATGTGAGAATGTGGTTGAATGTGGATAAAGTTGCTCAAAATTTTGGTGTTTGTCGACATTAAGAGGCTCGCCAAATCTAAATGTCCAATCTGACAAGAAGAGGAACTCACTAGAACTCGGCAGACGTCCCGATTCGTAGCTTTATAGACAGGGGTGCATGAAGATGAAAGGGAATAACCTGAAGACATTCCATGCCAAAAATTATGGCTCTTGACTTCCCATTTAATTCGAGGAAGCACAAGCAAATCTCCTTTTATAGAAAATCTCAACCTTTTTCTTTGATCCTGTCTGACAAAGGAACTCCCTAGAACTCAGCAGACGCGCGGATTCGCAGTAGGCAAAGGGTGTACATCATTCTGTGAGTCTCATTTTCGGCCTCGTTCCCTGCACAAACTCGTGCTGGCTGCCGAACTATGAGGTGCACATCATTCTGTGAAAGTATCATTGTCGGCCTCGTTCCCTGCACAAACTCGTGCTGGCTGCCGGACTATGAGGTGTACATCATTCTGTAAAAGTCTCATTGTCGGCCTCGTTCCCTGCAGAAACTCGTGCTGGCTGCTGCGGGACTATGAGGTGTACATCATTCTGTGAAAGTCTCATTTTCGGTGTCGTTCCCTGCAGAAACTCGTGCTGGCTGCCGGACTATGAGGTGTACATCATTCTGTGAAAGTCTCATTCTCGGCCTCGTTCCCTGCAGAAACTCGTGCTGGCTGCCAGACTATTAGTTGTTCTTCCATTCCCTACGTTAGATGACGTAGTCACTTTTGTAGGTTTTTTATTGGTCTATTCGTTATTTGCACGCATTTTGTAAATAAAGACTGACGTAGAAATCTTCACCAAATGGAATATATCAAATAATAATTGAATAAAAGTCTTTCAACGCTCAAAATTATGATGGCATGTGTACCATAGTTTTGTCCGTTAAAAGATTGATGTTTTTATTCAGCATGAATTAGTCATTTTCTTTCTTTGCCATCTGTCAAAAATCTATTTTTGCAACATGCTTGTCAGCTGAACTCTATTCCAGAGGTTACTGTGAATATTCTTGCCAATCATGTAGAAAATGCCTTGACCGTGCATTATAAAATAATTGAAAATCTGGGAATAGGCCAAGTGTTTATATTGATAGAAACTGTAAAATATGTATGAATTAGAAAAATTATTACAAACTCTGATACGTATTTCATTGACCACCGGTCAATATCATCAGGGAGTATAAAAAGGATGATGTCTTCATAGTTCTATAGTTTCAACTTAGTACAAATTTCAAAAAGATATTGAGAAGGGCCTACAGATTGCATTTAGCAAAATAAGAAATCTCTGTAGTCTTCCATCTCAGCCCGGCTGTTTAACTTAGGCTTGCACTTATCTATATAAACAGCTTCACGGAGTCTGAGATTTGCACTATCATTGTCCCGGCCAATGATATCAACTTTGATATTGCGTGTGTCATTATCGCATTGTTGAAGGTGTCTATATACAGATGAGCGATTGATGGTGAGGTGCTCTTTAACCCGTATATGCAGTGGTCCTATTGAGCTTCCAATGTGAAATTTTTTACATTTCATCCATGTGATTTTTGATATATGATATTCTTTTGGAAGCATAATCTCTTGTCATGTATGGGACATTGGGTTAATGTACAGTTTTTATCAGTTTTGCGTTTGTTGTTTATCACGCTTCTTAATGCTTGATTGCGGCGAACTAGAGTGATGTTTATCTTTTCTTTTCTGAAGATTCGTTTGATATCACGATCTTATGTATACGTTTATTATATAAAGATTTATTTTATAATCTAATATTACAATATTTTATAAAATAAATTTTGCAAATATACGTTTGATAAGGTAGATTTTCCCATATTTTCTAATTATTCTTAGCAATGTTTAAGAGCTGATGAAAACTATGCTCTCAGGTTGTTAGTTGTCGTGATCTCGCATCGATTTATTCGACACTTTTTCTGTCTGATAGATGTCCTGGAGGACATGCAGCAAAGGCGTGAAAGAAATTAACCTAGATGCACGCAAGATTAATGCATAAATTTATAATTTGCGGCGAATGTGAAAGACGATGATGACAAGTCAATTAGTGCTCATTTATATTCAGCGCTTGTTTTGTCAGCGTTTTCAAAGAGTTATTTTTAAGTAAAATTACAATTCTGACGAACCCTGACGAAGTAAATATATGTAGATTTGTTTTTGATATTCATTGCTTTATTGATTCATTCAGCAATAATATTTTCAACTCACTATTCAAAATCTATAAGATATGAGTTAACTGATCGCAGTGTTGCGCATTCCAGACTCCAGGAATCGGTGAGTGTTGATCAACAAAAAGATCCCATTTTGATCAGCACAAAAGCGGTACCACAAGAAACTACCGCGGAAACATATTGGCAAGTAGGCCTTCAGAAGCAGTTTTTACAGACACGTTTCGGTCTCGACATGGTTCAAGATGACGAAAGTATAGGTTGCATTCAAAGCAACAGTCGCATTCAGCAAGAGCTTTGAAATTATGTCTCTTTGTAACGCTTGTCAGTAATGGGCAAAAGACCGTTCCAGGACACCATAAAATTCAAAAAAATAGTATCTTTAAAAACGACATAAATTCATGAATTTAGACCCTTTTTCAGGTTTTTAAGACCTAAATACATGAATTTAGTCCATTCAAAAAGTACCATTTTTTCAAAAAAAGGCATTTTTAAAAACGACATAAATTCATGAATTTGAACCCTTTTTCAGGTTATGAAGACCTAAATTCACAAATTTGGGCGTTTTTAAAAATACCCAATTTTTCAAATTTTTCAAAATCTCAAAATTTGAGATACGTTCTGCTCGAAAAGCATACAAAGAGCAACATAAAATCGCAGCCAGAGCAAAGAAGGAAGCAGCACTTCCCTTCAGAATCGAAACATTTACAAAACAGTTGAAGGAAAGTGTTGTTGAACGTCATACATTCATCGAATCAGTGGAATATTTTACAGAACCGGCGGGGGGCATTTCAACGACAGTGAATTCTTTGAAACAACACTTGAAATACGAAAAACAAAGCCATCTTTTGAGTGTCACATGTAAAATTTTTATTGGAAAACACGCCAATCATATATTATCCTTGTGTGAGAATAATAAAGGAGATTTCACATATCTCTTAAAACATCACAATATTAACTATTCACGAACTGAATTGAGCTTCGCAATGAAGTTGGCAAAACTGGCAGATAAATTTCAGACTCTTTGTAGAGTCTCGCTTCCTATACGACTGTTAAAAACTAAACTTTCAATCTTGGAGCAGTGTCTTTCACAAGATGAGTGTTTTTGGAATAATTGATTATTCAACCCTTCTGTTTTCAATCATTTTCATTATGTTGTTATATGGCGTCATTTTTCTCTCATCCAATGAAACCTTGTCCACACGTGGACAAATTTACATGTATTTCAATGTATCCAAATTGAATGTATGCAAAGTGGATGTAACCAAATTGAAATATCCATGTGTTGTTTTTAATTTCTCATTTACGGGAATATAATAGAAACATTTTATCTTCTATAAAAATGAGAAACATCAGAGACTTCCAAAAAATATACGGCAAACAAAACCACGTCAAATTTCGATTTAAATGAGATTGCTAAGCAATTGGGAATAAAGAATTTTCACATATTGATGAGTAATGAATTACTATTGATAAAAGATGTACAAAACACTAACTCTACTAATAAAAATGTAACAATGTAACGTTTTAATTTAGATTAAATTAAATCATTTCAAAATCGAATAAGTAGTAAGGAAAGACATCATTAGAGAATAGTTTTAAATCAATACCCCCCCCCCAAGTAGTAAGGAAAGTCATCATTATAAAAATGTTTTAAATCAATACCCCCTTCTGACTAAGTAGTAAGGAAAGACATCATTAGAGAACAGTTTTAAATCAATACCCTCCCCTTCTGACTTCTAGGGGTCCCTTAAGAAATTTTTTTATTATAAAATGAGCAACATAAATGAGTTTTTGAAATTATATGGAACACAAACGACAACGAATTTCGACCTAAAGAAAATCGCTAATCGATTAGGAATAAAGAATTTTCATGTTCTAATGAGAGCCGAATTACAATTCCTAAAAAATAGGCCAACAGGAACCTTCAGTTCCCGGAACAAAGTTCAAACTGTAAATTTCATAACAAATCTTCATACGTCAGATGAAAAAGGTGTACATTGGTCTGCAGGACAAAGAAATATAAACTGTTCTAATTATTATTTTGACCGCCCGGAGGCTGAGAACTATTATTTTGACTCATACGGACTTCCACCTACGAATGAAGTAAGAGAAATACTTGGAAATGGTATTTATAATGCATTTCAAATTCAAACACCAGGAACTACTTACTGTGGGCAATTGTGTCTTTATGTTTTATTGAAATTACAGGAAGGAGTACCATTTCTAGATATTATGTTAGAATTGAATAATAATGATAATGATAATTAAAAATCAGTTCGTTGTAATTCATTTTGATAAAATCGGCCTCTGATATTTTCATCATCTAAATCTTTGATTTCGTAAGTAATCGGATAAGTTTGATTTATTTTGCAAACTTCAAATATTTCTTTAGTCCAATAGCCAACAAAGCCTTTTTCAAATTTATTCTTATATTTAAATATTCTAACTCTATATCCAATTTTAAATTACGGCTTAAGTTTCTGCAAATTCGGATTACTCTCATTCAAATTATTATTCTCGAATATTTTTTTTCTTATCAAATCAGGGTCGTCAGAAGCATTCTTTGGAGTTTCTTCAATACCAGAATGAACTTTATTATTGTACTCTTCCACAATTCCTGGTAATATCTTCAACCATTTCTGATTTCTTTGCTCAGTAAATTTCTTGAATATTTTATTTTCTAACGTCCAATTGAATCTTTCTATCACTCCGGCCTTTCCTGCATTTTCAGTTCAATAAACAGTTTCAAATAGTGGCTGAACGTTTCGGTTATAAAATTCCGACCCTTTATCAACAAACAATTTTTTTGGCTTTCTCTTACTTTCTTTAAAGATTTCTTCAAACGCATATTTAACTGATAGACCACTTTTATTTTTTAAAGGTTTTACCCAAGCGTATCGTGTATATAAATCTATAACGGTCAATGCGTATTTATAATCTTTTTCATTCGGCATATGAATAAGATCAGCACTCCAAATATCATCTTTATTAAATACTTTTACTTTCAATAGATATTTCGGCTTTCTGTATTCTTTATGAATTTCGGAGGCATAGCGTCCTAGGTCATTCGTCATTTCAGACGCGTAGGTTTGAGCGTTGCTCTCAGACAGCTTTGCTGTCGTTTCATTTAAACCCTGACCGAATAATATTTTAGCTTGTAAAGCTTTCTTAACAAACATTCTTTCAATTTTTTCTCTAAAGGAAGGATTTTGAATACTATCTAATTCTTGAATCATCTTCTTATCAGCTGCATGTCGAGAACTTAGATCATGATTTCGATAAGCTAAATCATGCCTGTAAGCTGCGGCATCTACTCTATTTATCGGTTCTTCACCTGGTTTCGGATTATTATTCTCATCTAGTCTTATATCTAATCGAGTTCCTGGACCGGTATAAGAATGCCCAGGAAGATGTTTTTCTTTTGAATATTTACTCCAAATAAATCCAGGAAAGTTTTCTAATGTTTTTTGTATGTCACCACCGTAGGTAGTAGCCAAACTTTGTTTGTCGTCGTTACCTTCATAAATTTTACAATTTGAGTTTTATTTTTGTTTAATAGATAATTTAATAAATCTAAATTAGCAATTTTTAATCTAATTAAATTTTCGGAATTTGTAGAATTCATTTTAAAAGATAAAAAAAATTAAAAAGATAAAATAAAATAAATGTTTCACCTAATCGGGCCAAAGGTCCTGAGGCTTTAGCCGATAGAACTTTGTTCAGAGGCTTTAGCCGATCGGACCAAAGGTCCTGAGGTTATTACCTTATCATACTAGGACTTAGATATATTCCAGAACCATCTTTAGTTTCTTTAATTTCAATTAAATCATCAACATTGTGGAGAATATTTTTAAGAACTCGTTTTCCTTCATCAACTAATTTTAATTTACTAATAAAATTATCTACTACTCCTTCACCCCTAGCAACTTTCTCTAACTCTCTATTATGTCGTTTTTTGTTTTCTAATGCTGCCTTCTCTGATTTGTTTTTATTTACTGCTTGGACAATACCAGCTGTCCCACCTGCAACACTTCCTGCTGCTGCTATGCCTCCTATTATTAGTGGAATTAATGGGAGAATCCCGCCATTCTTTTCTTCTTGTAATTGAATATTCTCTATCATTGGTTTACTTATGTAATACTTTTTTTTGTTAATCGTAATAGTTTTAGGTGTATTTTTGTCAACAATATTACGTAATTTTAATTCAACAGTTTTGTTATTACTACTTTTCGCTTGCGACATTTTTAATAAAAAAATTTTAAGTTACTAAAAAATTTTAAGTTACGAAAAATTTTTAAGATATCAAAATTTTAATCTATTCTAGTTATGAAAAATTTTAAGTTAAGAATTTTTAATCTATTCTAGTTATGAAAAAATTTTAATTAACTTATCCTTACCATCTTTCCATTAAGAATTTCAATAGAATATTTTACATCTTCTAACAATAAACCATAAGCCATCAATGAAGTTGTGGAATCTTTCTTTTCAATATTAATTGTTACATCACAGCCAGTCTTGATAATATCTTCAGATTGTGCACTTAAATCGAAACAGAAAACAGGATATAAATGTCTCCAATCTCCAGGAGTTAATTGTGGTTCAACTCCAAATTCTATACAAAGATTTCGATAAGAATCATATCCTTCCATAAAATGATTATTGGTATCATCGAATCTTAATGGATCAATTGGATACCGGGTTTGATTTAATGAAACTTGCAAACTTCGAATTGTATTAATATGAAAAATATTATTGTTCTTATCAAAACTTGGAGAATTATTTCTTTGTAAAGTTAGTAATAAATATCTTGGAATTTTTGCAGTTCTAGTAAAATGCCAGTTAAATCTTTGTTCGGAAAAAGTTACTGAAGTAGCAGTACGCTTTAGAAAATTTACTGGAATTGGTTTGTTAGTATTTAATCCTTTTGCAATAGCTGTTTCAATCTCTAAACTAGGAGTAATATGCTTAATCCACCATTCAAGTCTATCAATTTTTAAATATGCTTTTTTTCCAGTCTTACCAAAAAAGATTAATTCATTATTTGCTGTACGATGAATTATTAATTTAAATTTTAACTGATATGATATTTTATCATAATCTAAATATCCGAATAATGGAGACAATGATCAATTTACTGTCTGTTTACTTTTCTTGTTAAATTCACGTCTTTCTTTATATGCACTATTGTTTGTTTTATTTAAATGTTTTGCAATATTTTCTACATCTTTCGCAATTCCTGCTGCATCTGTTCCAGCGTGAGTTAAATCATCAACAATTATACCATCATTAGTATCAGGAAACCAACCTTCGATTTCATACTTTTTATTATTTTCACCAATTATTACAAATCTAAGCATTGTATCAATTACACCTGGAGAATCACTTATTGTTTCTATATTTTGAGTTGCAACATCTAAACGCATTTGTGTAAATAATCTTGGAAAAAATTATTCTCTAATGCAATATAATCATCACTATACAAAGAATATTCACAGTGTAAAAATGAATCAGGTAGATATATATAACTCTGCTGATTATCAACTTCAAAAATTAAATCACCTCCAGTATTTACTCTACTGGAAGATCCGGGATTCATAGCAATTCTTATATAGTCATTCTTTTTTTGATTGCAACTGACGAACGGAGGATCGTCTAATCTAAATTTATTTTCGATAAGCGAAGACATTTTTATAAAAAATAATTTGACTTTTTGTTTTTCTCACACATAGAAAAATTTTACTAAAAAGAAATAGCTAAAAATTTTACTGAAAATTTTACTAAATATAATTTTGCTAAAAAAATTTTACTAAAAAAATTTTACTAAAAAACATAATTTTAGAATTTTGCTAGACCAGCTCCGCTACAGCTTTGCTGGTTAGACCGAAGGTTGCTGCTGACGCCATTGCCTCTTATTTCTTCAATTGTTTTTTCATTATGTTTACTATTAGACGGAGCTCCGCTCCTCAAGGTTTCACCCTCAACAGCTATGTTAGCAATTTTGTTTTTTGTTTCATCTGAATTTTTTTTTATTTTTTTAGTTCTTCAGAATCATTCTTAAGTTTACGAATAGTTTCTAGTTGTTTTAATTCGTTTTGAGACTTAACAGCATTTGATATTGCACTAGCTGTACTACCTATAGCAGCTGCTCCTTTTGCAGCAGATGTAATCAAATCTTTATTATTTTTAATTAAGTTAACGATACTTCCAATACCGGAAAATATACCATCTCCTTCTTTTTGAATTGTTTCTACATTGTTATAATGGTAAACAGATTTCATAGATGGTTAATGAGCAATTTTTTGATTTGAAGCAAAATGTTTAAGATTGTGTTTATAAATTATAGGCATTTTTTTAGGAATAAATTTGACTTTTGGGAAAAAATATTTACGATCGGCTAAACCCTCGAGGAGCTTCGCTCCGATTGGTTAGTAACCTGAGGACCTTTGGTCCGTTTAAGATTTACGTTTGTGAATGGACAACAACTTCGAAATAACTTTATTAATCGCCTGTTGCACTTTATCTATTGCGTCAAGCAGCGTGTGATGTACTTTAATTTCTCTTCTATTAACTTGCATTTTCTGCTGATTAATCTTCAACGCCGTTTTAAGAGCATTTAACTTAACTTTAAGAACATCTAATTGTCTTTTAACAGAATCTAACTGTTCTTTATTTTCTTTAGAGTTTTCTTGTAAATTTTTCTTTAATTCATATTTTCTAAATTGATTTTAAGAGTTTTCATTTTATCAACTTTTTGATTAAGTGAGTTTACTTCATTGATTATTCTATTCATCTTTTTCATTTGTTGAGTAATTTTAGAACTTAATTCATCAACACTTTTTTGGAATGTAGTTTGTAACTGCTTTAAATTTTTTTTAATTCTTTCTGGTAGTTTTTCTATTTCATCTTCTAATTGTTCTTTCAATAATTTTATCTGATGTTTATTTTTAATTACAGCAGATTTTAAATTTAAAGAAATTAATATTAAAATTTTTGATTGTTCTGAAATCTTTTTAAAAAGTTTTGCTATATCTGCTTCTAGCTCTCTATCCTTTTTATCAAGTTTTAATAATTTTTCGTTTAATGATTTGTCATTAAGTTTAAGCAACTTTAATTCGTTCATCAGTGGAACCAAAACATCGTTTATATATTTTTCTTTTAAGTCATTGATTTTTGTATCAACATATTGTTTATTTGTTAACTCTGTATTTTGTTGCGGAAGAATAGAAAGATGCAATGGACCAGATAAAACGTCTCCAGTTTTCATGATATAATTTTCTATCTCTATTTCTAATTCACGATTATTCGGGATATATACACCTCCACCAACATTTGGTAACATCATTTTTAACAATAAAAAAATAAAATTTTTTCTAATAAAAATAAAAAAATGGATAAAGCAAATTTAAAAAAATTATATTCGCCCGCATCATCCTGTTCTTCTTATTCGACGAGATCAACGGGATTTGAAAATAAATGTTTTGATAATAATAATAATAATACTATTACAAATCCATGTATAGATGTTAATATTTTATTTCAATTACAAGCCGAAATATTTAGAGAACAGACTAAAGGTTTACCTTCTATAGAAACTAATTATTGTTTATTTCCAGGTGATCCATTCATTAAATTTATGGATATTGTAAGCAAATATAATGATGTAGCTTATGTAGAATTAAATAAAGAAAATATGGTTATAATAGGACATAATAATGTTTATGGATTCATTAGAGCAGTTTTGCCGATTAGTAATACTGATTGGATAGAAACTAAAATTATTAATTTCATTAATATTAAAGAATTAGTTAAAAAATTAAAATCTTTTTCCAAAGAAAAAATTAGATTATTTGTTGACGATCAAAACCAATATAATATTCATATCGAGAGTAAAAAACATAATGAAGAATTATTATGTCAAGTTTATTACAGAGATACAATTTATAAACAAGAAACATTAGAAATGCCCCAAAGATATGATGATGATACATATATAGGATTATATTCAAATTTAAATATAATTTATTAAAATCTTATATAAATGGTTTGGCCCAACAAGAGAAAATTTATATGTGGACTACACCTTATACTATTAACAATGACCATAATCATAATCATAATAAACGAACCGAAGGTTCTAGGGCTTTTCCCGATCTTAAAGAATCTTATAATAATAATAATAATGATGATTCTGAAACATCTGAAAAAGGTGTAGATGGTAACAAATATTATAAAAAGATTAGTAATTATAAAAATTTAAGTGAAGAAAAATTTAAATCTCATACTGATGTACATGATATTAATACTACATATAATCAAAATTTATCTAAATTTCATTTTCTTACAATTGAAAATAATAATGATGGTATAGTTGAAGATACTGTTAGACAACTATGTGTCGGGTCTACAAAATTTAAATTAGGATTTACATCTAATCAATTTAAAATTTTATCATCTTTAATAAAAACTAAAAGTGATTCAGATTATAGTGGTGTTATTAAATTTTCCAAAAGAGATCAAAGACCAATATTTTTCTCTATTATATTATTATCAGATAAAAGATGTAATTTAGAGTTAGATATTCCAATAAGAGAATGGTATCCAATCCCAAAAAGTGTAATTTATGATGTTAAAGAAACAATTTATGATGATGATGAAGAATCAATAGTTAGTGAAAATAAATTTAAATTATCTTTTGATAAAACATTATATGATGAAACTTAATATGATAAAACTTAATAGAAAATACCAAAATATTCGATAAATATATTTTCATATGTAATAAAATTTTTAGATGTAGTAAGTTTTTAGATGTAATAAAGTTTTTAGATGTTATAAATTTTTTACATGTTATAAATTTTTTAGATGTTATAAAATTTTTAGATGTTATAAATTTTTTAGATGTTATGAAACTTTTAGATGTAATAAAATTTTTAGATGTAATAAAAAAATTATTATTCCCACGTGTCATCATCATCACTTAAATTACTCTCACAGATGATTGTTTGAAATATTTCAGCTTGAATATCTTCTCCGTTATAAGGTAACATAATTTCATTTTCATCAGGTGCTTGACGTTTAAGAATATTTATTTGACCAGAAAATTTTTTTTCTTCAGTATTATTATTTTTATCAGGAATACTAATTCCAGTTTCTAAAGATCGTTTCCATGGTTTATTAACTGTAGTCGATAATGTTTTCCCCGAATATAATTTTAGAAAATCTTCTACTTTTACTTTGTTTTGTGAATAACCTTTGAATGTTTTTTTTCACTAAGTCTCCCTTGCTCATCTACAGTAATACAGTATTTTACTTTAGGTGCAATAAACATTGCAAAAATAATTCCACCATTTCCATAATCATTTTTCCCTTGACACAATTCTCCTCCAACATATCCAGCAGCGTCTAATTTATTAAAGAGCTCATTGGAAATATATATTGAATCAGTATCTGTATTATGAATGTATTTTTCTTTGAAACCATTAATTTCTAAAATAAAGTTATTCATGATTCTTCTAGAGTGAGAAAGAATGAAAGAACCTAAGTGTGATGGCATGAATGACGTCTTCCCATCTTTTACAATATTAGTTTTTCAGAAATTCATTATCATATTCGTTTATATCGATTATATTATCATATTAGAAATTCATCATCTTCCATTTCTACTTTCGCTAAATATTGTTAATCATTTAATTTTTCATAATCTTTTACTTCTTGAGTGAAGTTTTTTCTCAATGTATTCTCATTCCATAAATGATATTTAGTGGTTATATCTTTTTGCACAGTTTTGCCATATAGCGAATTCATCAATAATTTAATTAACTCATCACCTACAGTATTTCCTTCTGTTTTATATCTTTTTCTCAAATTAAAAAGTTTTTCAATATAATTTCGAAATGGTGAAACTTGATAATTTTTTTCATAAATTATACCATCAGTAATATGTAAGATTTTTCCCCCACATCTAACAATTTCTTGTATGTCTACAGAAGTTAATACATCATAACATATACCATTTCTAAACCTGATTACTTTTACATGAGAATTATTATTTTGATTTTTAACTTTATCTTTTATAGGAACTGGTTGGAAAAACATATCATTGGGATATTGAAACACAACAGAGAATATTCCAGTTTTAGGTCTAAATGTTTGAGTATTAAATTTATATACTATTTCCCGCTCTTCTTCTTGACGAAATTTTCTAGCTGATTCAGCTTTAGGGTATTCTGAATTTTCATCATACATAGCTGATGGATATAAAGATGTTGCATCAAAAGCCATTAGAAATTCATTTTTTTGTTCAAGTAGTTGATTTGAAATTTTCTTACAAATTTCAGTTTTATCTCCTAAATCTCGATACTGTTTCATTAAATCTATTAAATTACTTCCAAGGGACAAAGTCCCACCAGCGTAGCGGCCAGGGGACAAAGCCCCACCAGCGCAGCGACCAGGTAAATACTGTTTTAATATTGGTAACAAGATGCTACAAAATGGCGATATGTATTTTCTGATATTTGCTGAAACTCTTCCACCTTTAACAGATTTTCTAATATAATTTCTAGCCCATAAATCTATATGAGAATGAATATTTATATTGTCATTTTGTACGCTTTTCATCCAACCGTTAAATGTTAAAGCAGAGGATGTCAAATTAGTAGTTATATCTTCACCAACTAAATCTTGCATAACATTATTATATTTGTAGATACAAAAAGCTAAAGAAAGAATATCGTTAACTAAATATGGTTGGTCTCCATTCAATTTCTTTTTCTTTATAATTTTCATGTGTTATGTCTCCAATTTCATAATTTAATTTACACACATTCATAGGAATTCTAAAATTCTCACACCATTTAGAAAGACTTGTTTTTACATGTTGATAACTACATTTCATTATAATAGTTTGAAGTGCTAATTTACCTGACGGTGAATCTTTTTTCATATTGTTTTTAAATCTAAAAGATTTTTGAATGTATCTACTAACACATTCAGTTGTATAAGGATTTTGTAATGAAGCAGTCAATATTCCTCTTGAAGTTTTAAGAGGCGGTTTAGATAATTTAAAATTAGCTTTTATCGGAAAATAGGAATCAAAACCTGATGAATTGTGAGCTATTAAAGTTACTCTCGAATAATTAAATTTTCCAAGAGTTTTAAAAAATTGATGGATCGGACATACGTCCTCTGGGTTTCCCCCGATCGGACATTCATCATCCTCAGTTCTCGTAAATATTTTCACACAATTTTGAAGTTTATTAAATTCTAATTCAGTTAAATTATTATACTCATTAATCTGTTTTTTAAGTTTTTTAATTTCATCTTCATCTTTTGATCGTTTAATTTTAATCATATCACTTAACAAACGTGTTTCTAATTCTTTCAATCTTTGTTTCGGTAAACAACATATACATTTATTAAAATTAATAGCTCCTACAGCATAAGGAATAGGATGAGCTGTTGAACAGTTAGGATCAGGAAAATTTTCGAGATCCCAAATATATGTTGAACCATAGTCAATTTTTTTCTTTGTTATGATTTTATATGGACGCGTTGTTAGATTTTCATCAGTAACTGTTTTATATATGGGTTTGAAATTCTTTTCAATTTCTCTAATAGCTTTTAATTTATGAGATTTATTAATTAAACAATAGTGACCAATTGTTGAACCTGCGTGAAAATAATTGTAATAAACATAATTATGAAACGTTTCAATTCCTCTAGGATTTAAATGACGATTGGCAGGACTATAATATTGAACACATTCTCCAAAATATTTATTGAATTGAGAAAATTTGCAGTTTGACATTACTCCTGTTCTAGATGTGGCTTTCTCTTTATATAAAAAATTATTAAACATTTCTTTCATCATTTCTCCTTGTTCTTCATTAAAACCTCGTAAAACATTATAACATTTAATAAAACAAAAATCTTCAGAAGGAATATAACAATATTCACCGAAATATTCTTTGATTCTATATTTCATATTAATCCCTGCTCCTCTATGCGATCTTTGTACTAACTTCATTCCAAAATCTTCATATTTAATATTACCTGTAAAAATCCATTCGTTAGCATCGGATTTCTCATTCAGATTCGAAAACCATGTTTCAAATGATTTTTTATTATAGAAGGTTACGTAAAAATTTTGAATTATATTTTCCTGATCTTTAACAACTTTTCCAAGTAAATTAATAATTTTACCATTTGCTAAAAGTTTCCTCATGTCATTTACTACATTAATAAAAGATACATTTTCATATTTCATTTCATTTGGATTAAATAAATTACATAAATCATCACCAAGTTCATCCTTAATTCTATCATCAAAAAAGATATCACTAATAGGAGTTTCTAATATTTCTTTTGTTCCACTTTTCTGTTTTTTAGTATTACGTCTAATACTACGCCTAGTACGTTTCTGTTTTTTAATACGTTTACTACGTTTACTATGTTTAATTTGCGCATCAAACTCAGCAGTTTGTTTCTTGATTAATTCATCAATCCTAGACGTTTGTCCGAGAGACATTTCACGATTCATATTTTTTAAAAGAAAAAATGAATTTTTACATAGAACCTCGGTTCCGTTTTTACATATACACAGGAATATGTAATTGATGTAATGTTTCTAATTCATGTGTTGTTAAATGTTCTTTCTTAACCAACCACCATAAATTATTATACGCCAAAAATACTCGGAAACTTCTTAAACAAAGTGGAAAGTCTTTTGTTTAAACACACGGTTTAATACCATGTTTTGTTTTATAATCTGTAACGAGCGCTACGTATTTATGATGATAATAAAATCTAACTTCTTTCTTCGAATTTACAGGATTTGTAGGATGACGATAATCTTTTAAAACTGGTACATGCTCTATCTTATAATCATTCAACATATTTTTTTTTTATTTTTATTAACAAAAAATTTATAAGAAAAAATTATTCGGTCACTCCGTTCGTTCACTCCGTTCGATCACTCCGTTCGATCACTCCGCGAAAATATTTTCTATAACTCTATCATGAATTTTTTTATCAATATTAATTGTGATAAATCCATAATCTTTTGACCAAGCATTGTTACACGATTGTTTAAATTCATCTTTATTTCTTACACATAAATCTCTTAACAAATCACTTAAGTTTCTTGCATTTATTTCAAATAGTATAAATATATTTGCATTCTTTCTAATAACACTTCCGTCTAATGAATACATACTTTGTGTTAAATAAAAAACACTACAGTTATTATGTCTACCTCTTGTGAAATAATTTCTCTGAACTGACTGATTTCTATCATTAACACAATCATCAAAAATTACACAATGTTTCATTGTTTTATCTAGTTTACTAGGATCTTGCATATTACCACTATCATCTATTAATTGTATCTTTATATGCTAATTTTATTAGATTCTACTAACTGATTATTTTTGCTGCTTCTTCACACCACGAACTTATTTCTTCTTCATCTTCAGATTTTTCATATTCTTTGAATAATGAAGCAATTGCTGTTTTTTTAAGATTATTTTCAAATCCATATTTTAAAAATTGATAGACGGGTTGTTCTGCTGTTGTTGTATAAATTATAAGATTGTTATAATCCAAAATATTTGGAGTCGTTAAAATTTTAAATAATAGATATGTTTTTCCACAACCTGATCTTCCACAAATAACTGACAAAACTTTATTAGATAAATTTGGATGATGATTAAATTTGAGTTTTTTTTTAATTAATGGTAGCACTTCACTCATTTTTTAATAAAAAATTTTTATTTTTATTTTTTTTTATTTTTGTTTCTAAAGAAGAAGAAGAAGAAAATTAAACTTCTCTAGCTTCGCGTAGGAGTTTATACCTCCCGAACGGGAGTTTATACCTCCCGAACCAAAAGATCTATCATAATCTCTTCACCTCCAAAATTTATTTCTTGTCCTTTTTCATCAGTGATTCTAATGTTAATGTTGTTAATAGTTTTTCTTGTAATAGGGAAATATATTAATGTTTGTGGAAATACATTTAATCTATAACCAATGGGTACAGTAAAAGCTGGAAAACTGAATATTAAATTTGAGAATTTACCATTTATATATCCTCCTTCAATAATGTCACAATGTACAACAATTGAATTTATTTCAGTTATTTTTGGAATCTTCTCACCTAAATGATAACCTTGACTATAAGTTTGTTTATTAAATCCTAATAGCTTTGACAATGATCTATCATGATTAAAATCAACTTGATGATTTTCGTCTAAAGTAAGAGAAAATTTATTAACTGCCGGTTCAACTGCAAAATGTAATTGTTTCTTATCTTTAAATGGTATACCTAAATGTCTCTTAATTTCATTTGATATTGATTCAACTTCGTAAGAACCAGGAAGAAAAGTTAGTATTTTCCATGTTTTGCCCTTATCAGTAGAATATCTAAATTGATCATTCACATCTTTGATAACGTTTTGAATAGTGTTAAATGTAGAGAAACTAGTCAATGCAATTTGATAATTTTTATTTTGTTCCAAATGTAGAATGGGTTCTAAATTACAAGTGTGTGATGAAGTAGTTGTTATAATTTTTAACGTCGTACTAAATTTTGATGAACCCAAAATCTGTCAAATTTTCTAAATGATTATTAATTTTGTCTAAATCTGCTGAACACATTTTTTAGTTAAAATTTTGAATAAATATTATAGATAAAAATCGTAGATAAAAATCATAGATAAAAATCATAGATAAAAATCATAGATAAAAATCATAGATAAAAATCATGAATAAAAATCATAGATAAAAATTAGAAACAACAACATATTTCAGCAACACTTTTATAATCCTCTTCATTTAGAATCTTCTTTTCTAACAGTCTTTTCAATATAGCATGAATTTCATTGAAACTAGAATTATGTCCTTCTTTTATTGCAGATATTAAAATATTTAATCTATTTAGTAATTCTTGTGGATCATCTGGTAAAAATATGGTTGTTTCTGTTTTCTGTTTTTCAGATAAACCTTTCCCTACTTTAACTCCCGTTGATAATAAATTTTCTAATTGTTTATAACGTCTAAGAGATTTTACTGCACCAACTCTGTCTAACATAGCTTTATATTTTATGAGATCTTCTACAGCATAATTATTTAAATCTTCTCCTCTTAAAAGATTAACAAAATTTCTATCTAAATTAAAAGGAGATTCATCTGGTGAAAAAATTAAACCTCGAAAAGGTTGTGGAAATATTTCTTTTTGTCCGAGATAAAATCTAGGTATTGTTTTTCCATCTATAAATGAAATAGAATGTTCAAATTGCATAGATTTTGGTAATTTCTTATTAATGTTTGATTCTAGTAATCCATAGTCATCTAATATAGTTTTGTGCTCTGGATCTGTTATATCAATTTGTTTATCATTATTTGTAAGTTCTTTTTCAAGAGTTTTAAATGGTTTCATAGTTTTTTCAAAATCAGTTTTTACTTGCTCGGTTTGCTGCATTTTTTCAAACATATCAGATTGAATACCAGCTTTTATCATTCTATGTTGAAGATGATTTTCTTTCATAATATTTCTTTGTTTTATTAACTCTTCTAATTGTTTAATTCTTTTAAAATTATCAGCTCTAATTTTATCCATTTTTAAAATATAATATTTGAATTTTGTGGTAACATTGGAATACAGCAAAAACATTTTACTGAACAAATTATTTTTTATTGCTTTGTTGTTTGACATCTTTTCGTTTAAAGTTTTCTCGTTTTAAGTTTTGTTTAATAAAGTTTTGCTTAAATTTTCGCTTAAAGTTTTTAGCTCTTCTAAAAAAAATTTGTCATTTTCTTCATTAGAAATTTTAGCATCACTAGAAATTTTGCCATCCTTTTTATTTTTATCATCAACTTTTTCTGTCTGTGATTGAAATGATATTTGATTTACTTCATTAGCTATTTGATCAAATTTTTCAATCTCATCTAACGTAATAACATTATCATCACATACTCTTTGAAAGTAGTAATGTAGTTTATCATAGACTTCTTTAATATGTAAATGCTTAGTTTTTAATGATTTTCGTTTCTTAGTTATTAAAGATTTATCTAACATTGTAACAAGTGAACTTGCAAAAACACCCGTACCTGTTAAAGCTGTAGCAACTACTGGAATTACTAAAACACCTGAAGATATAACAATTGTTAAAGCACCTAAACTTATTGTTAAGAATATGCCAATTCCTTGTGTTACATTCTTAACTTTACTCCATCTCTTTCTTAATTTTTTATAATGCTCTAATCTTAATAATAATTGAGATTCCTTATCTTTCATATACCTAACTCTATCTTTGTGTTTTTCTTTATTCATTTTTTCAATGTTAATCTTTTCAATGTCCATTAAAGTAGAACTACGTTCATATGATAACGAAGGATATATTCTTGCGGTTTCTTCCATTTTTGTTTCTTCCATTTTTAAAGAAATATTATTAGTCACATGTTATATTTTAAAAACCTAAAAGATGGATAAAATTCATGAATTTGAAATTCTTAACTTTTATGATTTTTTCGGTGTCCTGGAACGGTCATGATTTTAAGGGTGAAAATTGTAATTCTCAAATTTTGAGATTTTGAAAAATTTGAAAAATTGGGTATTTTTAAAAACGCCCAAATTTGTGAATTTAGGTCTTCATAACCTGAAAAAGGGTTCAAATTCATGAATTTATGTCGTTTTTAAAAATGCCATTTTTTGAAAAAATGGTACTTTTTGAATGGACTAAATTCATGTATTTAGGTCTTGAAAACCTGAAAAAGGGTTTATGTCGTTTATGTCGTTTTTTATGTCGTTTTTTAAAATTTATGTCGTTTTTAAAGATACTATTTTTTTGAATTTTATGGTGTCCTGGAACGGTCTTTTGCCCATTACTCTTGTCATTGTTTGACGCTATTACGAATCATCCCTCCATTCATATTTATAGGAAAATGAACTCATTTCAGGACTGATTGAAAATGGCATTTTTGGCAGAGACATCAGCAAATAACAGTATTCTGACACAGAAATATATCAATTCACATGACGCACCAAAAACGCTGTTCAATACAAAATAGCTGTTGTGAAATACAAAGTGCAGTGGCGGTCAGATTTTGGGGTGTGCTACACCCCATTGGCAGACAACCACATATTTCCGATATCTTTGAACAGCTGAAGCAATTTCTTATAGTTCTGTTGCAAGAAACAATGAGATAAATAAATCAAAGTCAAGGAATATAATCGTTCGCTGATAATTTTTTAAATGATTTGTATTGATGTAAACCTTGGGTGGGATGTGACACACCCCAGATGTAGGACAAGCCTTAAGTAACTATGTCCACTGAAGTATAAATTTAAGTAAAAAAATGAGTTAGAAATTAATTAATTTCAAATAGAAAAAAATAAGATTTAAGTATTATTTAATGTGTGACTATATATCACCTTTCAATCATTTCTATGATAAATAAATCAATTTTGAAATGCATTAAGAACCTAAGAGGCGCTGCAATTGGTACTGTATAGTATGGATGAAGAAAATAAGTTCTTTAGCAGAAAACGGGTCCGGGAAGTTCTTTCATCTTGGGAAAAGTTTTTTGATTGGTATGAAGGGGGAAATTCCACATACATGCACGTCGCTGACGGAGGTGAGTAATTAGACTTTAAATTCGATTATCAGGTTATCTGAGCATCATCAGAAGTTAATTGTGCCTATAAAAGGAGCCTATGCTCACATGCAAGTATCTGAAAAGTGCTAGATTCAAAAGGTTTGTTTAACTATGCTCATGCAAACATGCAATAATCCAAATGACCTTATAATTGTGACTCATATAAATAACCATCTGATGTTAGCAATATTACCCGTGACTGACTATAGATTTTCGACTGACTTTCTTCCTAGCAGATTTAAAACAACTGATACACTAGACAATTGCATGGAGATAGCATTAAGACTGAGTCGCAAAGTATTCTTGTTTGGAACAAAGTTCTTTTAACCCTTAGAGACCTGAGGGGGGTCCAGTGGACCCCGGAGCCACATTTTTCTATTTCATTTTTTACGCTGACGATATATCAACCACTCAAGCCCATACAAAATCATCATTTTTGACAGTGAATCTGCATGTGCTATTTCATTTCAATTGAATCAGTAGAAGAATTGGAGAACCACGATTTTCCCGAACTGCGTCGTAGACATCTGATTAATCAGGTGATATTCCAGCAAGATGGCGCACCTCCTCATTTTTCGAAGGCGGCCAGGGATTTCTTGACACTGAATTACCCGATACATGAATATCTCGAGGATTTCTCCAAGCATGGCCGCCTCACACCCCAAATTCGTCACTTCTGAATTATTATCTTTGGAGTACAGTGAAAAGTCGAGTGTTCCACAATTTCGTTCCAAACAACTTGAACCCATTAAAAGAACGAATCAAAGAAATCGCAAGAGACATTGGTCAAGGTGAGAAACAGGGTGCAGTTCATCATCTTTCACATCGACTAGAATGTGTTATTGATCAAGATGGTGGACCATCTAAACATTGTTATGATGATATCAACCAAGATTTCTTATGGACATTGAAGTTTAATTCCTTGATTAGATGTTTATTAATAATTACATGATTTTTAATGGAAACACAACTTGTTCTTTACTCTGATTTTAAGAAAAAAATCAATGAATTAGAAACTAATTTTACACTTTTCACAGACCCCGGGTAGTATCTGATCAAATAAATATACAGCATATGTCTCGACATCTGAATAAGTTTTGTCAATATGACGGCAACATAAAAACTGCGTGGCACACACTGCATATATGTCACCGCGTCTAATAGGTTAAGCGAACTTTCGTTTCATTTTGCAGTAAAAACCTTGTGCCAGATTACAGCATCTATAGAGGTAATAAAGCACATAAAATTAATTAAAGCTATGGATGCATATTAAATGATGGACCTTTTTGTATTTCCTTGGAATATAAATATAATACATGAGTCTGATTTTTCAGCATTGTAAAGTTCGATGGATTTAGCACTTTCTGTTACAATTAAAAAAAACTGTAAACAAGCAACAGATAACATTTTAACAGGATGTACTGAATCTCTGACCCCCATTTTTTCCGCTGAAGGAACAATTAGAAAATACTCGCACTGTAGTAGTCAGAACCATTTCCATGAGATGATTACCTTCACGAAAAAGTAATTCATTGCTGAACAATGCACAAGCACTTTCTTCAAACTCATCAATCATTCAATCATCTACAGCTTTCAAAGATATTAAATGATTTAAAGGTTGTCTTCGATATGTATGACTCCATTCATGACTGTGATATTATATAAAATGTTAAAAAAATTCAAAATTTGGACCTTTTAATATCAGTTATAGATCTAACTTTCCATTGGACAAATCCAAAGACCTACAGGGAAAGTTTGAAAGTGCACTCAAAGGAAAAGCTTAGACTTTTTTATGGAACTATGACTTACATAAATTATGTTTGCTTACATTCTTTAACCCTCAGAGACCTAAGGGGGTCCAGTGGACCCCGGAGCCACATTTTTCTATTTCATTTTTTACGCTGACGATATATCAACCACTCAAGCCCATACAAAATCATCATTTCTGACAGTGAATCTGCATGTGTTATTTCATTTCAATTGAATCAGTAGAAGTATGCCAGATAGGCCAAGGGGGTCCACTGGACCCCCCTCAGGTCTCAGAGGGTGTAGAAATTCCATCACAAAATTTTTGTAATTAGATGAAAAATGATTTCGAACATGCCCACGATGGTGTATAAAGAGTGAAAGTCATTTATTCATTGTTTGCATCATGCTCGTAGATGTGCAATGTGTTGGAAGATCGCAAAATGTGAATATTTTGCTTTCGCACATGATCTCGTGTGACTGGTTGCCCTATATGAACAACTCGACATAAATCGATGTCCGAAATGAAAGCTATCATTATATTCCTAGTTGAACACCAAAAACTGATTGATGACAAACTTTTCACAGCAGTAATGATAAGTTTGAGATCTCCACAGCTGTTTTTGGTTCTAGAAGTATAGCAATTTTGACTCATTTTAGGTCTATTTCTGATAGCTTTGGATAAATGTGAAGGAATGTACAGTACAAATGGAAAGGATTAGCTGCATGAATTAAATCAATTTCATCAAAATCAACTATCTGAGGCTTTATGGTGACACAAAATATCGTAAAGCCGCCTCCTAGTACAAATGATGATGTACTAGATGTGGTTGACTTACAAGAACACCATATTTTCGCACGTGTTTACTGAGAAGGCTGAATGTCACTCAAGGGATTCGTTATACCGACCTGCTACACGCAAACATCATTGTTTTACTTAAAATCAACTTTCCTAATGTTTTGATATCGATTTTTGTTAAGCAGGTAAACTAAGAATATATTAAAGGGGTCCACTGGACCCACCCTCAGGTCTCAGAGGGTGTGAAAACGTCAGGTCTCTGAGGGTTAACTGAATCTTCTCCATGACTACAATAGAGGAAAATTGAATGAATGAACAGGTAAAGTGGGAATGACAACGCTTACGATAGAGTTTCTTGAGAGGTAAAAAAACTTGTTCATTACTCTGAAGTAAACTTAAAGAAAATGGATTTTGTTAGATGAATCTCCGTATCAAAGACTCATGTTTAGTCATTCAAAAAAAAAAAAAAAAAAAAAATTCATAAAACAAAAAAAATTTCAAAACAACAAAATATCAAAAAAAAAAAACACAAAAATAAAAAATTCAAAAAAAAAAAAAAAAAAAAGAAAATCAAAAAAAAACCACAAAAAAAAAACAAAAAAAACAAAAAAAGAAAAACAAAAAAAAAACAAAACAAAAAAAAAATATCAACAAAAACAAAAAAAAAAAAAAAAATATCAAAATAAATAATTCAACAAAACAAAAACTCAAAAAAAAAAAAAAAAAAAAGAAAAAAAACAAAAAATCAAAATCAAAAAAAAAAAACAAACAACAAAATCAAAAAAAATTCAAAAAAAAAAAAAAAATCAAATCAAAACAAAAAATCAAAATAAAACAAATCTCAATCCAATTCAAAACAAAAATTTCAAATAAATCAATCAAAAAAACAATAAAAAAATTCAAAAACAAAAAATTCAAAAAAAACAACAAAAAAAAAAACAAAAAAAAAAAAACAATCAAAAAAACAAAAAAAACTAACAAAAAAAAAGCAAACAACAAAAAAAACAATTCAAACAAAAAAACAAACACAAAAAAAAAAAAAAAAAAAAAAAAAAAAACAACAAAAAATCAAAAACAAAAAAAAACATCAAAAAAACAATCAAAAAATTTCAAAACAAACAAAAAACAAAACAAAATCAAAATTCAAAAAAGTCAAAATCAATCAAAAATCAATCAAATATCAAAAAACAAAATAAAACAAAAATTCAAAAAAAAAAAAAAAAATTCAAAAAAGCAAAAACAAAAAAACAAATTCAAACAACAAAAAAATCAAAAAATCTCAAAAAAAAATAAAAAAAAAAAAATCAACAACAAAAAAAAATTCACAAAAAATCAAAAAAAAAAAAAAAACAAAAAAAAAAATCAAATCAAATAAAACAAAAAAAAAAAAAAAAAAAAAAAATTCAAACAAAATCAATCAAAAAAAAAAAAAAAACAAACTCAAAAAATCAAAAAAAAAACAACACTCTTTCGTCAATTTGCAATTGTAGAAAGTCTACGAATATTCTTTACTTATTGATTAAGAATTCCTTTGTACAACAATTTGATATTTTTAAAAACACTTATGATACGACTCCAGCATATATGCTTAATTTGTTTCGATATGAATAGAAGTTTGGTAAATATTTACGATCACGTCCAATATGAAAGTACAAAATTATTATCCATTGATTAACAGTGAGGGTTGATGTCATCAACTTTTCATTGATAATTTTAACAGGTAAAGCAATTTACTATTAATTCATATTCTCAACCGCAATATTAAATCAAACAATGAAGCTGAATTAATGATGATGACTTGAAATTTCCAAATCAAAAATTGTAAACTAACTGGCTAAAACGCTCATTTCTCTGGACACTACGTAGCAACAAGAAAAAAGCGCAAGCCTAAGCAATTACGAAGTTATGTACTCAATTTGCCAAATGTCTAATGAGGATGTTTTCCTAAAGTAAAACAAGGTTTGGGTCCAAACTTGGGTTTGGTACCTGTAAATGCTGAATACGAAAGAAATTCTGACAAAAGAGGTAACTCACTAGAACATCGCAGACTGCCCGATTCGCAGTAGCATAGGGTGTACATCATTCTGTAAAAGTCCTCATTCTAGGGCCTCGTTCCTGCAGAAACTCGTGCTGGCTGCCGGAATTATGAGGTGAACATCATT
>CAJQUW010005430.1:0-18913 GCA_907163375.1 Prostheceraeus crozeri | reverse complement strand
ATCCATGTACGTAATGTTCAGATTGGTGCTATATCTTGTCTCATGATAGATTTCAAAATTCCTTTGCAATGGAATGCTACTGCATAGACTTCTAAATGATTAGTAGCAATTCACTTCGATAGTTCTATGGCTCAATGTTGGAGCTGATCATGGATATCCATCGACTGGATTCAGGTGTAAATCGCCAATAGAACGGTCAACATAGATTTCCTAGGGCAAAATCAACTGTTAGCCTACTTTTGAAACACCTTGTATATATATATATATATATATATATATGGAATAGTGTCCTCCTCTGAATAAGTGAATAATTTCTATGTTTTCATTTTCCACCTAATTCTGATGTCTACATTATGAATGTATACCTATGTGATTGATTCCAATTAGATTTATTTCATTTCCCATGAGTAGCCTTCCGTGGAAGAGGCGAACACACGGTTGGGATGGGATAGTTATTCATGACTTTTTTCTGAGTTTTTGTTTACTTATATATATATATATATGTATATATATGATATACATCATATTTTATCAGTCATATGAGTTATTGTTCTGAGAGAATAGGGAATCGAATTTTACTAAACTGAGGGATCATCCATCACTTCACATTCTACAATGACTGTATGTGGCACAATCAACATGAGTGAAGCATCATGCAATGGTTAAGGAAGTTCCTAAAATTCTCATCGCCTTCATTGCGCTACTCCCGTCGGTCGTGGTCCGCGATGACTGCACATCAGAGTTGGAACCGACTGGGGCCGGGGCGGTGCCCGGCGTCATCCAGAAAACCGGGCATTGATGTAATTTAACAAACAATTGAGGATTAAATACACGATAGATCAGATTGCCATGCAAAAAGATGTGCGGCAGGTAGGATTCGAACCTACGGACCAAGGTTAATTAGACCTGCGGCTCTAACCAACTGAGCTACGAGCCACTTGCGTGGACTCTGTCAATTGAGCAGGGATCAAAACCCTCACCTCCACCAATCAGTTGTTCAAATGGCAATAATAATCAATGAATAAGTAACACGTCACAATTGTGACAACCGACATTAAGGCAAGTAGCGGGGATCGATTGTCCACCAAAGCATCTTAAGCCATGTCATGAATGCAATTAACAACAATGATAACAATGATGATGGTAACACGATAGATCAGATTACCATGCAAAAGATTGTTGCGTGCTGGTAGGATTCGAACCTGACGACCACGGTTAACTGACTTGTGCACTAACTCAACTGAGCTACCTTAATAATAACCTACCCTCAATAATAACATACTACCCTAATAATAAACCCTTGATGCAATTACCAATATATGCGTACATCTATATCCTGCCTCCACAAGAAAGCTGTTAAATGGTGAATTAAAGTCTAAGTTCCAATAATAAGATTTTCTAGCCATAAAAGTTCTGAGATTAACAATTGTGATAAATGACTACGCTGATTTACAAAAATATTTTGTCTGCGGACATGCAAGCGTGATTTTAAGAGTGATTCACCGAAGTTGAGATATACTTATTCACTTGTTAAGGTATTTCTAGTGATTTGCGACTTCAATTGAGAACTCTTTTCCACTACAGTCCCAAAGTCAGATCTTTTGAGAATTACTTTGATGACCGTGGGCAGAGACGCAAGTAATAAAAGTCTGGAACAATGAGTTGCCGTGCTTTGTCTATCAATTTTTCCATTCCAGTAAGTGTGTTGCTCTACCTGTACGCCAAGCAAAATTTTAATCGTGTTGCAGTTAGGCTTATCAAACAATCCACGAATCCCACTGTCAAATGTCGGGTAGTGGGCCCTATTAGGCTGCATTGAAATCCATCATTCATTTCAACCTCCAAGCTACCGTGTTATAAAAAAACACCTATCCCATGTAGTGAAATTATTCAAGATTTGGAATAATTTCACAATAGATAGGTTGAAAGGGAAACAAAAAAATACACGGATGCTTCCGGTAAATTCCTACAGGCTGAAATTCATATTTTAATTTGAAGATATAGTAGGGTTTGAACTATATATCTAAGTTGCCGGCAAATCACTTTTGGGTGCTCTCAAAATTATGTTACCTTTACATGCTCTCTAATGTTTGTAATGATATGACTAAGCAATTTATTGTAGACCTGAAATGTCGCCAACGGTTCGACATAGGTTTAAACTTAAATTAACCGGCGGGCCGGCGGTCTTCAAAATTTGTGCCCGGGGCCCGGCGGCGAACGGTTCTCCATCTCCTGCCTGTTACATCTTCCACCATTCACCCTGTCGACAGTGTCTTCTTCATTACATTGACCAGTCACAAGTCCGACGTGAAACTCTTTATCCATTCGTAACTGCGACGGACACACTCTGCGGTCGTGACTGTTTTTCATTGCACCTTGCGGACTTTTTGTTTGGGGTAGTGGAGGAGAAGATTGTACTATAGCTGCTTTGCTTATGGCACATGTAGTTTCAGCCACTCGGTCAGGCATGATCTATGTCAAATGTTGTAAATCTTAAGAAGAATAAAGTTACAGAAACTTATTCATAGCCAAATTTTAGTCTTAAGGGCGATTGGTGATAATAACCGTGAATATTTACGAAGTGCCACTGACATGGTTCCTGGTGCCTAGCCATTGTCAACACTGGAAGTCGGCCATCGTTTTAAAGTACTGCTGTTATGACAACGCTGTCTATTGAACTATCGAGAGAGGTGTACACGCACACTTGGTGAAGAATAGAATTCAGCACACTTTCGGATTTTCCTGTTGCCGGACTGTGTCCATTTGGTGATAGTACTATAAACCTACAGAACCCATGGACATTTCCCATGATAGCGTGCAAGGCCTGCTGATGCCTCATTTAGTATTACACTTGATGCTAGCATGTCCTGCGTTGCATTGAAGCCAAAGGCCGCTTTCATAGTAGGACGCGGTTTATATAATAATTACAATTTATGTAGTGGAGAAGGGAAAGGAACGCGAACTGAGAAGCCTACAGGCTTCCCATCGCCTGATGGTCCGTTTATCTCCATTTTGTACTTCAAAGCTATATGAGAAATACACCTTAATTCTTGAAATATTATAAGTCCTGTTGTAATCAGGATCTCTCAATCCACAGATTACAATTTTTGCTTTATCTGATCGTCCCATTTAGGACCAAAAATTGTTAGAGACTTGTTGGAGATTGTGAATACCAGGGTATTCATTCAAACGAACTTCTTTAAAAATTATAATAGAAAAACAGACAGTTACTTTTTTAAGGACATAAGTGTTCCTTTCTGTTTTTTTTCGGCAGCAAGTTGCTACGACACATGGATCTGATCGCGCTGCTCATCTAACTCATCACACATCATCCTTACTGAGATTCAGGATCGTGATACCGGGTCATAGAACATGCAGTTAGAGGAAAAGAAAAGAATGATGGCTTTTCATACCACACTTACAAAATTGATGCGACGAGCATTATACCCTATCTTAAAAGGGAAATCGTAATGCTTTCTTATTATGCAGCTCACATTCTAAATGAATATTGAAGGTATCACTCGTAATAATATTTTCATCATTCTTCAGAATACAGCTCGGAAAGATATGAACCAAATATATAAAATATATAAAGGGCTAGATAGGAAATAGACGTGTTTTTACTTTGTGTGCAACGAAGTCAGTACGAATTAGCTGATATTGCATGAATTTGAAAATATTTGTTTAACAAAGGGGGCGGGAATGAATTTGCTTTTTCACTGCCTCTTTTTAATAATTGCAGAACTAAAACGGCATTTTAATAATAAATCAAGAAGTTTTTATGTATGTCGTAAACAACATCAAATTGCAAAAAATGATAGTCTAACAATCTACTTTTTCAGATGTTTTGCAAAAACGCAGTTGTAAATAAGAGTACTGCTGATGCAATTCTTTCAAATTTAGACTTTATTGCATTATTTTATGTCAGTTGATTAATAGATCTGAAGAGCGCATGTTATACAGGAATAATACAAATGAAAACCAATTGTTTTCATTTTTAGATGAAGCAGAGTATAGTTCACTTGCAATTCAACCAAATACATGGACTAAATGACTTTCTGAACAGAAAAATGAACCGCGTCTTTACTTGTGATCATGCAGTAGATTGTTTCTTTGTAATAAGTACGAAGCCTGGTTATTAGTTATACATGTAGGACCTGTATCGTGCTGTGCCCAAGCTTGGCAATAATCTAACGTGTATATGTAATTTTGCGGTAAGAAATAACATGATACAACAATAGTAAAATAAATATGTACTATCAGAAAATTTGATATAAAACTGGCTTAAACAAATAAAAACAAACAACATATACTACGTATGCTATACAATGCACACTGACAACGTCTCTGACATCGACAGACATGCGATGATCGATTCCACCTACCTCGATTCGAAGGTTGACCCTAAAATGCCCTCTGTTAATCATTTGCAATACATACATGTAGATCCATATTCTAGTTTCAGCCTGGTGAATAGCTCGAATAGCATTATTGACATGGGTGAGCCTATTAATAGCCAATTCCTCAGTGTAACATTCGGATTCTCACTGAAATTGTCAATAGTCATGATTATACAGTGTGAATATGTTTTTATTCCACTTGAACTGATAGTAGTGCATTAAAGTGCTGTATTACCGCAGTCACCTCCAACAATTTTTTCAGAGAAACTAATGAATGAATATTCTTGAAACTTACCATATAATGTCAGTGACTTATGGCTTATATAATATGCCATTTCTAAGGCTTTTTGTCGCATCGCACATCGCCCAGCCAACAAAATAACAATGTCGTCCCATTGCTGTAATGCTTTCTTGACACGATCATTAACGACTGAAACTCGTCTCATAGCTGGGGCTTCTATTTCTCATCTAGCCCTTTTACGCAATTAAATATATTTGATATAAGCGCTCGCTTATCTTATTCTACTCATAGGGTAAGTATATATAGTAGGTACAGTGTTGACTCAAAGAAGTATAGTGAAAATTTTTATATCAAAAGGTTTCAGTTTGTTTTGGAGATCGCGTTCCTGCGGTCTAAAAAAATATTTGATCACATTTTGGGATGTCAAATTTTTGCAAATTATTCAAGTGTTTATATATTATTGACACGAACCACATATATAAGTAGTGTGAAACATGCTGGATGTCAAAAAGAAATGAAACATTTACTGACAAGCATCTTAATTAAGCGGAAATCATGCTGATTATCAAGGGAATTACATGAATCACATTATAGGCCTAATCCAAATCTTCATGAAAAAGTCGAGATCGCATTGTGCTTTTGCGGCTGAAATTTCAAATTTTCAATTCCACTTTCATCGACATGATTTAATGATTCACTAAATTTATGCTTCATTTCTTGAATGAAAAATATTGATTTGGACCCATTTACATCCTTTATACTTGATTGTGATCATGTTGATTTTGCTCTACCGCTGTCAGGTTGCTTGTGATATGATCACGCTTAAGAAAATACTCTTGAGGTTGAGCTTGAAAGTAATAGCAACCTATCGAATTGCTAATTTAGCAAGCATTACTTCTCCAAGGCTGTCATAACACGGGGGATCTGCAAAATACTATATTCCTTCTGTATTGCCACCATGATCAGTCAATTCCGTGTAGATTTCTCCAAAAGCGCAACAACATTTGGTACTGGGTCTCAACTCGAGTTCATTTAACAAAATCAAAACTGCATGCACAGTGGGGATTTAATTAATACTGAGTTGCTACTCTACCTAGCATACTTACTCTATGATTCTACCTTTCTTGAAAAGTGGGGAAACCTTTAACCGAAAAATTGCAATCCGCTAAATTCCGCATAGAATTAAATGAGTGAGATGGTGAACGATTAATCATAACCTAAAAGGACTTAAAATTCAAATTGCGGTTCTGACAAACGACAACAGAGAATACCCAATTAGGTCTAGCATCTTTGAGATTTCATTGTGCAATCAAAAGTCAAGTCTCTATTAATTAGTACAACAGAAAACCATGAAGTCTTAAGTGGAAAATAAATATCCATTAGTGTGGGTTGCATTTCAATAAGACAGATAGCGATTATTATTCACTTTCTACATTTCTGTCTAAATGCGATCGAATGATTTGATATAATTTGCTTCAATGGTTACAGATGTGATCGCGGACACAATATTAACAATAAAGTCAAGCATTTCTAAGAATTGTAGTGCTTGGCGAACAGCCAAAAAACTGAACCGAAACTGAGTGAGAGAGAGAGAGAGAGTATCAACTCAAAAAAATTCCAGCATGCAGTAAAAATTTTCATACAACGTTTGCGGAGTAATGGTTAAAAGACCGTTCCAGGACACCATAAAATCAAAAAAATTAGTACTTTTAAAAACGACATAAATTTATGAATTTAGTCCCTTTTTCAGGTTTTTAAGACCTAAATTCATGAATTTAGTCTATTCAAAAAGTACCATTTTTTGAAAAAATGGTATTTTTAAAAACAACATAAATTCATGAATTTGAACCCTTTTTCAGGTTATGAAGACCTAAATTCATAAATCGGCTAAAGCCAGAGGAGCTTCGCTCCGATTTGGGCGTTTTTAAAAATACCCAATTTTTCAAATTTTTCAAAATCTCAAATTTGAGAATTACAATTTTCACCCCCAAAATCATGACCGTTCCAGGACACCGAAAATCATAAAAGTTAAGAATCTCAAATTTGAGAATTACAATTTTCACCCTTAAAATCATGACCGTTCTAGGACACTAAAAATTATAAAAGTTGAGTATCTCAAAATTTGAGAATAACAATCGGGCGAAGCCCTAGAACCTTCGGTTCGATTTTCATTGCTTAAATCATGACCGTTCTAGGACACCGAAAACCCGGACACCGAAAAAATCATAAAAGTTGAGAATTTCAAATTCATGAGTTTAGACGTTTTTCAGGTTTTTAAAATATATCATGTGTCTAATAATATTTCTTTAAAAATGGAAGAAACAAAAGTGGATGAAACAAAAGTGGAAGGAACTTCAGAAATGGAAGAAACCTCAAGAATATATCCTTCGTTATCTCAATTAAAAATAAGTGAATTAAATATTGAAAAACACAAAGATAGAGTACGTTATATGAAAGATAAGGAATCCCAATTATTATTAAGATTAGAACATTATAATAAATTAAGAAAGAGATGGACTAAAGTTAAGAATGTAACACAAGGAATTGGCATATTCTTAACAATAAGTTTAGGTGCTTTAACAATTGTTATATCTTCAGGTGTTTTAGTAATTCCAGTAGTTGCTACAGCTTTAACAGGTACGGGTGTTTTTGCAACTTCACTTGCTACAATGTTAGAAAAATCTTTAATAACTAAGAAACGAAAATCATTAAAAACTAAGCATTTACATATTAAAGAAGTATATGATAAACTACATTACTACTTTCAAAGAGTATGTGATGATAATGTTATTACGTTAGATGAGATTGAAAAATTTGATCAAATAGCTAATGAAGTAAATCAAATATCATTTCAATCACAGACAGAAAAAGTTGATGATAAAAATAAAAAGGATGGTAAAATTTCTAGTGATGGTAAAACTTTTAGTGATGATAAAATTTTTTTAGAAGACCTAAAAACTTTATTAGACAAAACTTTATTAAACAAAACTTAATACGAGAAAAATTTAAACGAGAAAACTTTAATCGAGAAAACTTTAAACGAAAAGATAACAAACAACAAAGCAATAAAAAAATAATTTGTTCAGTAAAATGTTTTTGCTGTATACCAATGTTACCACAAAATTCAAATATTATATTTTAAAAAAAAATAAAATATTAAAACATTATATTTGTATATTTTTATTACTCGGTAAACAATTGTTCGATAACTCTTTCATGAATTTTTTTATCAATATTAATTGTGATAAATCCATAATCTTTTGACCAAGCATTATTACACGATTGTTTAAATTCATCTTTATCTCTTATACATAAATCTCTTAACAAATCACTTAAGTTTCTTGCATTTATTTCAAATAGTATAAATATATTTGCATTCTTTCTAATAACACTTCCATCTAATGAATACATACTTTGTGTTAAATAAAATACACTACAGTTATTATGTCTACCTCTTGTGAAATAATTTCTTTGAACTGACTGATTTCTGTCATTAACACAATCATCAAAAATTACACAATGTTTCATTGTTTTATCTAGTTTACTAGGATCTTGCATATTACCACTATCATCTATTAATTGTATTTTTTATATGTTTATTTTTATTGGATTCAACTAATTGTTTATTTTTTGCTGCTTCTTCACACCACAAATTTATTTCTTCTTCATATTCAGATTTTTCGTATTCTTCGAATAGAGAAGCAATTGCTGTTTTTGTAAGATTATTTTCAAATCCATATTTTAAAAATTGATAGACGGGTTGTTCTGCTGTTGTTGTATAAATTATAAGATTGTTATAATCCAAAAAATTTGGAAGTCGTTAAAATTTTAAATAATAGATACGTTTTTCCGCAACCTGATCTTCCACAAATAACTGACAAAACTTTATTAGATAAATTTGGATGATGATTAAATTTAAGTTTTTTTTTTATTTAAAGTCATTTCATTCATTTTTAAAGTAATAAATTCATCCATTATTGAATTAGTGTTTTTAAAAACAAAAAAATAAAAATTTTAATTTAAGTTTTTTTTTGTTTCTAATAATAAGATTAATAAGGTTAATAATGAAAAATGATAAAAAAATTAAACTTCTCTAGCTTCGCGTGGGAGTTTATACCTCTCGAACGGGAGTTTATACCTCTCGAACGGGAGTTTATACCTCTCGAACGGGAGTTTATACCTCCCGAACGGGAGTTTATACCTCTCGAACGGGAGTTTATACCTCCCGTACCAAAAGATCTATCATAATCTCTTCACCTCCAAAATTTATTTCTTGTCCTTTTTCATCAGTGATTCTAATGCCAATGTTGTTAATAGTTTTTCTTGTAATAGGAAAATATATTAATGTTTGTGGAAATACATTTAATCTATAACCAATGGGTACAGTAAAAGCTGGAAAACTGAATATTAAATTTGATAATTTACCATTTATATATCCTCCTTCAATAATGTCACAATGTACAACAATTGAATTTATTTCAGTTATTTTTGGAATCTTCTCACCTAAATGATAACCTTGACTATAGGTTTGTTTATTAAATCCTAATAGCTTTGACAATGATCTATCATGATTAAAATCAACTTGATGATTTTCGTCTAAAGTAAGAGAAAATTTATTAACTGCCGGTTCAACTGCAAAATGTAATTGTTTCTTATCTTTAAATGGTATACCTAAATGTCTCTTAATTTCATTTGATATTGTTTCAACTTCGTAAGAACCAGAAGAAAAGTTAATATTTTCCATGTTTTGCCTTTATCAGTAGAATATCTAAATTGATCATTCACATCTTTGATAACGTTTTGAATAGTGTTAAATGTAGAGAAACTAGTCAATGCAATTTGATAATTTTTATTTTGTTCCAAATGTAGAATGGGTTCTAAATTACAAGTGTGTGATGAAGTAGTTGTTATAATTTTTAACGTCGTACTAAATTTTGATGAACCCAAAATCTCTGTTAAATTTTGTAAATGATTATTAATTTTGTCTAAATCTGCTGAACACATTTTTAAACTAAAAAAATTAAATAAATATTTTTTTATGAAATATTTTTTTATAAAAAATTAGAAACAACATATTTCAGCTACACTTTTATAATCCTCTTCATTTAGAATCTTTTTTTCTAACAGTCTTTCCAATATAGCATGAATTTCATTGAAACTAGAATTATGTCCTTCTTTTATTGCAGATATTAAAATATTTAATCTATTTAGTAATTTTTGTGGATCATCTGGTAAAAATATGGTTGTTTCTGTTTTCTGTTTTTTTGTTTTCTGTTTTTCAGATAAACCTTTCCCTACTTTAACTCCCGTTGATAATAAATTTTCTAATTGTTTATAACGTCTAAGAGTTTTTACTGTTCCAACTCTATCTAATATAGTTTTATATTTTATTAGATCTTCTACAGCATAATTTTTTAAATCTGCTCCTCTTAAAAGATCAACGAAATTTCTATCTAAACTAATAGGTTTTTTATCTGGAGTAAAAATTAATCCTCGTAAAGGTTGTGGAAATATTTCTTTACCACCAAGATAAAATCTTGCAAATAATTTTTTATCTAAAAAGAAAGTAGAATGTTCGAATAACATAGATTTTTGGTAATTTTTAATCTATGTGTGCCTCTAATAAACCATAGTCATCTAATAGTGTTTTAAGTACAGGATCCTCTATATCAACACTTTTTTCATTAAGTTCCTTTTCATGAGTTTTAAATGGTTCGACAGTTTTTTCATAATCAGTTTTTACTTCTTCAGTTATTTTTAATTTATCAAACATATCAGATTGAATACCAGCTTTTGTCATTCTATGTTGAAGATGATTTTCTTTCATAATATTTCTTTGTTTTATTAATTCGTCTAATTGTTTTATTCTTTTAAAATTATCAGCTCTAACTTTATCCATTTTTATATGATAATTTTTTATTATTATTTTATTTTATAATATTTTATTTTATAATATTTTATTTTATAATATTTTATTTTTATAATATTTTATTTTTATAATATTTTATATTTTTATATTGTTATATTGTTATACTTAGAAAATAGAAATTAGAAAATTAAAAAGGTAAAGTAGTTATTCCATCAGGTAAAATTTTTCTTTTATCATCAAATGGATCTAATGCTAATTTATGTTCTTCTTTTAAATACATTTTATGTTTTTTTTGAATTAAGTCTATAATTACATGCTGTTTTTATTTCAGTATTAAATAATGCATTTTTATAATCTTGAAATGTTATTTGATTAGCCACTGATGCCTTTGAAATTCCTTTTAATGTTTTATGTGTTTTAATATTTTTAGTTGTATCATAACAGTAACATTTAGATTTTAAAAATATAGCTTCTGTTATGAAATCTTCATTTCCTTCTAATTCATCTTTTACTTTACATAAATCAGAAGGATGAATAATATCTTTTATTTTATTAATTTCTTTATCTAGTGAAGAATTATACGGTATTGTTAATTCTAAGAAAATAGAATCGGTATCTGTAAAGTGTAATTTATAGTTTTTGCCATAAGCAGGCGCTAAATAATCATATATAAATCTATACATAAATAGTTTAGCTAATTCTAATATAGTGAAACCTATAAAATTAAACTTATCATGTTTTACAATGCTTCTTCTTAGATGAACAGCACATAGTTCATCACTAAATCTAGTAGTTCTTTTATATGTAGGTTTCCTTGTTAAATTTTGAAATCTATCTCTATCATAAACTATTTCAATATTTTGTCTATTACGCACATTTTCTAAAGTCTTACCATAAAATGCATTATTCATTAATTTGAAGAAAACGTTTCCAAAATCATCTTTATTTCTTTTAGATATTTTGCGTTTTTCAATATTGAACTCAATATAATCTTTTAACCATTTAGATTTTTTGTATAGTAGTTTCCGGTGAATTTTTGTGAGAATCATGCCATGATCTAAATACCAATCTAGCATTCTTCCTTCAACAACATACTTTCCTTTATTGCTTTGTGTTAACATAAGTTTTTTTGTTGGTCTGTATTTTTTCGGAATTATAGATTTTTGATAATCTGAAAAATCTTTTATATTGGGAATTTTGTTTTCTGGACAGAAAGGATAATATTTTGTTGCTTCTTTTATATAATCAGGGTATACTAAATCAACTTCATATACATAACCAAAATTATTTTCACCATCATATGTTCTTTGATAATCTAGATCGGGCGAAGCCCTAGTAGACATCTCTGATGTCGTACGATTATTACACCATGTCATTTCACCTGTTGGTAAATTCTTGTATCATGCAAGAAGAATATAAGCTATTAAAATCATAATATAATAAATAGTTTTCTCTCATGAATTCATCAATTGCATTTTCACGTTCTACTCCTTCTCGTTTCGTTCGAAAAATTTCTAATATTTTTTCTTTTTCTTCTGGAGATAAAGGTTTCATTATTCCATATTCTTGTGGATTTACTTTCTTATTATAACATTTAACATATCTATTACCTAAAACTGATGAAACTCCACCTCTAATTCCAGATTCAAAAAATAATAATTTATCATATGTATTTTCTTTATAATGTTTAAGTTTAACATTTGTATGTTTTAATCCTGCTAGCCATGTTAAACCTGGTGTAGAATAACAATAACATGGATCTATTCCGTAATATTCTAAACACATATCACGAAAGTTTTCAAAAAGATCAGCTAGTATTAATACATCTATCTGTAGATATTTCATTGTATAATCATACATTGTTTTACAATTTAACTCTCTCCAATTTTTTTCAGCTTCTGCATAATCTTCTTCAGATAATTGTGATTGTTTTAATGTTGATTTAAATTTATTTATTGGAGGAAGTTGTTCTTCTTCCATAATTTTTATTCACAGAATTAAAATCTCTTGCCTGTGAAACTACAGGTTTTATTCAGTTTATCAGTATCGCTGTGAGCCGCAGTTATGTACTCATACGGAAATATTCCTTTTAAAGGTTTTAAATTATATTTATTTAATATTTTACATTGTTCAGGTTTCAAAGTTTTTCCCATAACATCTAATGAATAAGGAGTAAAAAATCTAAATGCATCTAAAATTCTAATACAACCTAATTGCATTGAAAAATATTCTTCTTCTTGTTTACATAGTACATTTATTTTTTGTTGTTGTAATTTTTCAGATGAAAATAAATCTTTCATTACTAGATGGAAATCATATTTAGAACCATTATAGAAATATAAAGGAACAAAGTTATATTTAAATTTGTTAGCATTAAGATTACAAGAATTATGTGCTGCACCTCTATATAATCCATTTAGATGATCATGTCTTTTACTTTTATCAATATATCTACCTCTGCCAGTTTTATATTTATTTGTAAAACCTTTTCCACAGTAATAACAATTTATTTCATCATAAAATTCTTTTCTTTCTTCATCCGTTAATGGTATCATTGGTTTATTTGTTTCAAGCAATTGTGAAAAACGTCCTTGTAATTCTTCTACTTTCTTTGTAAACATTTCTGAACTGTCTTCACCATAGTATTGTAAATATTCTGATTTAAATAATTCAGGATAATTCGAATGAATGTACATTCCCCAACATAATGGTTTTTGTTCAAATAAATATTTTTCTTTACTTTGTTCAGTTGAACTTTTTCCAGGTGCACTTTTTTCAGAATTATAATTTTCAGAATTATAATTTTCAGAATCGGGTGAAGCCCTGGAACTTTCCGTTTGAATTTGCGTCATATTAACATTATATGCTTCAAAATCACAATAAATAGTAAAGGGTACTATATTTTAAAAATACCATTTATTATATTCTAAATAATCATCTTTTTTAAAAGTATTTTGAACTGCTTCGTTTTGTTGACAATTCTCCAAATGTCTATTCATTTCTTCTAAAGTTCAAAAACTTGTCATACATTGAAGACAAGGAAAATTTTTATTATCTGAAGTTTTTGTAAAAATAGAAACATCTTTACACAATATAAAATGACCCTGATAATATAATATATTCGCTTGTGCTGGTTGTTTTGACTGTTCTAATTTTACAAATTCATCTTTATATATTTCATGTGTTTCATTAATTTCTTTTGTAAGATTAAATGTATTTTGATAATAATTTTGATTTAATATTTGTAGCTGATAAATATATTCTTTATCATATTGTTCTTTATATTGTTGTAGACATTTTTTTAAAGATTCATTTATTTTTTGATTGGTTTCATTTTCTTCATTATTTAATTCTTTATTATTTAATTCTTCATTATTTAATTCTTTATTATTTAATTCTTCATTTAATTTTTGAATTGTTTCTATCTTATTTTGATATTTATGGTGATATTCTTGTAGTAACATTTTTGTTTGTTGTTGATAATCTATTTTACATTTTTGTAAAATTTCATTTAAATTTTCTAATTTTTGTTGATATTCTGAAGATAAAGATGAATATTTGTAATTATAATCATCAATACGTCCTTTATAATTATTATGATTAATCATTATTGGTGTTAGTGTTTTAACAAGTTCAAATTTTTCAGTACATATTATATTTCCTTGGTAAAAAATATTATGATGCATGTAATTTCCTCTATCATTATATACTATTTCTGATTGGCATAAATTTTTATTATTCAAATAAAATTTTTTTGAATCTGAGTAAAGTGGAATAATTTTACCAATAGAAACATAATTCACATTTAATTCAAAAACATTTACTTCTATTAAATTTTTATTCTTTTTATGAAACTTTATTAACCTATTATAATCATATGGAAATTCATCTAAGCCATCAGAGAGATCAAAATCATTTATGTATTCTTTTTTATTATAATGACTTAGTCTTTCTTTATGATATTCTGCAGGATGTAAATGTGCTATAATACTCCACAGAAAACAATAATTATCTTCATTTTTTATGTTGATTAATTGAGGTGAACTGAAAGGTAAAGGAACATAACTACCACCAGTATTATTTTTATATTTATCAATTACTATTTTCTTAGATATTATTTTAACAAATCTCCAACCAGATTCACGTAACTGGGCTTCAATTATACAATTTTCTAATTTAAGTATCATCGATTCAAATATGGGTTGTATATCATTTACATTATGAATTTCTTGCGAATTTGTAAAATGTCCTTGTATTATTTCTTCATGAATTCCATCAGGTCCATTTTTTGTATAAAGTACTTCTACATTCATATAACATTTGAAAGATTTCTTAAATATATTATAAAAGTTGGTTAGAATATCAGAAAAAGTTTTATCGGTTTCATTATATTCAACCGATTCAACCGATTCATTAAATAAATATTTTATATCTGTTACGGGCGAAGCCCTAGAACCTTCGGTTCGTACGGCTTCATCAAATTCATCTATTTCGTTAAATTCATCAGTATCGCTAAATAAATATTTTATATCTGTTACGGCTTCATCTTCACTATTAAAAATTTTTTATATTCCGAATGTGAATAATCATCAAACATTTTTTTAACTTTTATATCAGTAGGCAATGTTTCTAGATAGTTTTTATAACTATTTAATTTTAATATATTTCCTTCATCAACTCGATCTACATTTTGTAAATGCATTTTACTTTGTAAATGAGATTGATAACTTCTTTTTGTTTGCAATTTTTTTTTCACATAAGACACAATAAAATTTTTTCATTTTTTATTTTTTAAAGAAAAAATTTGTGTTTTAGTTTTTTTTAAAAAAAAATTTTTGTTTTAATTTTTTAGAGAAAAAAATTCTAAATATATATAATGGAAAAATTCTAATCGGGGGCGAAGCCCCCTCGAGGCGAAGCCTAAATATATCTGCAAAATCGTGCGAAGCGCGAAGCCCTAGGACCTTCGGTTTGATTATGATAAATTTGTTTAATTATTAAGTATTTCACTTACACCATTTATTAATGGTTTTATATCATTAAAAGTTTTTTTGGCTTCAACAAATGTAGATTTGGCATCAGAAAATGTAGATTTTAATACATCAGATATTATTGGTGTTGCTTTTCTTAAAGCGTTTCTAACATCATTTATTGCAATTTTTAAATAGTTTAATGTTTCATTATCTTGTAATCTTTTTGGTATTGGTATACCAAATTTTGCATTTAAATAATGATCAAAATAAAAATAAAATGTATCAGGAATAATTTTTAGTGGTACTTTTGCTTCAGACTCTAAAAAGATAATTATTTGTTCTATAACTTGATTTGATAAATGTTTTGTATTTTGCATATATTCTAATATCAAAATCTTGAGAGTTATTATAGATTTCATGTTCGGTATCTACTAATATATTTAAATCTTTATCATATACTTGCATATGTCCACTTATGGTGTCAACACGTATTATACCATATTTATGATGTGTATAATATGATAAAGGCATATTCATTTTATAATTTTTATTAATATCATTAAAGAATGCTGCATTATTTTGTGTAGTTGTAAACATAATGTTTGAATGTTTTCTCTAATCTTATTATCTACAATCACAGCTTTATGAGCTAATACAACTATTTGAATATTTTGTTGTCTTCCTTTTGTAAATATTTCTGACATATTTTTTTGTTTGATAAACTGTGCAACATCATCTAAAATTAATAAGATTTATTTTCAGGTTGTACCAGCAAAACTTTCCATTATCTTGTAACTCATCTAATTGTTTATCATTATAGACGTTTGTAAAAGTTGGCCATTCAGAAGTATGCATACAAAAAATATGTACTTTTGTTGTAATCCTTATAATATTGGTTTATATATTTTTAATAAAACGTAGTCTTACCACTTCCAGTTTACCGTAAACAATGAAATGTAAATTTTCTTGATACATTTTACCTTGTTTAATATTTTTATTATTAGTTTTTTCCTTAATCTTATCTTCCTCTGTCTTCCATCATTCAAAATTTTTTTTTTCTTGGTTATAAAAAATTATTCTCTTTTGTTTCCTCTGTTAGAAAGTAACCCATTGATTTCCAATACATATAACAAGATGATAAATAAAAAATATTAAAATACATGCTAACAATATTTTTATACAATGAAATTTTAAAAATTCCAAAGACGTGTAAGATCTGATTGTGGTATTTTTTTATTAAGAGATGATTAGGGGGTAGTGTCTCTAAATATCTTTTATTTATGTTTTTTATATATATTATTATATATATTTTTATCTATATTATTATTATATTTAGTATTATATATAGGATTTTCTACAATATTATTAATTATCTTTGAGATTCGGATCTTGAGGGGTTAGTGTATCTTGAAAATCAGTGTTATTCATATAATTATTTATTATTTCGTTTATTGCATTAAGAGATTTATGACGACTTAGATTACTTTTATTACTTTTATTACTTTTATCACTTTTAATTATAACCGGTGAATATAAATCTTCCAAATTTTCGCTTTTATTATTTTTTATTTCATTTATTATTTTTAAAAATAAAAATTTAGGAATTATTATTTTTTTATTCCGGACTCGCATTCTTACACTCTTTTATGAGTGTTTTTAACCTCTGTAGAAACCTCCGGAATGTTGTCGGACTTTTTGTTCCTATACTCAAAAGAAGTAATGTTCCGAACCTCTCCTCTCTTCCGGATATGCTTAAGAATATTTTAATTAAAAATAATATTTTATTCTTTATAAAAAATAATATCTTTAATATATATAAGATTATTTTAGTTGAGAATACAACTATTTTAGTTGAAATACAACATATTTTAGTTTTGAATATACAGTCTATTTTAGTTGATAATACTAATATTAAATTAATATTTTGACAATAACTTAATTATTTTGACATAAATTAATTTTATGTTGATTATTATGTTTGATTTGAGTTTTGGACATAGTTGTTACATGTTCGCTGAATTATATGTTTACTTTAATATAATTTTTTGACAACCTCTACATTTAACTTTTTATTTTAAACATTGCCTTACACTGATATTTACTATCATAAAAACTCTTGTCTGTAGGTTTAGTAATTTGATCACACTGTGTACATTGTCTTGTAGGAAACTTATTTACAAGAATTTATATGGATTTTGTTAATTTTCCTTGTAGTTTGATTTTGTAAAATATTTATTTTTACAATTACGACATAACTGATCTTTTAATTTATCATTTTTTTTCTTTTTTAACCTCTTCTGGTTTGTTTCGGCCATTAATTTTAATGACGTAGCAAAATATTTGTGTTTTGATGTTATAGTTTGTTATTGACATCCGGAGTACAAATTTTTTTGTGTATGTTACTTTTGCAACAAATTTGTATTTTTATTCAATTTTATAATTATTTTGTGCTACAATTATTATGTATTTGGGAAAACAATAAGGATTATTGTTGTCGCTACATGATTAAGGAATTATTTTGAAACAAAAAGGATGTATTTTTGTTGTGAGTCTTACATTATTATTTTGTGCTAAAATAATAATTATTATTTTGCCTAGGTGTATTTTGCCTAGGTGTATGTTATTCTAGGCAGTCTATTGCCTAGGTGTATTTATTTGCGCAGTATAAAGATTTTTGTTCTTTATTGAAAATAAATAAATCTTTTTAATCTTTGTAATGGTTGATCTGATTGCATTTATTTCTGAAATGATTATTAGGTTGAATATTTTAGGTTGGAATATTATTAGGTTGATTTATTAGGTTGAATATTATTAGGTTGTATATTATTAGGTTGTAATTGATTCATATGCATACCACATGGTGCGTTTTTCATATGAGAATATAATAGTGTTTGATTTAAAAAACGAATATTGCAAACTTGACAAATTTGAGACATTTCCATTTTTTTATTTTTATTAGGAAAAATTTTATTTTTTATAATTTATGTATTTTTATAATTTATGTATTTTTATAATTTATGTATTTTTATAATTTATGTATTTTTTATAATCAGAAAAAATTTCCTTTTTTATTGTTAAAAAATGATGTTACCAAATGTTGGTGGAGGTGCATATATCCCGAATAATCGTGAATTAGAAATAGAGATAGAAAATTATATCATGAAAACTGGAGACGTTTTATCTGGTCCATTACATCTTTCTATTCTTCCACAACAAAATACAGAGTTAACAAATAAACAATATGTTGATACACAAATCAATGAATTAAAAGAAAAATATATAAACGATGTTATGGTTCCACTGATGAACGAATTAAAGTTGCTTAAACTTAATGATAAATCATTAAACGAAAAATTATTAAAACTTGATAAAAAGGACAGAGAGCTAGAAGCAGATATAGCAAAACTATTTAAAAAGATTTCAGAACAAT
>CAJQUW010005429.1:0-35862 GCA_907163375.1 Prostheceraeus crozeri | reverse complement strand
TCCAAGTTTCTGTAAGAAACCGACTTAGAAAATTTCATTGCTGATATCAGCTAAGGCGTCAGACTTAGAGGTTCGCCAGGAGATGGCCTTCGTCTCCAGGCCATAAAAGACTCCAAAACTTTAAAGGCTCGTAACTTTGCTTCTACAAGTCCGTTTGACTTGATTCAAAAAAGGTTCGGTCGCTATTGACCTGCCCTAAGTGATGGACTACTTATAAAATTTCATAAGTAGTGCTAAAAAGTTGAAAAATTTAAATTCACTAGTTTTGGAGGTTTTCTGGGGTTTTCGACCCTGCTGAAGTCAATGAAAGCATTTTTAATGATGTCTGAGCCAGTCTTCTCATGGTATAAGCGGCTTTTCACTGAAAGCGAGCAAGACACGGAGAGTTTTGCTGTAATATTCCACTGACAGGGTGTTCCTTCGGGACGGCGGACGATGCCGTAGTGATAAGTGTGGCAAGGGAATGTGTCATATTTAAGACCGTAACCGCTGGGACAACTCATGTCTCATGTTGGGCATTTGACACAGCTCTCAACGTAGCACTTTGAACGCCAATCGGTTGAGTCTTAGCTATCTTGTCATGGGTGGCCTCTAAACATCTCCATTGCAAAACGCTGGTGAATCAAGCTCTCTACGGCTTGCTATCAAGCAGATCAAAGCAATAACTTGGGATGTTTCCTCAAGGTTTTCAAGTATGCTGAGTTCAAATCTGCTATCAGATTTCAAATTCAACTAAGACTAAGGCAGCTTTGAGGGGTTAGATCCCAGCTACTGTTCACTACCTTTGACTCGGCGTTGCTGTTACCACTTCGGGGCAGTGACAATGATGTCTTCAGCTGTAAAGAGCGGGTATCGGGGAAGATCTCTCACTTCCCTAGTGATCAGTACAAGGCCTTCGGGCTGTCGACGGGATCGAGTGCCACTCACTACACTCAAATCTATCATTCCTCACTAAGTGTAAATTACTGACTATACATTTGTCCTGCTATCAGGTTATTTTTGACTTGCTATCTAGTTGAATAGTCTCTTGCTATCAAGAGATTCACTTCTACTCATAAAGCACATCATCGCTGTAATACCTCCTTTGCTCGAGCGTTCCTTCGGGACGGCGGGTACTGCCGTAGAGGGATTGTGTTGCACGGGTTGTTCGTCGTTTGTTAGACCGAAACCTCTGAGCCGTTGCTCATGTTGGGCGTTCGACTTCATACTCAACGTGACGCTTTCTCTCGCCAGGTCAGAGTACTTCAGCCATTCGACAAAGGTTAGTCTTTATGATATGGAGTAGAGTGAAATGTAATTCATTAGATGTCCCTTCAATGATTGCTCCCATGATAAACGTTGATGAGACAAATGAAATGATTCTCATCTTCCCTTTTCAATGATTGAAATCTACTAACACACTACCGTATAATCGTCCACTATGGGGCAAGACATGATAGAGCCTCCACGCGGTTTGCCCTGGGCAGTCTTTAGACTGGCGAATACTATCATTAAGTTGAATCTGCTATCAGTCAACTTGAACGTTGCGTCACATTAGAGGGGTATATAAACCACTGCGTCTCATTTCATTTCAATCATGCAGACGCCGAACAGTCAAGTCAGCTCTCCTCGCGGACCGCAGTTAAGGCCGCGAAATTTATTTGAGGAGTTTGTCAGGCTAGAGGGGCAAGACAGAGTTTTTAATAATCTTGCTCGGATTGGCAATCCGATGACAGCAACTGCTGTCAATCCAACGGAATGGCGCTACATTCCACTTTTTAGCCATGTACCAGTTAGTGTGGAAGTCGACAGTGCTACCAAAGAGAGAGTCTTTGACTCTCTCAGTAGAATTGGTAGGGTGTAAGGTGACGTTACTCCCGAGAATGAACCATCGGCTCTCTTAAGGGCCACCATGGGGCAAGACATGATAGAACCTCCTCGCGGTTTGCCCTGGGCAGTCTTCGGACTGGCGAATACTATCATTAAGTTGAATCTGCTATCAGTCAACTTGAACGTTGCAAATGAAGTTCGGTGTAATACTTCCTTTCGACGGGCGTTCCTGTAAAGGGCGGCGGTGAAACCCGTAGCTATGTATACCGCAAGGGACATTCGGCAATGGTCAATCTTGTTAAACCTCTCTGCGTCATGTTTGCAAGTGATTGCCTCTGTCTCAACGTAGTATGCATTCGCGCCAGGGCGACATTTAGCCAACTGTCGAAGGTTGCCTAAAACTTTCCATTGCATACGTTATGAGAGCCATGAGTTCTACCTGTCTCTATCAATGAGACGAATTGATGAATGGAATGAAAGGGAGGATACTCACGCGCCACACGCAACATAACACACTTCTCTCTTCCGTAGTCTAACAAGCTCTTTACACATGGATCGCAGTCGATTGCTATCCCTGAAGCATTCTGATTCGCTGTTGAGCAATTCATTGTTGAAAACCCTATATAAGCCAGAAGATTGTAGCGCTTCTCATTCAATTTGAAGTCACGATGGAAGCCACATCTGCCGACAACATTCCCGTCTTCATCGATGAAGACAACGCCATTCCCGAGTTCGTCATCCTCGACGAGTGGGATGAGGATGAGAAGAAGGGGAAGATCAAGAGGATCATTTGGACGGATGAGGTGTGGACTCCGAATACCACTCGCATCCGAAAGGTGCCAGATGCACCAGCACGGCTTAGGCGGTATAGGGTTTATGACAACCTAACCGTCATACCCCTTGACTATTCAAGCCAATAGTCAACCTAATCCCGAGAATGAACCATCGGCTCTCTTAAGGGCCACCATGGGGCAAGACATGATAGAACCTCCACGCGGTTTGTCCTGGGCAGTCTTCGGACTGGCGAATACTATCATTAAGTTGAATCTGCTATCAGTCAACTTGAACGTTGCAAATGAAGTTCGGTGTAATACTTCCTTTCGACGGGCGTTCCTGTAAAGGGCGGCGGTGAAACCCGTAGCTATGTATACCGCAAGGGACATTCGGCAATGGTCAATCTTGTTAAACCTCTCTGCGTCATGTTTGCAAGTGATTGCCTCTGTCTCAACGTAGTATGCATTCGCGCCAGGGCGACATTTAGCCAACTGTCGAAGGTTGCCTAAAACTTTCCATTGCATACGTTATGAGAGCCATGAGTTCTACCTGTCTCTATCAATGAGACGAATTGATGAATGGAATGAAAGGGAGGACACTCACGCGCCACACGCAATATAACACACTTCTCTCTTCCGTAGTCTAACAAGCTCTTTACACATGGATCGCAGTCGATTGCTATCCCTGTATCAGAAGTGTAAGCTATCTTAATTTATTTGACACTATTTGATCTATTATCATCATCGTCCATATGAAATGTTTTAAGATTTACAAGTTAGACTAAGCGTTCTACTATTTGTAAATGAAAGATATAGTTTCAACAGTTTACAGATTGAAAATAAAGTTTCAATAGTGTGTGTGTGTGTGTATGTTAAGAATAAAGTTTTATCTGTTTGTATGTTAGAAATAGAATGAAGTTTCACCAGTTTACAAGTTAAGAATAAAGTTCTATCTGTTTATATGTTAGAAATAAAATAAAGTTTCAATAGTTTGCAAGTTAAAAATAAAGTTTCAACCGTTTACAAGTTTTAAAATAAAGTTTAAATAGTGTGCAAGATAAAAAATAAAGTTTGAACAGTTTACAAGCTGAAATAAAGTTTTAATAGTGTACACGTTGGAAATAAAGTTTTAATAGTTTATGTGCTTCAAAATAGAGTTATAACAGTTTATATGTTAGAAATAAAATGAAGTTTCATCAGTTTACAAGTTAAGAATAAAGTTCTATCTGTTTGTCTGATAGAAATAAAACAAAGTTTCAACCGTTTACAAGTTAAAAATAAAGTTTCAACAGTTTACAAGTTAAAATTAAAGCTTCAACAATTACAAGTTAAAAATAAAACTTCAAAAGTTTACCAGTTAGAAATAAAGTTTCATCAGTTTACAAGTCAAAATAAAGTTTCAACAGATTATAAGTTAAAAGAAAAGTTCCAATAGTATGTGCATTAGAAATAACGTTTCAGCTGTTTGTATGTTAGAAATAAGATAAAGTTTCAATTGTGTGTACGTTAGAAATAAAGTTCTATCTGTTTCTATGATAGAAATAAAACAAAGTTTCAACCGTTAACAAGTTAAAAATAAAGTTTCAAGAGTTTACAAGTTAAAACTAATGTTTCAATAGTGTATGTATGTTAAGAATAAAGTTAGAACAGTTTACAAGCTGAAATAAAGTTTTAATAGTGTACACGTTGGAAATAAAGTTTTAATAGTTTATGTGCTTCAAAATAGAGTTATAACAGTTTATATGTTAGAAATAAAGTTTCAACAGTCTACAAGTTAAAAATAAAATTATAACTGTTTCAAGAGTTTACAAGTTAGAAATTAAGTTTCAATGGTGTATGCGTTAGAAATAAAGTTTTAGCTGTTTGTATATCAAAATAAAGTTTCAAGAGTTTACAAGTTAGAAATAAAATGAAGGTTCACCAGTTTACAAGTTAAGAATGAAGTTCTATCTGTTTGTATGTTAGAAATAAAACAAAGTTTCAACCGTTAACAAGTTAAAAATAAAGTTTTAAGAGTTACAAGTTAAAACTAATGTTTCAATAGTGTGTGTATGTTAAGAATAAAGTTTTATCTGTTTGTATGTTAGAAATAGAATGAAGTTTCACCAGTTTACAAGTTAAGAATAAAGTTCTATCTGTTTATATGTTAGAAATAAAATAAAGTTTCAATAGTTTGCAAGTTAAAAATAAAGTTTCAACCGTTTACAAGTTTTAAAATAAAGTTTAAATAGTGTGCAAGATAAAAAATAAAGTTTGAACAGTTTACAAGCTGAAATAAAGTTTTAATAGTGTACACGTTGGAAATAAAGTTTTAATAGTTTATGTGCTTCAAAATAGAGTTATAACAGTTTATATGTTAGAAATAAAATGAAGTTTCATCAGTTTACAAGTTAAGAATAAAGTTCTATCTGTTTGTCTGATAGAAATAAAACAAAGTTTCAACCGTTTACAAGTTAAAAATAAAGTTTCAACAGTTTACAAGTTAAAATTAAAGCTTCAACAATTACAAGTTAAAAATAAAGTTTCAAAAGTTTACCAGTTAGAAATAAAGTTTCATCAGTTTACAAGTCAAAATAAAGTTTCAACAGATTATAAGTTAAAAGAAAAGTTCCAATAGTATGTGCATTAGAAATAACGTTTCAGCTGTTTGTATGTTAGAAATAAGATAAAGTTTCAATTGTGTGTACGTTAGAAATAAAGTTCTATCTGTTTCTATGATAGAAATAAAACAAAGTTTCAACCGTTAACAAGTTAAAAATAAAGTTTCAAGAGTTTACAAGTTAAAACTAATGTTTCAATAGTGTATGTATGTTAAGAATAAAGTTAGAACAGTTTACAAGCTGAAATAAAGTTTTAATAGTGTACACGTTGGAAATAAAGTTTTAATAGTTTATGTGCTTCAAAATAGAGTTATAACAGTTTATATGTTAGAAATAAAGTTTCAACAGTCTACAAGTTAAAAATAAAATTATAACTGTTTCAAGAGTTTACAAGTTAGAAATTAAGTTTCAATGGTGTATGCGTTAGAAATAAAGTTTTAGCTGTTTGTATATCAAAATAAAGTTTCAAGAGTTTACAAGTTAGAAATAAAATGAAGGTTCACCAGTTTACAAGTTAAGAATGAAGTTCTATCTGTTTGTATGTTAGAAATAAAACAAAGTTTCAACCGTTAACAAGTTAAAAATAAAGTTTTAAGAGTTACAAGTTAAAACTAATGTTTCAATAGTGTGTGTATGTTAAGAATAAAGTTTTATCTGTTTGTATGTTAGAAATAGAATGAAGTTTCACCAGTTTACAAGTTAAGAATAAAGTTCTATCTGTTTATATGTTAGAAATAAAATAAAGTTTCAATAGTTTGCAAGTTAAAAATAAAGTTTCAACCGTTTACAAGTTTTAAAATAAAGTTTAAATAGTGTGCAAGATAAAAAATAAAGTTTGAACAGTTTACAAGCTGAAATAAAGTTTTAATAGTGTACACGTTGGAAATAAAGTTTTAATAGTTTATGTGCTTCAAAATAGAGTTATAACAGTTTATATGTTAGAAATAAAATGAAGTTTCATCAGTTTACAAGTTAAGAATAAAGTTCTATCTGTTTGTCTGATAGAAATAAAACAAAGTTTCAACCGTTTACAAGTTAAAAATAAAGTTTCAACAGTTTACAAGTTAAAATTAAAGCTTCAACAATTACAAGTTAAAAATAAAGTTTCAAAAGTTTACCAGTTAGAAATAAAGTTTCATCAGTTTACAAGTCAAAATAAAGTTTCAACAGATTATAAGTTAAAAGAAAAGTTCCAATAGTATGTGCATTAGAAATAACGTTTCAGCTGTTTGTATGTTAGAAATAAGATAAAGTTTCAATTGTGTGTACGTTAGAAATAAAGTTCTATCTGTTTCTATGATAGAAATAAAACAAAGTTTCAACCGTTAACAAGTTAAAAATAAAGTTTCAAGAGTTTACAAGTTAAAACTAATGTTTCAATAGTGTATGTATGTTAAGAATAAAGTTAGAACAGTTTACAAGCTGAAATAAAGTTTTAATAGTGTACACGTTGGAAATAAAGTTTTAATAGTTTATGTGCTTCAAAATAGAGTTATAACAGTTTATATGTTAGAAATAAAATGAAGTTTCATCAGTTTACAAGTTAAGAATAAAGTTCTATCTGTTTGTATGTTAGAAATAAAACAAAGTTTCAACCGTTAACAAGTTAAAAATAAAGTTTTAAGAGTTTACAAGTTTAACTAATGTTTCAATAGTGTGTGTATGTTAAGAATAAAGTTTTATCTGTTTGTATGTTAGAAATAGAATGAAGTTTCACCAGTTTACAAGTTACGAATAAAGTTCTATCTCTTTAAGTTTATAAGTTAAGAATAAAGTTCTATCTGTTTATATGTTAGAAATAGAATGAAGTTTCACCAGTTTACAAGTTAAGAATAAAGTTCTATCTGTTTATATGTTAGAAATAAAATAAAGTTTCAACAGTCTACAAGTTAAAAATAAAATTATAACTGTTTCAAGAGTTTACAAGTTAGAAATTAAGTTTCAATGGTGTATGCGTTAGAAATAAAGTTTTAGCTGTTTGTATATCAAAATAAAGTTTCAAGAGTTTACAAGTTAGAAATAAAATGAAGGTTCACCAGTTTACAAGTTAAGAATGAAGTTCTATCTGTTTGTATGTTAGAAATAAAACAAAGTTTCAACCGTTAACAAGTTAAAAATAAAGTTTTAAGAGTTACAAGTTAAAACTAATGTTTCAATAGTGTGTGTATGTTAAGAATAAAGTTTTATCTGTTTGTATGTTAGAAATAGAATGAAGTTTCACCAGTTTACAAGTTAAGAATAAAGTTCTATCTGTTTATATGTTAGAAATAAAATAAAGTTTCAATAGTTTGCAAGTTAAAAATAAAGTTTCAATAGTTTACAAGTTTTAAAATAAAGTTTAAATAGTGTGCAAGATAAAAAATAAAGTTTGAACAGTTTACAAGCTGAAATAAAGTTTTAATAGTGTACACGTTGGAAATAAAGTTTTAATAGTTTATGTGCTTCAAAATAGAGTTATAACAGTTTATATGTTAGAAATAAAATGAAGTTTCATCAGTTTACAAGTTAAGAATAAAGTTCTATCTGTTTGTATGATAGAAATAAAACAAAGTTTCAACCGTTTACAAGTTAAAATAAAGTTTCACCAGTGTACAAGTTAGAAATAAAGTTTCAATAGTGTATATGTTAGAAATAAAGTTTTAGCTGTTTGTATATGAAAAACTAAGTTTCAAGAGTTTACAAGTTAAAAAATAAAGTTTCAATGGTGTATACGTTAGAAATAAAGTTTTAGCTGTTTGTATATCAAAATAAAGTTTCAAGAGTTTACAAGTTAGAAATAAAGTTTCAACAGTGTGCACGTTAAGAATAAAGTTTCAATAGTGTGTATGTTAAGAATAAAGTTCTATCTGTTTATATGTTAGAAATAAAAATGAAGGTTCATCAGTTTACAAGTTAAGAATAAAGTTTTATCTGTTTGTATGTTAGAAATAAAATAAAGTTTCGACCGTTAACAAGTTAAAAATAAAGTTTCAGATTAAAATAAAGTTTCAATAGTGTGTATGATGGAAATAAAGTTTAAGCGCTTTGTGCGTCAGAAATAAAGTTTCAACCGTTTACAAGTTAAAAATAAAGTTTCAACAGTGTGTACGTTAAGAATAAAGTTCTATCTGTTTATATGTTAGAAATAAAAATAAAGGTTCACCAGTTTACAGGTTAAGAATAAAGTTTTATCTGCTTGTATGTCAGAAATGAAATAAAGTTTCACCAGTTTAAAAGTTAAGAATAAAGTTTCAATAGTGTGTATGTTAGAAATAAAGTTTCAATAGTGTGTATGTTAAGAATAAAGTTCTATCTGTTTATATGTTAGAAATAAAAATGAAGGTTCACCAGTTTGCAAGTTAAGAATAAAGTTTTATCTGCTTGCATGTCAGAAATGAAATAAAGTTTCACCAGTTTAAAAGTTAAGAATAAAGTTTCACCAGTTTAAAAGTTAAGAATAAAGTTTCAATAGTGTGTATGTTAAGAATAAAGTTCTATCTGTTTATATGTTAGAAATAAAATGAAGTTTCAATAGTGTGTATGTTAAGAATAAAGTTCTATCTGTTTATATGTTAGAAATAAAATGAAGGTTCACCAGTTTACAAGTTAAGAATAAATTTTATCTGCTTGTATGTTAGAAATAAAATAAAGTTTCACCGATTTACAAGTTAAAAAATAAAGTTTCAATAGTTAACACGTTAAAAATAAAGTTTCAATAGTGTGTATGTTAAGAATAAAGTTCTATCTGTTTGTATATTAGAAAGAAAATGAAGGTTCATCAGTTTACAAGTTAATAATAAAGTTTTATCGGTTTGTATGTTAGAAATAAAACATAGTTTCAACCGTTGACAAGTTAAAAATAAAGTTTCAATAGTTTGCGAGTTAAAACTAATGTTTCAATAGTGCGTATGTTAAGAATAAAGTTTTATCTGTTTGTATGTTAGAAATAAAATGAAGCTTCGCCAGTTTACAAGTTTAGAATAAAGTTTTATCAGCTTGTATGTTAGAAATAAAATGAAGTTTCACCAGTTTACAAATTAAAAATAAAGTTTCAATAGTGTGTATGTTAGAAATAAAGTTTCAACCGTTTACAAGTTAAAATAAAGTTTCAACAGTGTCTACGTTAGAAATAAAGTTTTATCTGTTTGTAAAGTTCGATCGTAGGATTTACTAGTTTGCAAGTTAGACTCAGCATTCTACTAGTTGTAAATGAAAATAACGTTTCAACAGTTTACAGATTAAAATAAAGTTTCAATAGTGTGTATGATGGAAATAAAGTTTAAGCGCTTTGTGCGTTAGAAATAAAGTTTCAGCCGTTGACAAGTTAAAAATAAAGTTTCAACAGTGTGTACGTTAGAAATAAAGTTTCAACAGTTTACAAGTTGAAAAATAAAGTTTCAACAGTGTGTACGTTAGAAATAAATGAAAGTAAGAACTTCATCGTATGAGTATTCAAAGCATGTTTTGTAAATCAAATGTGTGTAGTCCTGACATGATAGAATCGCGTTAGAAATAAAGTTTCAGCCGTTTACAAGTTAAAGATAAAGTTTCAACAGTGTGTACGTTAGAAATAAAGTTTTAGCTGTTTATATGTTAGAAACAAAATAAAGTTTCACAGTTTACAAGTTGAAAAATAAAGTTTCAACAGTGTGTACGTTAGAAATAAATGAAAGTAAGAACTTCATCGTATGAGTATTCAAAACATGTTTTGTAAATCAAATGTGTGTAGTCCTGACATGATAGAATCAAATGAACTTGACAAACGCGTTTGTCAAGCTTGATTCTATCATGTCAGGACTACACACATTTGATTTACAAAACATGTTTTGAATACTCATACGATGAAGTTCTTACTTTCATTTATTTCTAACGTACACACTGTTGAAACTTTATTTTTCAACTTGTAAACTGTGAAACTTTATTTTGTTTCTAACATATAAACAGCTAAAACTTTATTTCTAACGTACACACTGTTGAAACTTTATCTTTAACTTGTAAACGGCTGAAACTTTATTTCTAACGCGATTCTATCATGTCAGGACTACACACATTTGATTTACAAAACATGCTTTGAATACTCATACGATGAAGTTCTTACTTTCATTTATTTCTAACGTACACACTGTTGAAACTTTATTTTTCAACTTGTAAACTGTTGAAACTTTATTTCTAACGTACACACTGTTGAAACTTTATTTTTAACTTGTCAACGGCTGAAACTTTATTTCTAACGCACAAAGCGCTTAAACTTTATTTCCATCATACACACTATTGAAACTTTATTTTAATCTGTAAACTGTTGAAACGTTATTTTCATTTACAACTAGTAGAATGCTGAGTCTAACTTGCAAACTAGTAAATCCTACGATCGAACTTTACAAACAGATAAAACTTTATTTCTAACGTAGACACTGTTGAAACTTTATTTTAACTTGTAAACGGTTGAAACTTTATTTCTAACATACACACTATTGAAACTTTATTTTTAATTTGTAAACTGGTGAAACTTCATTTTATTTCTAACATACAAGCTGATAAAACTTTATTCTAAACTTGTAAACTGGCGAAGCTTCATTTTATTTCTAACATACAAACAGATAAAACTTTATTCTTAACATACGCACTATTGAAACATTAGTTTTAACTCGCAAACTATTGAAACTTTATTTTTAACTTGTCAACGGTTGAAACTATGTTTTATTTCTAACATACAAACCGATAAAACTTTATTATTAACTTGTAAACTGATGAACCTTCATTTTCTTTCTAATATACAAACAGATAGAACTTTATTCTTAACATACACACTATTGAAACTTTATTTTTAACGTGTTAACTATTGAAACTTTATTTTTTAACTTGTAAATCGGTGAAACTTTATTTTATTTCTAACATACAAGCAGATAAAATTTATTCTTAACTTGTAAACTGGTGAACCTTCATTTTATTTCTAACATATAAACAGATAGAACTTTATTCTTAACATACACACTATTGAAACTTCATTTTATTTCTAACATATAAACAGATAGAACTTTATTCTTAACATACACACTATTGAAACTTTATTCTTAACTTTTAAACTGGTGAAACTTTATTCTTAACTTTTAAACTGGTGAAACTTTATTTCATTTCTGACATGCAAGCAGATAAAACTTTATTCTTAACTTGCAAACTGGTGAACCTTCATTTTTATTTCTAACATATAAACAGATAGAACTTTATTCTTAACATACACACTATTGAAACTTTATTTCTAACATACACACTATTGAAACTTTATTCTTAACTTTTAAACTGGTGAAACTTTATTTCATTTCTGACATACAAGCAGATAAAACTTTATTCTTAACCTGTAAACTGGTGAACCTTTATTTTTATTTCTAACATATAAACAGATAGAACTTTATTCTTAACGTACACACTGTTGAAACTTTATTTTTAACTTGTAAACGGTTGAAACTTTATTTCTGACGCACAAAGCGCTTAAACTTTATTTCCATCATACACACTATTGAAACTTTATTTTAATCTGAAACTTTATTTTTAACTTGTTAACGGTCGAAACTTTATTTTATTTCTAACATACAAACAGATAAAACTTTATTCTTAACTTGTAAACTGATGAACCTTCATTTTTATTTCTAACATATAAACAGATAGAACTTTATTCTTAACATACACACTATTGAAACTTTATTCTTAACGTGCACACTGTTGAAACTTTATTTCTAACTTGTAAACTCTTGAAACTTTATTTTGATATACAAACAGCTAAAACTTTATTTCTAACGTATACACCATTGAAACTTTATTTTTTAACTTGTAAACTCTTGAAACTTAGTTTTTCATATACAAACAGCTAAAACTTTATTTCTAACATATACACTATTGAAACTTTATTTCTAACTTGTACACTGGTGAAACTTTATTTTAACTTGTAAACGGTTGAAACTTTGTTTTATTTCTATCATACAAACAGATAGAACTTTATTCTTAACTTGTAAACTGATGAAACTTCATTTTATTTCTAACATATAAACTGTTATAACTCTATTTTGAAGCACATAAACTATTAAAACTTTATTTCCAACGTGTACACTATTAAAACTTTATTTCAGCTTGTAAACTGTTCAAACTTTATTTTTTATCTTGCACACTATTTAAACTTTATTTTAAAACTTGTAAACTATTGAAACTTTATTTTTAACTTGCAAACTATTGAAACTTTATTTTATTTCTAACATATAAACAGATAGAACTTTATTCTTAACTTGTAAACTGGTGAAACTTCATTCTATTTCTAACATACAAACAGATAAAACTTTATTCTTAACATACACACACTATTGAAACATTAGTTTTAACTTGTAACTCTTAAAACTTTATTTTTAACTTGTTAACGGTTGAAACTTTGTTTTATTTCTAACATACAAACAGATAGAACTTCATTCTTAACTTGTAAACTGGTGAACCTTCATTTTATTTCTAACTTGTAAACTCTTGAAACTTTATTTTGATATACAAACAGCTAAAACTTTATTTCTAACGCATACACCATTGAAACTTAATTTCTAACTTGTAAACTCTTGAAACAGTTATAATTTTATTTTTAACTTGTAGACTGTTGAAACTTTATTTTATTTCTAACATATAAACAGATAGAACTTTATTCTTAACTTGTAAACTGGTGAAACTTCATTCTATTTCTAACATATAAACAGATAGAACTTTATTCTTAACTTATAAACTTAAAGAGATAGAACTTTATTCGTAACTTGTAAACTGGTGAAACTTCATTCTATTTCTAACATACAAACAGATAAAACTTTATTCTTAACATACACACACTATTGAAACATTAGTTAAACTTGTAAACTCTTAAAACTTTATTTTTAACTTGTTAACGGTTGAAACTTTGTTTTATTTCTAACATACAAACAGATAGAACTTTATTCTTAACTTGTAAACTGATGAAACTTCATTTTATTTCTAACATATAAACTGTTATAACTCTATTTTGAAGCACATAAACTATTAAAACTTTATTTCCAACGTGTACACTATTAAAACTTTATTTCAGCTTGTAAACTGTTCTAACTTTATTCTTAACATACATACACTATTGAAACATTAGTTTTAACTTGTAAACTCTTGAAACTTTATTTTTAACTTGTTAACGGTTGAAACTTTGTTTTATTTCTATCATAGAAACAGATAGAACTTTATTTCTAACGTACACACAATTGAAACTTTATCTTATTTCTAACATACAAACAGCTGAAACGTTATTTCTAATGCACATACTATTGGAACTTTTCTTTTAACTTATAATCTGTTGAAACTTTATTTTGACTTGTAAACTGATGAAACTTTATTTCTAACTGGTAAACTTTTGAAACTTTATTTTTAACTTGTAATTGTTGAAGCTTTAATTTTAACTTGTAAACTGTTGAAACTTTATTTTTAACTTGTAAACGGTTGAAACTTTGTTTTATTTCTATCAGACAAACAGATAGAACTTTATTCTTAACTTGTAAACTGATGAAACTTCATTTTATTTCTAACATATAAACTGTTATAACTCTATTTTGAAGCACATAAACTATTAAAACTTTATTTCCAACGTGTACACTATTAAAACTTTATTTCAGCTTGTAAACTGTTCAAACTTTATTTTTTATCTTGCACACTATTTAAACTTTATTTTAAAACTTGTAAACGGTTGAAACTTTATTTTTAACTTGCAAACTATTGAAACTTTATTTTATTTCTAACATATAAACAGATAGAACTTTATTCTTAACTTGTAAACTGGTGAAACTTCATTCTATTTCTAACATACAAACAGATAAAACTTTATTCTTAACATACACACACTATTGAAACATTAGTTTTAACTTGTAACTCTTAAAACTTTATTTTTAACTTGTTAACGGTTGAAACTTTGTTTTATTTCTAACATACAAACAGATAGAACTTCATTCTTAACTTGTAAACTGGTGAACCTTCATTTTATTTCTAACTTGTAAACTCTTGAAACTTTATTTTGATATACAAACAGCTAAAACTTTATTTCTAACGCATACACCATTGAAACTTAATTTCTAACTTGTAAACTCTTGAAACAGTTATAATTTTATTTTTAACTTGTAGACTGTTGAAACTTTATTTCTAACATATAAACTGTTATAACTCTATTTTGAAGCACATAAACTATTAAAACTTTATTTCCAACGTGTACACTATTAAAACTTTATTTCAGCTTGTAAACTGTTCTAACTTTATTCTTAACATACATACACTATTGAAACATTAGTTTTAACTTGTAAACTCTTGAAACTTTATTTTTAACTTGTTAACGGTTGAAACTTTGTTTTATTTCTATCATAGAAACAGATAGAACTTTATTTCTAACGTACACACAATTGAAACTTTATCTTATTTCTAACATACAAACAGCTGAAACGTTATTTCTAATGCACATACTATTGGAACTTTTCTTTTAACTTATAATCTGTTGAAACTTTATTTTGACTTGTAAACTGATGAAACTTTATTTCTAACTGGTAAACTTTTGAAGTTTTATTTTTAACTTGTAATTGTTGAAGCTTTAATTTTAACTTGTAAACTGTTGAAACTTTATTTTTAACTTGTAAACGGTTGAAACTTTGTTTTATTTCTATCAGACAAACAGATAGAACTTTATTCTTAACTTGTAAACTGATGAAACTTCATTTTATTTCTAACATATAAACTGTTATAACTCTATTTTGAAGCGCATAAACTATTAAAACTTTATTTCCAACGTGTACACTATTAAAACTTTATTTCAGCTTGTAAACTGTTCAAACTTTATTTTTTATCTTGCACACTATTTAAACTTTATTTTAAAACTTGTAAACGGTTGAAACTTTATTTTTAACTTGCAAACTATTGAAACTTTATTTTATTTCTAACATATAAACAGATAGAACTTTATTCTTAACTTGTAAACTGGTGAAACTTCATTCTATTTCTAACATACAAACAGATAAAACTTTATTCTTAACATACACACACACACACACTATTGAAACTTTATTTTCAATCTGTAAACTGTTGAAACTATATCTTTCATTTACAAATAGTAGAACGCTTAGTCTAACTTGTAAATCTTAAAACATTTCATATGGACGATGATGATAATAGATCAAATAGTGTCAAATAAATTAAGATAGCTTACACTTCTGATACAGGGATAGCAATCGACTGCGATCCATGTGTAAAGAGCTTGTTAGACTACGGAAGAGAGAAGTGTGTTATATTGCGTGTGGCGCGTGAGTGTCCTCCCTTTCATTCCATTCATCAATTCGTCTCATTGATAGAGACAGGTAGAACTCATGGCTCTCATAACGTATGCAATGGAAAGTTTTAGGCAACCTTCGACAGTTGGCTAAATGTCGCCCTGGCGCGAATGCATACTACGTTGAGACAGAGGCAATCACTTGCAAACATGACGCAGAGAGGTTTAACAAGATTGACCATTGCCGAATGTCCCTTGCGGTATACATAGCTACGGGTTTCACCGCCGCCCTTTACAGGAACGCCCGTCGAAAGGAAGTATTACACCGAACTTCATTTGCAACGTTCAAGTTGACTGATAGCAGATTCAACTTAATGATAGTATTCGCCAGTCCGAAGACTGCCCAGGGCAAACCGCGTGGAGGTTCTATCATGTCTTGCCCCATGGTGGCCCTTAAGAGAGCCGATGGTTCATTCTCGGGATTAGGTTGACTATTGGCTTGAATAGTCAAGGGGTATGACGGTTAGGTTGTCATAAACCCTATACCGCCTAAGCCGTGCTGGTGCATCTGGCACCTTTCGGATGCGAGTGGTATTCGGAGTCCACACCTCATCCGTCCAAATGATCCTCTTGATCTTCCCCTTCTTCTCATCCTCATCCCACTCGTCGAGGATGACGAACTCGGGAATGGCGTTGTCTTCATCGATGAAGACGGGAATGTTGTCGGCAGATGTGGCTTCCATCGTGACTTCAAATTGAATGAGAAGCGCTACAATCTTCTGGCTTATATAGGGTTTTCAACAATGAATTGCTCAACAGCGAATCAGAATGCTTCAGGGATAGCAATCGACTGCGATCCATGTGTAAAGAGCTTGTTAGACTACGGAAGAGAGAAGTGTGTTATGTTGCGTGTGGCGCGTGAGTATCCTCCCTTTCATTCCATTCATCAATTCGTCTCATTGATAGAGACAGGTAGAACTCATGGCTCTCATAACGTATGCAATGGAAAGTTTTAGGCAACCTTCGACAGTTGGCTAAATGTCGCCCTGGCGCGAATGCATACTACGTTGAGACAGAGGCAATCACTTGCAAACATGACGCAGAGAGGTTTAACAAGATTGACCATTGCCGAATGTCCCTTGCGGTATACATAGCTACGGGTTTCACCGCCGCCCTTTACAGGAACGCCCGTCGAAAGGAAGTATTACACCGAACTTCATTTGCAACGTTCAAGTTGACTGATAGCAGATTCAACTTAATGATAGTATTCGCCAGTCCGAAGACTGCCCAGGGCAAACCGCGAGGAGGTTCTATCATGTCTTGCCCCATGGTGGCCCTTAAGAGAGCCGATGGTTCATTCTCGGGATTAGGTTGACTATTGGCTTGAATAGTCAAGGGGTATGACGGTTAGGTTGTCATAAACCCTATACCGCCTAAGCCGTGCTGGTGCATCTGGCACCTTTCGGATGCGAGTGGTATTCGGAGTCCACACCTCATCCGTCCAAACGATCCTCTTGATCTTCCCCTTCTTCTCATCCTCATCCCACTCGTCGAGGATGACGAACTCGGGAATGGCGTTGTCTTCATCGATGAAGACGGGAATGTTGTCGGCAGATGTGGCTTCCATCGTGACTTCAAATTGAATGAGAAGCGCTACAATCTTCTGGCTTATATAGGGTTTTCAACAATGAATTGCTCAACAGCGAATCAGAATGCTTCAGGGATAGCAATCGACTGCGATCCATGTGTAAAGAGCTTGTTAGACTACGGAAGAGAGAAGTGTGTTATGTTGCGTGTGGCGCGTGAGTATCCTCTCTTTCATTCCATTCATCAATTCGTCTCATTGATAGAGACAGGTAGAACTCATGGCTCTCATAACGTATGCAATGGAAAGTTTTAGGCAACCTTCGACAGTTGGCTAAATGTCGCCCTGGCGCGAATGCATACTACGTTGAGACAGAGGCAATCACTTGCAAACATGATGCAGAGAGGTTTAACAAGATTGACCATTGCCGAATGTCCCTTGCGGTATACATAGCTACGGGTTTCACCGCCGCCCTTTACAGGAACGCCCGTCGAAAGGAAGTATTACACCGAACTTCATTTGCAACGTTCAAGTTGACTGATAGCAGATTCAACTTAATGATAGTATTCGCCAGTCCGAAGACTGCCCAGGGCAAACCGCGAGGAGGTTCTATCATGTCTTGCCCCATGGTAGCCCTTAAGAGAGCCGATGGTTCATTCTCGGGAGTAACGTCACCTTACACCCTACCAATTCTACTGAGAGAGTCAAAGACTCTCTCTTTGGTAGCACTGTCGACTTCCACACTAACTGGTACATGGCTAAAAAGTGGGATGTAGCGCCATTCCGTTGGATTGACAGCAGTTGCTGTCATCGGATTGCCAATCCGAGCAAGATTATTAAAAACTCTGTCTTGCCCCTCTAGCCTGACAAACTCCTCAAATAAATTTCGCGGCCTTAACTGCGGTCCGCGAGGAGAGCTGACTTGACTGTTCGGCGTCTGCATGATTGAAATGAAATGAGACGCAGTGGTTTATATACCCCTCTAATGTGACGCAACGTTCAAGTTGACTGATAGCAGATTCAACTTAATGATAGTATTCGCCAGTCTAAAGACTGCCCAGGGCAAACCGCGTGGAGGCTCTATCATGTCTTGCCCCATAGTGGACGATTATACGGTAGTGTGTTAGTAGATTTCAATCATTGAAAAGGGAAGATGAGAATCATTTCATTTGTCTCATCAACGTTTATCATGGGAGCAATCATTGAAGGGACATCTAATGAATTACATTTCACTCTACTCCATATCATAAAGACTAACCTTTGTCGAATGGCTGAAGTACTCTGACCTGGCGAGAGAAAGCGTCACGTTGAGTATGAAGTCGAACGCCCAACATGAGCAACGGCTCAGAGGTTTCGGTCTAACAAACGACGAACAACCCGTGCAACACAATCCCTCTACGGCAGTACCCGCCGTCCCGAAGGAACGCTCGAGCAAAGGAGGTATTACAGCGATGATGTGCTTTATGAGTAGAAGTGAATCTCTTGATAGCAAGAGACTATTCAACTAGATAGCAAGTCAAAAATAACCTGATAGCAGGACAAATGTATAGTCAGTAATTTACACTTAGTGAGGAATGATAGATTTGAGTGTAGTGAGTGGCACTCGATCCCGTCGACAGCCCGAAGGCCTTGTACTGATCACTAGGGAAGTGAGAGATCTTCCCCGATACCCGCTCTTTACAGCTGAAGACATCATTGTCACTGCCCCGAAGTGGTAACAGCAACGCCGAGTCAAAGGTAGTGAACAGTAGCTGGGATCTAACCCCTCAAAGCTGCCTTAGTCTTAGTTGAATTTGAAATCTGATAGCAGATTTGAACTCAGCATACTTGAAAACCTTGAGGAAACATCCCAAGTTATTGCTTTGATCTGCTTGATAGCAAGCCGTAGAGAGCTTGATTCACCAGCGTTTTGCAATGGAGATGTTTAGAGGCCACCCATGACAAGATAGCTAAGACTCAACCGATTGGCGTTCAAAGTGCTACGTTGAGAGCTGTGTCAAATGCCCAACATGAGACATGAGTTGTCCCAGCGGTTACGGTCTTAAATATGACACATTCCCTTGCCACACTTATCACTACGGCATCGTCCGCCGTCCCGAAGGAACACCCTGTCAGTGGAATATTACAGCAAAAACTCTCCGTGTCTTGCTCGCTTTCAGTGAAAAGCCGCTTATACCATGAGAAGACTGGCTCAGACATCATTAAAAATGCTTTCATTGACTTCAGCAGGGTCGAAAACCCCAGAAAACCTCCAAAACTAGTGAATTTAAATTTTTCAACTTTTTAGCACTACTTATGAAATTTTATAAGTAGTCCATCACTTAGAGCAGGTCAATAGCGACCGAACCTTTTTTGAATCAAGTCAAACGGACTTGTAGAAGCAAAGTTACGAGCCTTTAAAGTTTTGGAGTCTTTTATGGCCTGGAGACGAAGGCCATCTCCTGGCGAACCTCTAAGTCTGACGCCTTAGCTGATATCAGCAATGAAATTTTCTAAGTCGGTTTCTTACAGAAACTTGGAAATTGGAATGTCCGAAGCTATCATCGGAGCTCAGAGAGACGACCTACCTCTGACAATCGTTCTCCTCTAAATGACAAGTCTCCGTCGGTTCCCAGCTTATATAGTGTGTGGCGATCAGCTGATGACGTAATACCCATCATCCAAACACTAAAAATCCCGTCTATCTCCGGTTCTAGTGCTCCGATTGAGCTGGAAATACACCATTTCCATGTAGAATTTGACGCTGAATCCGAATCTGACCTCCGTTTTCCCATCCGATGCTTCGTTTTGGCTCTACAGTAGGCAGCCATCGCAAAAATTCTAACTGTCGTTTTTCCGAAAAATGTTGAAAATTTTTCTCGCCGATGACTTGAAACTCTCCGATTGACATGAAACTCACCATACAGATAAAGAATCTGACGCTGATTCCAAATCTGAAATCCGTTTTCCAATCCGATGCTTCGTTTTGAAGCTAGAGCCCAAAACGTCCCAAATTCTAACTCTGTCGTTTTTCGCCAATGTCACAAAATCTTAAATGGCGTCTCACACCTAAACGAAGACAGATAGGAACAAGCCGATTCTTTCACTGAACTTGTCTTACTCTTAGCTTTCAAACGAGCTATCGCACGACAAAATCCGTCCACTGGAAGCCAAAATCGAAGCAAGCTGTCCAGAGGGGGGGGGGACGTCAGCGAAAAATTTTTTATCTCCGATTTCGCTGGAAACATCCTTCCTAACCCAAAATTTCACGTAGATTCCGAATCTGGCCTCCGTTTTCTCATCCGATGCTTCGTTTGGGCGCTACACACCAAAACGTCCCAAATTCTAACTCTGTCGTTTTTTCGAAAAATGTTGAAAATTTTTTCTCTCCGATTGACTTGAAACTCACCATACAGATAAAGAATTTGACGCTGATTCCAAATCTGAAATCCGTTTTCCAATCCGATGCTTCGTTTTGAAGCTAGAGCCCAAAACGTCCCAAATTCTAACTCTGTCGTTTTTCGCCAATGTCACAAAATCTTAAATGGCGTCTCACACCTAAACGAAGACAGATAGGAACAAGCCGATTCTTTCACTGAACTTGTCTTACTCTTAGCTTTCAAACGAGCTATCGCACGACAAAATCCGTCCACTGGAAGCCAAAATCGAAGCAAGCTGTCCAGAGGGGGGGGACGTCAGCGAAAAATTTTTTATCTCCGATTTCGCTGGAAACATCCTTCCTAACCCAAAATTTCACGTAGATTCCGAATCTGGCCTCCGTTTTCTCATCCGATGCTTCGTTTGGGCGCTACAAACCAAAACGTCCCAAATTCTAACTCTGTCGTTTTTTCGAAAAATGTTGAAAATTTTTTCTCTCCGATTGACTTGAAACTCACCATACAGATAAAGAATTTGACGCTGATTCCAAATCTGAAATCCGTTTTCCCATCCGATGCTTCGTTTTGAAGCTACAGCCCAAAACGTCCCAAATTCTAACTCTGTCGTTTTTCGCCAATGTCCCAAAATCTTAAATGGCGTCTCACATCTAAACGAAGACAGATAGGAACAAGCCGATTCTTTCACTGAATTTGTCTCACTCTTAGCTTTCAAACGAGCTATCGCACGACAAAATCCATCCACTGGAAGCTAAAATCGAAGCAAGCTGTCCAGAGGGGGGGGGGACGTCAGTGAAATTTCAAAATTTGATGAAAAATGTTTTGGTGACGGTCCCAGGTCGAAATTCCACACTTTGGAAAATTTTCAAAATTTTACCCATACAAAGTCACTCTGACACTTAGGATTTTTTCAGGTAAGCGAGCTCCGACCTAAAATCTTGTAACCGCTCTAACTTTTGAACGAAGACAGATAGGAACAAGCCGATTCTTTCACTGAATTTGTCTCACTCTTAGCTTTCAAACGAGCTATCGCACGACAAAATCCGTCCACTGGAAGCTAAAATCGAAGCAAGCTGTCCAGAGGGGGGGGGGACGTCAGTGAAATTTCAAAATTTGATGAAAAATGTTTTGGTGACGGTCCCAGGTCGAAATTCCACACTTTGGAAAATTTTCAAAATTTTACCCATACAAAGTCACTCTGACACTTAGGATTTTTTCAGGTAAGCGAGCTCCGACCTAAAATCTTGTAACCGCTCTAACTTTTGAACGAAGACAGATAGGAACAAGCCGATTCTTTCACTGAATTTGTCTCACTCTTATCTTTCAAACGAGCTATCGCACGACAAAATCCGTCCACTGGAAGCCAAAATCGAAGCAAGCTGTCCAGAGGGGGGGGGACGTCAGCGAAAAATTTTTTATCTCCGATTTCGCTGGAAACATCCTTCCTAACCCAAAATTTCACGTAGATTCCGAATCTGGCCTCCGTTTTCTCATCCGATGCTTCGTTTGGGCGCTACACACCAAAACGTCCCAAATTCTAACTCTGTCGTTTTTTCGAAAAATGTTGAAAATTTTTTCTCTCCTATTGACTTGAAACTCACCATACAGATAGAGAATTTGACACTGATTCCAAATCTGAAATCCGTTTTCCCATCCGATGCTTCGTTTTGAAGCTAGAGCCCAAAACGTCCCAAATTCTAACTCTGTCGTTTTTCGCCAATGTCCCAAAATCTTAAATGGCGTCTCACACCTAAACGAAGACAGATAGGAACAAGCCGATTCTTTCAATGAATTTGTCTTACTCTTAGCTTTCAAACGAGCTATCGCACGACAAAATCCGTCCACTGGAAGCCAAAATCGAAGCAAGCTGTCCAGAGGGGGGGGGGACGTCAGCGAAAAATTTTTTATCTCCGATTTCGCTGGAAACGTCCTTCCTAACCCAAAATTTCACGTAGATTCCGAATCTGGCCTCCCTTTTCTCATCCGATGCTTCGTTTGGGCGCTACACACCAAAACGTCCCAAATTTTAACTCTGTTAAAATTTGAAGAAACAGTTTTTCTCGCCGATTGAGCTGGAAATCACACCACAGATGCAGAATTTTACGCTGAATCCGAATCTGGTAGCCATTTCACCATCCACGACAACCTAGACGGTCGCACACGTCAACCTAGACGGTCGCCCACGTCAACCTAGACGGTCGCCCACGTCAACCTGGACGGTCGCCCAAGTCAACCAGGCGGTCGGACCAACTCACTCGAGTCTCACACTCTGTCGTTGCAGAGGGGGGGAGTCAGCGAACATGTTGTGAACCCACCTGGCCGGCACACCACGACAGACTCTGTCGTTCCAGAGGGGGGGGGGACTCAGACCCGAAGCACCACGGCGGCCGACCACGACACTCTGCCGTTCCAGAGGGGGGGGCGCCGGTCGAGTGTTTGTCACTTGCTTACTACTAACATGACAATTGCCTTTTTACGTACTTTTTTAAGTAACATAATCTAGTAGCTCCCACATATGCTTATGTGCAATAATCTAACATCATTCCATTATAATAAGAATGTAGACGCTTCATGTCTCATCATAATATCTCACGATTATTATCTTAAAATTTTAACTGGCGATGTTTTCTTAATTTTGGAAAGAAAACTACATTTTGTATTAAGTATTGACTTCTAGCAAGCTGACGCGTTTCAACACTTGAATTCTATGGATAGAAAAGTCGCTTCCTCAGTGAGACCAACCACGTGAAGAAACGTGCGCAAATGATCGAATTCGTCAACCTGACTATTATCGTCACCCATCACCAACAAGTGAATGATCAGAAATGCTCAGAAACTACGTTTTGATGTCAAATATTTTCCCCGTAACTATCGCATGAGAAAATGACTCTCAGGACTGTCCCATTCCCATTCTCAGCAACAAGCCTGGAACTATGTGACGAACCCAAGAACATCCAAGCATTGAAAGATTTACTTTAAAATCACTTGGAATAAGGATTATTGAATATGATGTCAAATATTTGCATTATCTACATGAAGAAATCTTGCAAGGGGAGGACGACAATAATACTTGACATCAGGGGCGTACACAGGATTAATTTTTTTGGGGGGGAGGGCGGAATGTCGACTATCTATTTATCTGATAGATCTTAACATTCTCAACAAGGTATCGGATAACATGTGACCTGTCACTCACGCAGTTGATGGCTATGTCACTTGCATGTATGTACCTTCATATTGAGAAGATATTCATTGCGAATGGAACATAGTTTGGGCATTCGAATGAAATTTTTTGTGCCATTATATTGCTCAATAAGTCATTAGTTAATGCTTTTGTAATCCTAAAGAATATCAACCTGAAGCATAGATGTACCTTTTGAAGTTGAAAGTCGGAGTGGGCCATTTTCAAATCACCGATTCAAATATACGCGGGTGACTTTGGATATGAAAAGCGGTGGCGGGCCACGCATTGCCCACCACTGTTAGCCGATCAAAGATGGAACAATCTGAATTGTTTGCTTGAATACGATATATAAATAGCATCATTTCTATGCGAATCAAAATCCAGCCAATCAATTTCATCTAAATAAGCTTGAGCATGGGTCGAGATGAATACCTGTGACAGTCACTTGAACATTGGACAATTCATATAATAAAAGTGCATCTTCCATTTAAGTACAAGTAAATAATTCCAAGTGCGAAAAATATCGAAGGGAAGAGTGCAGTAACACGATGGATAAGCACATGAACTTATACAAAAGATCCATTTAGCAGATATAAATAGTCAAGGCGGAATCTCTTCAGTAAATTTGTTTGGATATATTCACAATGTATGAAACACTGATAAAAATTGACAGAAACAACAAATGAATAACAAACATCATCAACATCAAATTTACAACTTCAAACTAAGGCTGGGGGAGGCTAAAACATTTTAAACCGGTCAACGGTTTCATATTCAACCACTGAAATAGAATTGTTTACCGTTCTATTAACCAGTTTAAAGCGAACTAATAAACCACACCCAGCCTTCAAACAGGTAGTTTACAACATGTTATCTGACCAGTTTCAAAAGATTCAACACTCTGTAAATATCAAACCTTGGGATAATATCTTTCAAACAAAACACTAATGAAATCTATACGAAAGGCACTGCATGAAAAATACTTACAACATCTTTCGCCTAAAATGAGATGTCAGAGACAGCAGTTACTGGAGCGCAATAATCGAAAGTCAAAAGCAAATCCATGCAAAAGATAGATGAGATACGGGTACTTGGTTGACCTTGAGGCCTAGCACATTACAGTTACTGAAAACGGCACAAACACACGGAAACGGCACTAGCATAGGATTCATCAAGTTAAATTCGCAAACCGGCTTGATGTCATCTCAAGTCCGTCTATGTTGAGTGAATGAATTATTTATATGTACTTGCATGTATCTAATGATTAATTTTCCGTTCGAGCGTTTAACTCATAAAGAATAAGTATGCAGTTTCGTACATTTCAAAATATTGCTATTGAACATCTATCGAATATACTGCACCATTTACAACGCTGCCTTTTTCATTTATTTACTTTATAAAACATTCAAATACCATATTCTTCGAACAACAGTCGTCTTCTTACAGTAGCCTAACCTGTTCTCAGTAGTGTATGTTAATAGTCGTCTTTGAATAATCACAGCAGCTACTATTCGAAGCTATGAATCCCGGAAATAGAAAATGCTGCTACCATCTATGTAGACACTTACTGTTTGAGTTTTACATTCTTAGTGCTACTAATGATGTATGTTAAGCAATACATTAATTTCAAGCATGGTCCGTAACTATAGGGCATGATAAAAAATGAAATTACCGAGTACACGAAAATGCACACTAGTAGCTTTTTGGTAATGGAGCCTGAGCCCATGCCGCTCATGCAATTTTGTTTTCAATTTGGTGTCAGGTCAGAATGATCTTCGAGCAAAATGGTCTTTTTAAAGCCGTCCAAAAGAAAGCAGGAGAAGCGTTTCCAGCAACATATAAAACTTATGTTTCTGTTAAATTTTAGTAGAAAAGTCAATAGCCTCTGACAGTTTCAAAGTAGGCCTAAATAAACATACTTTCAAACTGCACTTTCTGACTAACATTTTAACAGAAACATGGGTTTCATGCATAGAAGTTGCTGAAAATCTTTCTGTAGTCAAAATTTCAGTATGCGGCTTCACTTGGACAGTTTCAAAAAGACAATTTTGGAGACCGTTTTGTACGACAACCGTTTTCACCTGGAACCTTCAATTTGATGCGGCAACTTGACTTATATGTGAAAGGAGAGGCAGCCATTTACACTTTTAGGAGGCGCAAATTGTATCATCAATTCTGTTATGTCCTAAATGTTGTCAGAGCTCGCTGTTTACGCACCGCTTTTATATAACACGTTTCGAATACATGATTTTAAATTTATGTAGATCTATTCGACTTTACCAAGTTGCGTTGATGAGTTTGCAATAACCTAAATCCTACATCGCCAATAGTATCATATCGAAATGTCGTCTGCAAAAAAGTGAAAAATGGCAAACATTGCCATGGGACGGGTATGGGACTACCTAGCAACACACGTATCTAGAAAAGCCAATGTGGTACAGTAGACTCCGCTTAAACGGGACTCTGTTAAACGGGAAATCCGCTTAATTGATAGGATAGGTCTGGAAACCAATTCTCGTCATGTAAATTACATCGGATAATCGGGATGTGACTCCGCTTAATCGGGACAAAAATTTTCACTTTCATAAAAATAATTCGATTAGAATCGACGAGATCATTTGACAATGATTTGAAAATAGATTAACCATTATAATAATTATCAGGCGTTGTTTGTTGTCGTCGCATGAAGGTCACGCGCATTCTCCGTGGTAAGCGTAAGCATTGAGAAACTTTAGGGAAGGACAGAGCAATGCATTGATTGGAGCTCGGTCTCATAGTGAGTGCGTGCGAAGCAATGTTGGAAGATGCAAAACTCGATGAAAGAAGGTGCAGTCATAGCAAAGCGAAAGTCGATAGCACTTTCACGCCATAACACCAATTAGCTTACTTTCACTGCATTATTTCTCTGCATGCCTTCGAATTGACGATCTCGCATAACGATATGGCAACAAAGTGAAAAGACCTGAGCCTGACGGATAAAATCAAGTTGCTTCGAGAATTGCAATCTACACCAGGAATGACTCAAGTTGCGGTGGCTCAAAAATTTGGCGTATCAACTTCTCAAGTGTCAAGGCTGGTTCAACAGAAGGAGTCTCTACTCAAAGCTCATGAAAGTGGAGATTGTCGACAACAGAAACGCGTCCGGCTGAGGAAAGATGCAATGGTAGAGAAAGCTTTGTTGCTGTGGTTGCATCAGAAAACAAGCCAAGGATCGCGTATTAGTGGTCCCATTTTGAAAGAAAAGGCAATGGAAATTGCTACCACTAAAGGAGTTGAATTTTCTCCTTCGGATGGTTGGTTAGATCGTTGGAAAAAAGGCACAATGTGGTGTACAAAAGACAATACGGTGAAAAGCTCTCTGCTGATGGCACTGGTGCGTCCACGTGGATTGAAGACAGTCTCCCTAGCATTCTTGAATCCTTCCATAAAGACGATATTTTTCATGCTGACGAAACGGGACTATATTTCCGTGCTTACCCCGATAGAGGACATTGCTTAAAGAACGACACGCTTTCAGGTGGAAAGGCTGCTAAAGACAGGATTACGGTGCTCCTTTGTGTGAATATGACGGGCACGGAGAAGCAGCCCATACTTGTGATCGGCAAGAGTAAGCAACCACGATCATTTCCAAAAGATCGGTCTAAATTGCCGATCGAGTATGACTATTCATACAATGCGTGGATGACCTCCGACATTTTCCGCCGTTGGCTTCTTAGATAAAGAACTGAAAAGGGCACTACCGATCAACGCTCAATTCCCGCATCATCGCCGAACTTGATGTCGACCCGAACCGCCTTGCAATGGATGTTGCAAAAAAGATCAGTGTTCTAGATGCCCTCCACATTTCGAAATCGTCATGGGACGAAGTTCTTCCGAAAACTATTACCAATTGCTTCCGCAAAGCTTGGAGTCGTACGCAGCTAACCGAATCGTCGGGGACCGAGTCTTGCTTAGAAGATGTCGACTTGCCTCACAGCATGACGGCAAATGAGTTTGATGAGTTTGTCCTCATGGACGTTGGTGTGGAAACATTAAGTGGTGAATTAACGAACGAAGAACTTCTAGAGGCTGTCACTGAAAATAATTCAGCAACAACGGCTCAGGAATCGATAGAAGTCGACGACGACGACGAAACACGTGCAAAACAGCAAACACTAGATGACTTTCTCAACAACGACAAGTAAAAGGATAAACTTGACTGTTTTCACGTTCATTATACTTTTGTAATTGATACAGATTTGTTTTGAGCACTCGCTTTGAGCACTCGTTCGATTGTTTTCACGTTCATTATACATTTCTAACTGATACAGATTTGTTTTGAGCACTCGTTTTGGTCCTATTTTTGAACATCGGGTTGTTTTAGAGTAATTCAATTCCAACTTCGGTTAATCGGGAAATCCACTTAAACGGGACAGATCGGCTTCTCCCGGCGTGTCCCGATTAAGCGGAGTCTACTGTATTTGTAATAGAGAAATCTACGGTTTGAAACCTTGCCACTCTTTTTCCTTTATATCAAATTCTTGTTTTAATATCCCAATCCTCTCATGTGTCTAACTTTTAAAAATTGAAGGCCTCATTATCTTGACTATTACAAGTTTATCTGATATTTTACTACTGGTCATAGTGCACATAGAAGTTCACACATTATCCATAGTATATGAGCAGAAAGTTCATGTCAATGAATTAAATATGTTGGCAGCCCTATATGCGTGTCTGCTCTAAAATAGCCCATTCAACTGTTGCTGAGAAAGCTAGAAAAAAAGTTGTTTCTTAATATCAATGCAGAACCGGGACACATCGGCTACTTGCCGCCGTGAAACATCACATAAGACTGCGAAGAACGGCTAATTGCATCTGTACATTAAATCGATGGAATTTCATTAGTCGAATGATCCATGATGGCCCATCTTGAATTGACCTACTTGTAATCGTCAAGTGCCTGTACGAATATTTCGCAATATATTTTGAGCATACCATTTGTTATAAAAATTCGGATAGCAATCCGTAGAATCTGTGGGATTACAGGATGCGAAATTAGAACATTGCAACTTCCATAGTTGAAGAGGGATGGAGATTAACATGCGAATTTGCATCAACTGAATGGCTACTCACTACATCTTTGAACTGGGCTTCTCTCTGCAGTACAGTGGCGATGGATTGAGTTTGGAACCTTTTCATCAGCGCTGGATGCAGGCGGGTTTGAAATACAGGCAAGAAATGGCGAGCCGAATTGACAAAGTCACTGAAAAGATTTCAATATTTAGATTAAACTTTTAGATGTGTCGGGTGTGATTTCTTGCGAAAAAATGGCGAAATACATGTATGTGTATACACTGTTTTATTGCTGACACTTTTCGATCCATGATGAGTCAGAAAATAAATTCGGTTCACCATTGACCTAATTGCTCAATTTATAAAACGAAGACAAGGTCAATAATAAAATGTATTGAATAGCTTTCGACTACGTCTTTGTCAATTCAATAAAACAGCAACTACCTCTAACAGAGCAATAAGAAAAGCTCTTCTTGTTAAGACTGTTTATCACATCTTCTTCTTAGTGTTCATTGCATTTACGATATGGCTTCAGATGCTTGGTGGACATTGATCCCGTTGTTGGTCTTAACCCATTAAGCATGCACTCGTACTTAGCAAAAGAACGTCGCAACTTAAGCTGTCACTTTTTACTGAGACTCAGAGGATAAGAAGCTGGTGAGAACAATGCATTTCTCTGTATCACCATTCATTGCACGTGTAAACGCACAGCAAGATAGTGCTACTCATATTGATTTCACAAGAAGTGCCATACGAACTATGTAGGAACGTTAATGATGGCACAAAGCAAAATTATAAGCAGATTATCATCGTTAACCCTTGGAAGCAACATGAAATATAACTAAGGAACATATGCAAGCAACATGAAATATTATTATGAAGTAGTTACGTTTACCAATACATTTGAGAAGGAACAAGGTCACCAAAACATTTATTGAATATTATGAAGAACATGTAACTGAGTAACTACGCGAGCGCTTTCGTGGCCTCTCTTCAGACGCAAAACGGCCGAAGTAACGAAGTTAACTAGAACATAATAATAACTATTCACACAAGGTTATATGAACCAATGACTTTAGGGCATGACGTAACTATGTCCAGATGACAGAAAAGACAATAAACGTGTGTGACAAGACTGGTAAACGTGGAAAAGGACATGGCTACCAAGGTAACAACAAACTATACAGACTGCTTCTGTACACATAATGGAGGGCTTTTGTTCAAAATATATACAGCCTCCAAGATGCGTAATGACAAAGAAAAAAATAAGAACATAAAATTGAAAAGTAAGAAGAAAAATAGTCTTTTTCCACATTTACCAGTCTTGTCACATCATCTACACGCGTATTGTCGTCTCTGTCATTCATAGTTACGTCATGCCATAAAGTCATTGTTTCATCTAACCTTGTGTGAATATTTATCATTATGTTCTAGTTAACTTCGTTATTTCGGCCGTTTTGCGTCTGAAGAGAGGCCACGAAAGCGCTCGCGTAATTGCTCAGTTACATGTTCTTCATAACATTCAATAAATGTTTTTGGTGACATTGTTTCTTCTAAAATATCATTAGCTGAATATTTCTTTCTGTAGAAGAATACTTCCAATAACAACGTAAGCTTTTATGCAAATCTTCCTCACAGCTCAAACAGCGTGATAGCGATCAACCCAGTAGATTCTGAGGAGTCAGTTTAGCTGGAGGCTGTCCATTAGGTGCGAAGAATTCTCCATCTTTGTAAGTCAGATCCAGACCAAACACTTGAACGATGAGAAGACTATTCGGGTCCTGATACGGCCTGGCGACCTGCAATCACAACAATGGTAAAGACGCCGACGAGGATGATATCATGAGAAACACTCACATAGAGGTCATCATTCCACACGGGAGACTTGAGCTGAGATTGATAATCGAGTTGGGTGATCAATATCTCCTCATCTATGCCCCATCCTCTGCCGGTGCGAGGTTCCTGTTGGCTGGCTGTTCTACCCAAGAAGAATTTAACAACAGCGAAGCACAGGAGACCATCTGAAGATGAAAATATCAAAGTGTTAGTGACAGGGAAAAAGTAAACAAAAATGAGCTTCCCAAATGCGTAAGTAGCGGACCTAGGCCTACAGCGGACTGGTCAGCCAACTTAGTGGACTCTTCTTGACATCTTTGTTAACCTTGTTGAAGTGTTGACATTTGTTTTGTACTGCACAATCGAGCTAAATTTGTTCGGCTTGCATTCATATCTATCATGACGAACGGTAGTATCATCAAACAGTGACGGCAAGGATATCTGCTTCCCTGACGAAGACGCTCAATCTTCTCCCTAAGAATTATCATCATTCTACCACTTGATTTATATAGACCACCTCGCTCTGCACAGAACAAGCAGAGGCAGAGAAACGATTTCTTTGAGATGTGACAGAATGTTCACAATATTTCGTCAGCGGATAAGTCACTGGTTGATGAGAAGCACGCGTTTGTAGTTGGTCAACCGTGGTTGCTCTGATATTGATTTTGACACAACTTAAGGCTTTTCAATTTGACATTTTGTTAAACACCAGAATGCACTGTTTCTGTGTAGCACCATTGTCGACCACTTTTTTAGATATAGAATTCAAGTGAAAAAATTCGAGCAGCAACAATGTAATTCTCTTAAAGAATGCCAGAACGAACATGCTTCAGTGCTATGCGCTTCAGCATCATCATTGTAGGCTTCCTTAAATCGGATCCCAATTCTTCATTGCTTACGGACTAGCCAAACTTGGATCCCCGCTACATGGGTAATCACATCTGGGACAATCGTCAACGCGGAGGAGAAAGGATTCTGCAATCCTGGGATGTCAACTTAAATGCACTTGTACATGTATTTAAATGACTACTAACTTGTAATGTAGCAGGTCGTGAATCACCGATGAAAACATATGTTCAGTAGCAACTTACATTGATGGTTGTAAAAAAAAAAACAGAAAGAAAACCTCAACCAGAAAGCACTCGGCAATTAAGAGATGCCGTTTGTGATGGAAGGGATTGCGAGGGACCGCTTTAACCAGAGCGATGCATTACCCCGTTGGAGAGTCACGGTCAGACGTCGGAATACATGAGTTGCTGCTAGTCCATCGCTGTGTGGGCGTGGTCGGCGATCCTTTAAATTGTTAAGATGACGGCTTCGGTCCATCCTCCAAGCGCCTCCACTGCGAGCGGGATGAAGGTGATTCCGGCGTCTGAGCAATGGGATCCGTGGGCATTTCGCTTTTTTGGATTCAGCAGTCGTTTTTGCGTAGCCGGGGTTGGTGTAGCTGGATGAAATGAGAGCGGACTGCAGGGGTGAGACAACGGTCACGTCTGGGGCCGCTGCATGACCTCGGCTCCAAGTGTGAAGGAACACATCAGCAGGGCGAGCCTGAAAGCCTCGGATGAGATTGGGAAACTCCTTTGAAGGATACAGTCTCGCTTACTTTGCAGTGGCAAAAAGGACAGACATCTCGTAGGCGATTGTGACGAGCCGTTCGTTCCTGCCAGTGTCTACATCCGACGGCATGGTCCCCCGCTTGGGAGACCACAGAACGGGCATCGCATCTGACGGTTGAAAAGCGGGAGGCGGAGATGCTAGGTGCTTCAGGGTTGAAGGTTCGGACTCAGGGTCCTCGATGAACCGGTCGCGAAGCCGGCCGAAGACTACTACATGTATATAGCTCAGTTCTCATTCTCATGCGTGGTCTCCGTGACACAGTGGTTAAGAGTCGGACCTTACGATCTTTTGATCCCGTGTGTCCAGCCCTGAGAGTGTCGTTGGACTTCGGCAGAAACGGCAGCCGTGGACTAAAAAGATCACATCGACCTTCACTAAAACGTGACAAATTGTATTCAGTGATGATCGAATTTATCCATCAATCATAAATACCAATGCAATTCAGCTGTAAGCTTTAATATGGAGACTTTTTTCTCAGTCAAGAAGTTTATCTCAGAATGATTAATTCGGAAAAAAGAGAATATCAAAATCATCTAATTTTTCAATTTCCGCGATGTAAGGAAAAATCCCCCTCTATCTCTCTCGGTTAAAAGACCACTTTTGATTTTCCGAAGGTTCGCAAAAAAACAAAGATTCCAAGAAAATCCTGAAAGTTAGGCAAAAAACAAAAACCTAAAAGATCAGATTTGCCTTTTGAAACAGAATGCGCGCTGAAAGAAAAAACTTTGATCATTCCTAAACTTCTTTAACTTATGACTTTCTATCAACTCTCGTTGTGATTATTGAATTATCTGTTATACGTGTGTTCTTCGCTGAAACAAAATGCTTAGATACGTGCACGTATGCAAGTCAAAGGTTGTGTCTACACATTGCAATGTTTGCCAATGACTCAGGGATATCCATGGTTGAACTTCCTTCAGTATTGTATCATGATGTGATTTCCATTTGCTGCATTCATTAACCGGTGTTACACCAACATACTCCGAGCAAGACGATGAAAAGAGAATTTTCGCATTCCGATTTATTTGGAAGACCGCTAAGTGATGAAGTTTCAGTTTTAAACATTGGATTATCACCGCATAAAAATCGTCAGCCGGTAGATTGGCAAGATGCGAGCATCGAGCAAGTGAAATTGAATCTCAACAGAGCGCAAACAATCAAACATCCATGTTCAGCAACATAGTTGCTTACCGATCTCGGCTTCCATATCTGTATCTAGAGGCGCATGGCGGACTGAATGGCTCCATTTTCAGGAAGTCATGCGCGTTTCCAGTCTGAATTATCAATAACCCAAATGTCCATGGTTTTACACTGAAATTTATTCAGTACATCTCATTATCGGTTGTGTAACAAACATGATCGCGTTGTTGGGATGTAAATACATTTGATTTTCTCCAATTAATTATTCATTATATTGTGGCGGGCATTCCAAATTCACTGATGATTTCACAGTTAGCAATAAACATGATTAATATTACAAACTTTGAATGACATCGGAACAGTAACCTCCATCTGTACCGCTTATTAAAGTAAAAAACTTTCAGGTGATGAGAAGATGGTATCAACCGCTCATTTTCTGTCAACTAGACAGAGGATTCAATTTCACATCCACTTGTCTCTCATCTTTTGATTAACTATTCTGCTCCTCTTACTTTGCGTGACAGACAATTCTGGGTCCCATTCCGGTAAAATGCGGCAGCAGCACGTAGGTGAAAAAATTGGCATGTAGATGGCCCACTGGTTTGAACCAAATAATTATCCGCTTTTTAGCTTTTCTAATAAACATTACGGAATTGTCATTTTTTTTAATTTATCTTATTTTGATTTTTTTCTGCATGATCATGTAATCCTAAATTGAAAGAAGATTGTTTTCCAACACAGCTGTAACTTCAATTATCTACTACTAACAGCAATCCGATGACACATATGACCATTGCTAGACTGTACGACCGTATCTTATATGACATTATTCAGTCCATGCTGTAGAAGCATGAAAAAAAATGATTTTGTCCACGATCAAGAACATTCCGGAGAAAAGAGAGATTGAAAGACAAAAGAGGAAGGGATGTCGAAGCCGAATGTCAGCAACACAAGGAGGAATATCAGAAATTGCCGACATTTTCCTTTTCATTTAGCAGTAGTTCACAATCAGAATTCAACACAAACTCAGCAAGAATAATACTCTCAAGCAGGGGCGTTAGCCGTCCATTTGCGGTGGCATTCGGGGCAGTGCCGTCGATTGCGTTTTTCAGATATAAAACCTCCAACATATTTAGTCATTTACAATATGCGCAGTGACAAACGCTACCTCTTAGGCCTATTTTAGTCTTTATTTATCTTTCCAACGGATGCATGTATGAAGCGAAACGCGGATTCACACTGGCGGTGTATACACAGTGAATATTAATATTTATTCCTGTGTGTGCAACAGGACGCTGCTGCAAGTTCACAACAAGAGCTTGTGTATTACTCACCAGGAGGGCAAAGAGATTTTATACTCGAGGGGGGTGTGTTACCACTTTCACAGAGATCAGAGAATCAAACTTTCTGCAGCGCACACAAACGTCCGAAACAATAAATCACTGATTCGGTATTGGGAGGTGAGATGACAATATTGGACAGTGCGTAGATTATTCATGTGGATATAAGTTATGCCGAAAATCTGAGACTCCCCCAAGCAGCTTGAGGTCAGAGAGAGAAAGAAAAGACAATTAGAAGGCGTATGAACATTTGATTAGTGGTGCGCAATTATTCTATTTGGTTCGATACTTCTTGAAGATTACAAAGACCTCAGGAAAAGGGATTGTGCATGGACGCCAGTCGTTTTAAAGAAACTCGGGTGAGACTGGTAAGTAAAATCGTTCGTTAATTCACTGTAGGGATCATTGTCTTACAGAGCTAGAACCCACTTTCAGCTTTCAATTATTTGCGGCACATGGTCTTCCCCTTCTGCGTACGGGACACTGGATTCTGACGTGCTTCCCATCCCAACTTCAGACACAGTTAGGAAAGTTCCAACGTGTTCGGTAAACAGCTTCAACGTCGCGCCGATTCCTCTTCGGATTGGACAACGAATTTAAGCTGGAGATAAAGTTCCCCGATTAATCACATGTTATTTTAGTAGGGTTTAGAAATGGTAGGACCGGCACGATGAAACGAAAAAGGCAAGTTTCTGTGAGAAAACTGGTCGTAAAAATACCAAAGTACTTCGTTAGTCTTATATCTGGAGACAACAGGCATCTCTCGACTGGTTTTGAGTAGTCGTATGTTGACTTTTCACACTAAAAGTAATTCAAATTTTTCTCGGGAGTCATTCGATGGTATGAGCTAGTACATTCAGGATCGTTAGATACTCAGGTGTGGTTCAGATGAATTAATCGCTGTGTGCATGCGAAGTTGGAATGCAGGAGCGATTTGACCAGCGACGTTTTCTTTTCGACGAGTTTTTCTGGCTTCTTTACCTAGCTCGAAGGATCCACAGCTACCTTAGTACTCCGTCTTCGACGCTGTCATGATTCATGAAGACAATGAAACCAAAGTGAAAGGATTTGATGTATCATCTATCCCTCTAAAACTGTTCAGTGTTTTGATTGGTGCGGATCCCCTGAGAGTTAACCAATTGTGACAGTTTCACCGTTGCAATTGCTCAAAGGATGAATTGTGAAATTCACCAAGGTACTGTGTATCACACAATGTCTTGTGTGCGCACACTGTGAGTTGGTACGTTGTAGGGTAGTGTATACACACGCCTTTGTGAATCGGCTT
>CAJQUW010005428.1:132500-141850 GCA_907163375.1 Prostheceraeus crozeri | reverse complement strand
CTACCATCTCTACAAACAAAGGGGGGGAAGTTGGACAGGAAGGGGGTGGGGGGTTGGGGTCAGAACTTTTTTCTCATCCGATTGAGTTGGGAATATGTTTCCTCAGACCCAACTTTGGCCAAAACGGTCCGAATTTGCACATCCATATTCTAAACCATCCAAGCACTTCCTTCTCCCTGCCCGTAAAAAAAAAAAAAACGACTCCTCATCCCAAAACCACCAAAACCTGACTTTTCCTCCAACTCTGACAGTTTCCTGCCATTTTCCTCCCTAAAACCCAAGAAAATGAGTTCCCCAAACCGAGCTTTTTCACTCCTTTTTTCTCATTCTCTCAGCTTTCAAATGAGCTGATGGCACACTTTCAACTCTACCATCTCAACAAACAAAGTGGAAGTGTGAACCAGGAGGGGGTGGGTGGGGGTCAGAACTTTTTTCTCTCACCGATTTGAGTTGGAAATGTTTCCTTATACCCAACATTGCCAAAACGGTCCGAATTTGCACTCCATTTTCTCCCATCCGACACTCCTTCTTCCTGCCCGCAAAACGACTTTCTCATCCCAAACACCCACCAAAACCTGACTTTTTCCAACTCTGACAGTTTCCTGCCATTTTCCCCTCCCTAAACCCAAGAAAATGAGTCCAAACCGAGCTTTTCACTGCCATTTTCTCATTCTACACACTTTCAAATGAGCTAAGCACGACTTTCTAAACCATCTCGACAACCAAAGGTGGAGTGTTGACAGGAGGGGGTGGGGGTTGGGGGTCTAGAACTTTTTCTCCTCCGAGTTGAGTTGGGGACCGATATTCCTAGCCAAAATTGGCCAAAACAGATCCGAATTTTGCCACTTACCATTAATAACCCATTCATCCAAGCATCCTTTGCCCGAAAAACGACTTTTCTCATCCCAACAACCACCAAAAACCTGACTTTTTTTCCAACTCTGACAGTTTCCTGCCATTTTCCTCCCTAAACCCAAGAAAATGAAGTCCAAACCGAGCCTTTTTCACTTCCTTTTTCTCAATCTTTCTCAGCTTACAAAATTGAGCTATGGCACGACTTTTCTACCATCTCTACAACCACAGGTGGAAGTGTGACAGGATGGGGGTGGGGGTCAGAACTTTATTTCCTCGTCCGATTGGAGTTGGGCGCATGTTCCTAGACCCCAACTTTTGGACCAAACAAACGTCCGAATTTGGCACTCCATATTCCCATCCAAGCTAACTCCTTTCTGCCGAAAAACGACTTTTCTCATACCCAAAACCACCAAACCCTGACTTTTTTCCCAACTCTGACAGTTTCCTGCCATTTTCCTCCATAAACCCAAGAAACAGAGTCCAAACGCGAGCTTTTCACTGCCTTTTTCTCATTCCTCAGCTTTCAAAATGAGCTTATGGCACGACTTTCTACTGCTCTCTACAACCAAAGGGGTAAGTGTGACAGGAGAGGGGTGGCGGGTGGGGGTAGGGGTGGGGGACCCGTTTCCCTCCTCACGGCCCCATTCTCTCCGCACATCCTTGACTAACTCCCCCACCTTCCTTCCAGAGGGTGGGGGTGGGGTTGGGTGTGGGGGCTGAGTCAGCATTTCACATTTTGCACTTGCGTCTGGGATGTGCTTACTACTCTGATGGTTTCGTTGATTGGAAGCCGGAAAGTGTATGCCTACTACTATTGTACGTCATCGGCTATAGTGTGATTGTCGGACTAGCTGACCACAAGGGATGTTTCGATGCGCCACCTGCCCCTTAGTTCGGGGAGGGGGAACCTAGAAAGTTTGGTCCTAACTAAAGGGGACATTCCCTATCTTGACTGATTCGGTCAGGCGTCAGCCCATCCATTGTGGACGAAAGCGGTTTTCGAGTTCAGTTCTACAAACAGTGATTTCAAAATTTTGTAGCCATAACTCCCTCCGGCGGATAACCAGCTCCTGCGGAACCTTGTCTGACACCAGATTTTCTTAGGGGGATGGATGATGTGGGTTTCATGTTATGGTTTTTTAGGCCCTTGTAAGAAACACGAGTTTCGAATCTTAACGAGCAAATCATATTGAGTTGTCCTGGCAAATATTCTTCGTACTATAATATAATATTCTTCATACATTTCAACTGTTCACCCCACAGTGACTGCAGGTGTTTGATGCTTTGTGAGTTCTGGATCTTGGACCGTTTCTGGAACTCTTTCCATTCCATGGTTGATTGTCAATCCTTTTTTCTCAAGTTTCAAGTTCTTCGGTGTAAACCATCATTAATAGACGGTTCCTCTGCAGTAGTTATTCTACACAGTGATTTCAAATGTCCACAACACTCCTAGGTGGTTAACGTTCTGAATCACTGAGATTCTGCGGTGGTGATAGCATAGGATGATGAATTTTGTGCTGCAAACCCCTCGGTGAATCCGCTCATACTGAATCCCCATGTAGTCTTTTGCAAATGCTATAAAACTTCGCCGGCCCCTGTGACTATCTGCATAAAATGTTCTTGTCAACCAACACAGAAATTGGGTCTCTTAACGGCGGAAGCAGTCCGGATTCTTAGATTGTCCTATTTTTGTTATCATTAATCATTTGTTACAAAGAATATGAAAATATTTTACCACGCTAAACATGAAGATTGAGGATATGTAGTGTATCAATACAAAACTGAACGACTAGTGAGCTCCGCTTTGTGTATGTGCTGAAAGTAAACCCCTAGAATGCCTACATGTATATCTTCGGAACACATCGAGGTCAAATGCACAAGGATGCCTTTTACAGCCATTCTAATAAAAGACATAGACCGACGCAAGGCTAAATTGCCTGGCATTCGAACATAGTAGGGGACAATGGCCTTACATACACAAAAATTGAAATCAGATGACGGAAATTCACTTGGCTGCCGTACCATTGCTGTACTTCCCAAATAATTTCGTCAAACGGCCTTGAAAAGGCCCAAACTAGAATACAATGCCTACCTGGTAGAATGGTTGGACAAGTGATGGTATTGCACCAGCAAGTTGGTAAAACAGTTCTTTATCCTGGCTTGCCGTTTAGTATTTCGTGCAGAGGTTACAGACTGCCAGTATCGCATGGACAAAAAATTACTAGGCGCCACAGACCGCCTCTGAAACAGCTTCTGTTGTGAACGACGAAAAAACAACGTCTTCGAGACAGAATAGATTCATTTTTTATTTTTTTTTTTTTTTTTTTTTGTTTTTTTTTTTTTTATTATTTGGGCGATTTTTTTTTCTATATTTTCGTTTATTAATTTTTTTTTTATTGTTTAATTTTTATTTTTTTTTAGTAATGTTTTATTTTTTTGTTTTTTTTATTTTTTTTTATCTAGAAAGTCTTTTTCATTTTTTTCTTAGTTTTTAAGTAATATTTTTTTTTATTTGTTTTTTTTTTAATTTTTTTTTTTTTTTTATCTTGCTATGTGATTTTTTTTTTTTTGGGCGATTTAGCGTTTATTTTTTCTTATTTTTTTTTTTTATTTTTTTTATTTCTTTTTTGGGTTGGCGATTTTTTTTTTTTTGTTTTTTTATAATTTTTTTATTTTTTTTTTTTTTGCTTTTTTTTTTTTTAATTTTTTAGTTTGGAGGGGTTTTTTTTGGGTTTTTTGATTTTATTTTTTTTAATTTTTTTTCTTTTTTTTATTTTTTTTTTTTTTTTTTAATGTGTCTTTTGGCGATTTTTTTTTTTTTTCTTTTGATTTTTATTTGTTTAGTTTTTTTTTAATTTTTTTTTTTTTGTGATGCATTGTTCATTTGTTTTTGGGCGATGATGTTCATTTCTTATCAGTATTTTTGGTTAGTTAAGTTTTTTATTTATTTTTTTAATTCGTTTTTTTTTTTTTTTTTTTAAAATTTATATTCTAGTTTTTTTTGATTTTATTTCCCCATTTTTCTTTTTTTTATTTTTTTTTGATTTTTATACACTGGGCGAATTTTTTTTTTTAGTTTTTTTTTTTTTCCTGTGGGTTTTTTTTTTTTTTTTTTTTTGTTGGGCGATTTTATTTATTTTATTTCTTTTTCGATTTGTTTTTTTTTAAAATTCGTTTTTTTTTATTATTTTTTTTTTTTTTTTATTTTTTTTTTTTTTTTTTTTTTTTTTATTTTTTATCTTTCTTTTTTTTTTTTTTTTTATTTTTTTTTTTTTTTTTATTTTTTTTTTATTTTTTTTGGTTATTTTTTTTTTCTTTTAAAAAAAAAATTTCTTTTTTTTTTTTTTTTTTTGTTTGAGTTTTATTTTGCATTTTTTATTTTTTTATTGAGTTTTTGTTTTTTTTTTTATTTTTTTTTGATTTTTTGGAATTTTTTCGATTTTTTTTGGATGTTTGAAATTTTGAGTTGTTTTTTGTAATTTTTTTTTTGTTTTTTTTCTTTTTGTTTTATTTTTTAGATTATTATTTTTTTTTTTTGTTGTGTTTTTTTTTTTTTTTTTGACTTTCAATGTGGGTTTTGCTGTCTTTTTTTTTTTTTACATTTTTTTGACCAGTTTTTTTTTTTTTTTTTTTTTTTTAATTTATTTATATTTTTTTTTTTTATTTTATTTTTTTTCTTATTTATTATGTTATTTTTTTTCCTTATTTTGTTTTATTTTTTTGAATTCTTTTGATTTTGTTGTTTTGTTTTATTTTCTTTTTTATTGTTTTGTTGCCTTTTTGTTTGTTGTTTATTGTTTTGTTAGTTTTATTGTGTTTTTTGTATGTTGTTTTTTAGTTTATTTTTTTCTGTTTTTTTAAATTTTTTCTTATTTTTTTATTTTTTATTATTTGTTTTTTTTATTTTCTCTTTTTTTTTCTTTTTTTCTTTTTTTGTTCTGCAAGCAGGCTTGTTTATGAATGATCGCGGTTTTAGTCATCCAAATCCGAAGGGACCATGATAGGAAAGAAGCTGAGGGCTGTGTTAAACGCGAGCCCAAAACTTCCTACATTATTTCCCTTGAATTTAGATAACCTACTGGACTATGCAATTTAATATGGCTTATGATGAGGAAGGAACAATGACATTTTAAAAAAGACTGTACACTTCTATCATTGTTAAGTACATGGCATGTCTACCGAAATTTCAATATTTGTAAAAGATAGACCTATTGAAAAATAGAATGGCATTAGTAAATAGCAGAACGTTCGATGTCTAAAACAAAGTTCGGATTCGTTTGACATGATCTACAAGGCACGCACAATGTGTAGGTATAGGTGGATCCGAAGCATTATAGGTCCAATATAAGCTGTCAAAATATGGTTCTTCTATCAGCTAATAACATTAAACATCGTTTCATCTAATCTTCATTATTAAAGCTCGTCGAAAACGAACTGGCGGTTCAGTAATCACTACTGGGCACACTCAATTACTCTACTGAATTGTGGAGATCTATACTTGAGCAGCACCGACCATTATACCCGCACAGATAGATCCAATCAATTCTACTCTGAGACCTAAACGAAAGTGACTTGCAAAGAATAAACAAACTGTCAAAAAAATGATGCTCAGAATCCACGGGATCACTCTTTAGAGGTAAATAACAAAATAAATGAATAAAAAGAGGCAAATACAGCCAAATTTAGAAATGTAGTCAAAAACATCAGACGGTAATTTTCCATTGAATAAACCACTTCGAAAATGAACTTCGTCTTGGCTTGCAATTTGCAATGCGAGGATTAGCATTTAAGGAATATAAACCATCATGTGCAACAAAGCATTAGAGCAGTTACGGAAAATAAGGGCGACGATTCTCCATAAGCAATTAAGCGAAAATAATAACCTACTTAGTTCATCATTTTAAGCAACTTTGCTATCATATGCAAGAAACAAATATTGAATCAACAGCAATGATCTAAGAGGCATCTTCAGAGTCCCTTCCATTTTTTAAAAGTATGATCAATTGTATTGCAATTCGCAGTAAATAACTAATCGTCGTTTTTGGTTTTAAAAACATCTTAATCATATACAAGAAGGGTTATAATGCAAAGTGGCAACGCGAACATCATCCTGAATTTGTGTAATCCTTGTAGGAAGTCGCCGACTTACCATGATGCTTACCCTTATTTTAGCGTTGTGTAAACTAAGCAGCACGTCGGCTACAGAAATTTCTGCTAATTTGCAATGGTACACACGGCTAATTCTTGTCCCGGGGCATTTATGGCAATTGTAACTGTCCTGCCAAGTTCGCGCAGTTAACGGATAGCAATTGCTCACAGCTTTATTTATACGTATGACAGTAGTCATTTAATCAAACGTCATGAAACTGAACTCAACGTCTACAACAAACCGACGAACAAACAATTTTACTACGGGAATGTCCTGCTGCCACGGAAGTGGAAGAACTCTCTAGTCACACATCCAATGTGTTAAGTTGTAGCTTCATTTCAGAAGAGAAAGTTAAGATTGAGATGAGCTTACACATGAATGAAGTATATTAATTCATACAAATGGAACCCTGCAAATTAAGGAGTAGCACCGATGGATAAAATTTTCGCTAAATACTCGTAAGTATTCCTTCTCACGTACGCTTCACTGTGTTTAAACATTATGTGCGATCCGGCATGATGAAATAATAATAATAACTTTAGATTTTAGCTAGAAACACATTAGGAAGGGATCATTTTTTCGATATGGTCCACCCAGCAACACACAAATTACTATCAATGAAAGGGAGGATAAGACATTCAGTGACTTCTATACGTCATTCAAAAAGTCATTAAAAGGAAGAATTAAAAGAAGAGCCTTCTTGAAGGCTTTCAGTGACTCTAAATTGAACGGATTTCGTCAGACAAATCGCTATAAATGGTTGGAACCACAACAGAAAACGGACGAGCTTCCAAGCCCTGTGCGACTGAAAGGAACGGAGAGTAAATTTGCTTTTTGAAGACCCGGAAAAGTGCGTGATGGACAGATGAATCAATACACAATTTCTTGTCAAATATTCCGGGGCCCATTCCATGTAAAGCTTTGTGGAACATTACACTAGTTTTGAATCTTACTCGATGTTTTTACAGGTTAGCCATCCGCATTTTTACAAGCATGTGCGACAGGGGTATATGAAAAAACTTAAAAATGAAGCTTTTACGTCACTACTCTCCCCCACAGTGGGGCTTGGACGGTGGTTGACATAGTACAGACTTTATGGAGCGATTATGTTCGTACTTTAGCTCCGGATGCCCTTCCTGCCGACTTCCAATGACATTCCTCGGGGGCTCGACCCTCTGTACTAAAAGTCGCTAGGCCAAGCACTTAACCACTGTGCCACGGAGACCACTATGATATGCCACGGTATTTTGATCTATTAATTTTACGTTCAGAGGTAAGTCTAATAATTTTGCCGAGTCCTATTGAACGAATGGAATGTTGTTCCCATTTGCCCAATGGCAGATACAATAGTCGATATTAGCCAGGATGTGCGGCATTTATGTTTTTACCGCGAAAATAAGTACAACAACAAGGAACTTAATCTTATTGCAAACGAGTTTATGTGACTATTTCCACGTTAAATTTTGTCATGATGATGCCAACTGCTATCAAACATTTAATGACTTCTTTAGTTACAATAAACTGCAAACAATAATTGCGAAGAGATAGGATTCTGTAGACACTGAACTTTTCTGGCGTCAATTAAAGTCGATTAGCGAGACTGAGTTGGGTAGAAGGTTAATAGCAAATTACTGATTATAATCGAAACAGAAAATCATCTTAAACCATTATTAGGTAATATTTCTGATTGAGTTTTGCAAATGGCATTATCACTTCGTCAAAAGCAACAGAGCGTGGAGTATGAAAATTTGGTGATACTTAGCACGAACATTATACTTGAGTTTGAATGGTCAAATGTTCGACACATACCTGCATGATTTTAATACACGATTGCCTCTCATGACAGCAATTGCGGATGTCGAGCATTTGACTGCTTCTAATTTCACAGCAACTTCTTCACCGGCTTGAGGATTAATCAAATTCCAAGCCATATATCACTCCATAACGATCCGGATCCCAATTTGTGCTCACCAATGCGCCATTTGACTCTGTCACCGACCTCATTAATATGAGCTCGAACTACCCGACTTGATGAAGACTGCATTGTGGATTATCAAGTGCATCTGTGAAAAAAAGAGATGAAATTATAATAAACATTAGTAAAAATAATGTCTCCTGTTAAAACAGCAGTATTCCTGAATTTTCCGATTATGATGGAAATATAAGCAAGAGCTGCTGATAATAGTCCCTTTTAATCATAAATAATTTTTAACCGATAAATACGAGAAGTCGACATTTTCATCCCTATTTACATTGCGGGTCGCAATGATGATTAGAGTCTTTTCAAGTGAATGCCGGCTCTATCGGTGAAATTGGGTTTGTGTAAAAGTAAAGACTATCATTAGTAGCTTGGCTTATAATTTCCATCTTAATATGAAGAAGCTTTAATACATTTGTTTTGGATAAGAACAAGTTAGAAGATTATTTGATTGGCATCATAATATAGGAACACCTGAAAATCAGAGAAACTCAGCCGCCAGTGCCATCAGCATAATTTGCGGCAACGTGCGCATACAGAATTGACAGTTTTGAAGATCTCGACGGACGCTTGATGCAAAAAGCTTAAGAGTGGTCTTAATTAGTGGCAACTAAGTACATTTTACATTTAGCAAGCATGCAATTTGTGCAATATATCGAATCTTTTATGCCATGTGCTTGTGCTTAACTTTTTGCAATACAAAACTCGCCAGCTACTTGAGCGCAAGGGCTCGAAACAGATGACTATCAAAAAAAACGAAATTTTGCGTGGGTGGCGTTCACGATTAAGAGGCTGGATAGCGACAACTATAAAATCGTGAAGACAAGTTATCCACTCAGCTCAGTGACTTATCGTGTCAGCTCCACGACTGTGCATTGCGTCTCGCAAAACTACTTTATCGTGATGACGTTGTTCGCTAGTGCATGCAGGATTAGATTTTAATAGAATTTCATATTGCAGACCAATTTTTAGATAGACTCATCTACGAACCATGAAAGAATGGAATGCAATCTCCATATATCAGATTTCAATAAGACAACCTAAGATAGCAACAAACGCTCCATCCGATAAATCCTTTAATTAATCATTATTTCATATATAACACATATCTACTTCTTTGAAATCTGCTCTCTCTAATATTACTTACTAGTTGGACTTTCCCACACCGCACTGATCATGCCATTCCGATGAATATGAATAGAATGCAATGAACACATCCGTCAAGTTTTCCCGCGCTAGAAACAGTGAGTTTATACATCGCCATCAGAATTCAATTCAGCTCAATGGCAAAGGCTTTGCAATGGAATTACAATTAGACTACTAATTTGTGAATATCTTTTATAACACGAATTTATCAAATATACTAAA
>CAJQUW010005428.1:0-130000 GCA_907163375.1 Prostheceraeus crozeri | reverse complement strand
ATAGCAGCATTTCATATCACTTTCCACACAAGCTCATTTTGTAGAGCAGGCAATTCTGAGTATTTTGATGCCTATTTCATCACAGTAGACCTAAACATGACTAGGTGCGGGCCATATAACGAAATACAGTGAAATGACTAAAAATAGCTGCATAATGCCTAATATGAGCTAGATGAATATAAGTAAAGAATCAATAAAGAACAGAGCATCAGTAATAAACAAATTTTCAAGTAGATAAGTCAAACCATGCTTATTAAGATCCTAGACACTTACAATAGAAGGCTGTATGAGATCATTTGACCATTATGAATAGCAACGTGTTTAGGATGACTACATCTCATCACATCATCGAATAAGTCACACCATTTAAGGTGCTCCACACCCATGATATTTTTAAAATCCATGTGATCATTGATGCAGATACCTGTGGTGTGTCTATATTCCACTAACACTTTTCATTAATATACATATCAAAATACAAGAACAAATCTTAATATTATATCTAATAAAAAAATAATAATTATAATTAATAAATTAATATATAATCAAAAATCTTATATTTATTAAATAAATTATATAAAGTAAATATTTATACTACATTCTCAAAAATATATAATAAATCAATATACTCCTAATAATATTTATAAAATAATTCTAATCAAATTATCATCAAATTATTTTCTTCTATCCAAAACAATAATATATTATCCAATATAATTAATTAATGTTATCATATACTATTACTAAATATATTAACAACTCCAAAATTCCTTTGAAAACAAACCATCAAAACATTTTAAAAATAATACAACCATACACCCGAGTCAAAACATTGAGAAACAACAAACTCCCAACCCAATATACAAAATTACTTCTAATCCTCAAATACTAATAATACTCAATATTACAATAAAAATAAAATAATTAAATATTAATATATAAATCTCAATCACCTAAAACTTTCCCAAATTAAATATAAATATAAAAACTTATAAACCATAATATCATATCATATAAAAAAACTAAATAATAATCAATAAAACATTCATAATATAATATTAATAATTGAATCTACATAATCATTATTATTTTATAAAAAATTACTCTTTATAAATTAAAAATAAAATATATATATTCCATAAATAAAATATATATATATATTTTTTAAATAAATCAAAACAAATCCTACTTCACCAAGAATTTCATTCATATTTTCAACAAAATAACCTAATAATATAATCTCTTCTACTAAAAATCCATTCCATAAAAGACACCTCCCTAACCTCCCCCATAAATATCCACTCCTCCACTCAATATCATACAACCTAACACACTACCAACCAAAAATCCACACAAACCATACACCCCAACACACACAAAACACTCTACACCACACAACCACACCTCTTCAAAAATAATCCCACTCGACAGAACAATAGAAGTTCCTGTATTCTCACAGAATGGCCCTGAAACTTGGTTTCGCAAAACTATCAGAGGTTACGTCATGAAAAAAAACAAAATTGATGTCACGGAAATTAGTTATCTCAACAACATCTAAAATTGGTGAGAAAAATCGATTGCAATTTATCGCATGTGGAGGTAAGTCTAAGTAGGCCTAATTTTTATCTGCTAGAGTCTGATTTCCGGCTAAAATTCAGGGCAGCTATATAGCTCAAGGTGCAGCTAGCAACGTTCATGATATTTACATGCAATTTTTTTGGTAGCTCTCCCTGTGGCGATTTTCTCAAGATCGTTATGCACGAAGAACCTTTTTGCCTGAAAAGTAAATGGACGGCTCATTTAGTTCCACTGCATCTGTATTAGTCTTCGCTTCCCCCCCCCCCCCCCCCCCCCCCCCCCCCCCCCCCCCCCCCTTTTAATAGAAATTTTTTTTTTTTTTTTTTGTGTATGATACCCCACCCTAGGCATCTCTGGAAGAGAATGTGCATTGCTTATGTTGTCGAATTTCAATTAAGTGTGCATAAGATGGGATGCGGTTGACAATTATAAGTGGATGAATGCTTTGAAATGCCACGTCGTTTCGCAGATTGAGTTTGTCATCTGCAATAGATATACGCTACTCATCTCTATTTTATCAATACGGGTCTCGAAGTCATGACATATGAAAAAACCCAGAAAATTCGAAGCAGACAGAAAAGCTGATAAAATTAGTAATTTCATTGCCACTATTTGAAAAATCTGGCTACAGTTTTAATTTAAATTATGAATTTTTTAGGAACCTCCCACAGCTTGATTTGCGCACAAATACGTAGACCTACACGGTTTTCATAAAAGTGCTACACACCCAGGATGACCAGTCACAAAGACAAAAAAAGACCAACAATGTAAGAACTAAAAACTGTAAAATTAACCCATTGTTAGTACATTAACACAGTGTACTATCGTTGATCCGCCTGCCAGCTTGAGAACGGATTAACTCCAATTATATAACATCAATATGCTTTTCGAGAAACTGCCCCTTCTATTCGGACTCCGCCCATGTTTATTGGTACAGAATTAACAACTAACACAATTCGTTATCGTTTATCCGCCCTCATTTATTTGCACTTGTTTATTTTTCAAAGAATACCTGTTTTATCATTAGTCGCCAATTAAATTCCATCACCGCAGTCTCGTTAAGGGTGGATAACAGATAGGGAGCACGAGCGCACATCCGAGTTCCCTTAGTTGCTACATGGAGGGATCGAATGGTATTTACCGTTTGTGTCATTTCGCCTACTATCATTTGCTTTTCACAATAGATTGTGTAACATCATCGCGGGGTATGCGTCTGAGCAAGATGGGAAATTCAGTCAGTCTGGTCAGACTCCTAGGATAAACTGCTGTGCACAACAAGTTGTGAGAAATATAGCAATCATATATTTACAAACAATTAATGAATTATGTTCAATGCATCCCCCTTATGTGACCATTTCATGTGTTGAAATTTTAATTGACATGAATCCAGTTGACATTTACTCAAATTACATTAAATCTCATGCACAAATAGAGTTACTCTCGCACATTTGTAAGTTAAGCACATTGCCATGTAGAGATCAATAAAAACATGATCTAAAACTTTTCAGTTTAAGTCGTTTATGGATTGACAGAAAGATGAAGCGTTGATACATACATTCACTCATTATGTTAGCAGTTTATTTGAAATTGAAATTTTATAATTATTTTCAAATACAATGACTGTAGACTCCCACTAGCTGACCAGCTTGATAAGAGGACCACTTTTTCTCAGTACCGATAATTTTCCTATCTTTCTATGTATTGGGCTTCGAAAAAGAGGACCACCGGACCGCGAATCACTTATTTGTTATCAATTTGATGTCAACTTTTCGGATAAGCGGACCACCGCTGCTCAGATTATTCAGTTTGTCACTCATAACATCGGAAATTAATATCTGAAATTCGTCTTATTACGAATCACAGTTCTCTCATTTCATACTGACGCTGAAAACCGATCAAAACTGACACAAATGAATTACGGTGGCTATTTCCCAACATTTTGGCACTAATTGATAATATTGTTACTGTATTGATTATCAGAAAAACTGATGAAGCTCTAAAGTGCGTATTCGAAACCAAGTATACTACATGTATATTGGTCAAATAAATAGAATTCGTAGCTTAGTAGGCATTATCAATATTTCTGATAATTACATTAGGCCTGCCACGTATAGCTTCTAATATAAATGTCAAAACCTTATCATTACCGAATAGGACTATTTAATGAATTGAGAGTATGTCCATAAACGTTGTTGCACGTGCATATTTGTAAATGTATCGTTTTTATAAAAAATATTCATTACACGATTGATGGATCTAAGGTTGTAAATTCTATTCTGACAGCTTTACCGTTTTTGAACTTTTATATATGAACTTCTCAATAATCCCACTATTTGAAATCCGAACCCTTCTTTGGTGGGAAGATTACCGAGAGTACACTGCACTCACAAAAATAATTTTCCGTATAAAAAGCAATAAAATCCATATCCTACTATAAAATTATTCACGGGAATTTTAAATGAATTTCTCTCGTAATCTTGGGTAATCAGTTTTGCGCTGTTTCGTTACTCTGAAATATATTTTGATAAATATATGCATTTATTAAGAAGGCAATACAATAGATTTCGTTACGGCTAGGAAAGGTCCATACTAGCAAGCTTATAAAAATCTATATTGCCTGAATAAGTTGATTTGACTGTATTACAGGCTGTCAAATAAAGTCTGCGACGACATTTTTCTAATCTATGCCCAGGTGGAGTGGCATATATTGCTATCTTTTGAGTTCTTTAAGTACATGATAAATTTCTTTCCGCCTTGTTAGATGAAAAGAATTGACAATATGAACTTAACAATATTTTTACATCATTCCAGAACAGGTGATCTGATACAATACAAAGATCTGGTCGGTGTGCCTAATAGAATTTTTACTATAAACAAAAGCTGTCCAAATCACCCCTGCTTAGCTCTTACCTTAAGCTGTTATAAAACCTAAATAATTCAATTTTTCGTGAAATAAACAGTAATAAAATAATGTTTAAATTAACTATGTTTGTAACTTTATTAATTTCTAACATTCACTTAAATTATCTAGTTCTTTTAGTAGTTTTCCTTAATTGGCATAATTGCATAATTTTCATAATTTGGTGAACAAACGGTCGTGGATTATTTGAAATAAAAATTCATTCATGTTTTATAATATAACCAATTACCATTATTATATCAATATTCAGCAGTACACTACATACATGTTATTATACCACAGAAGAATGAACGCGACAACAAAAATACATTTATGATAGTTTCTGATAAATATATATACGCATTATATGCTTGCAAAACCTGTACATTATCACTTCTTCATTCACTGACAAATTCAGTGTCCAATTCACACGTCGTGTGCGGGGAGGGGGGTTTAGAGTGTGCTATCACTTGCCCAAGGTGAACACTCAGAATGCGACGATAAGGAGTTGCCTCCTTTTGAGATTTCTTCTGACTATCTCGTTACTAACCATATGACAGCCAATTGGCATGTGGCAAAGTAGCAGTCAACGTGAGCACAAAATCTAAAGAAAATTTTACAATTTTCCAGCAAACAAATTTTGGCATTACAGAAACGCGCAACCCAAAAATGTAAAAGAATTAAAGATAAGATTTTAAGAAATCAATCTGCAGCTTGCTAAAAAGAGCAGAGACATTATTATTCCGATGGCACATTTATTCTATATTCAAATGTAGACTATAGACACCATGCATAAACTTATTCTCAAGAAAAATGATTGTCTAGTAAAAAAGACCTTAATAGACTTTCCATAAAAAAAGACTAAAAAGAGACCGAAAAAGATCAGCCTTTTTAAAAGACCGACTGGTCATCCTGCACACACCCTTTCGAGGAGATTTTTTAAAGAGGAAGAATTCTTCATTGGCACATTGCCATATTCGATTATTTCAATTATTCTAGGTGCCATTGTGGCTCGATTTATATTCAGGCTACCAATGTCTCATTCATGCCTAATACAGAGATTCATTAGAACATCTTTGTCCCATTGATGAGACTACATGGTCATAGACTACCTGCAGCTTCCAGTTCTCCCTCGCACTTTACCTCAAATTTGCCTATATTACTCAGGCCTTCCTGGCTCCCGTATCATTGTCGAAGTAGAATTTTCATCCATAAGATTTTGTGTTCTGATCGGACAAAATTATAATTCAAAAGTCTAGTATAAGTAAACTAAGTATTTGACTCACCAGTTATAAAGAGCTGTTCATTTGTTATGACATCATTAAAGTCAAACTGAAAAACATGTATGTGCTCGATTGATTTACATAATTTACTGAATAAATCAATCATGCACGAATTTTTCATTGTGGCCCTACAAATGAAGTAACGAAAAGCCTCCAACTTAACTTACATAAGGGCAGATCTCAGACAATGATTGCATGATCGACTACTGCTCTCATTCAAACTTTTGTATGAGTAAGTCTCTAAAAATCAAAGAGTGCAGAATTTTTGATAAAAAAATTATGTCAACCTTTTGAATCTTTCGTCTCCTGACTTGGTGTGGCGGTATGAACTTCCAACCTTTTGTGCTCAAGGTACGCATGAGCACACCTTTAATCTAAGTTTAAAATGACGGCGGTAGTTTACTTTCAAAAAGTTCGGAGAACCAGATAAATTTTCGGTCAGCAATCGTATTCCGAAAAAGGATCATAAAAAATCGGATCCTCTGATTTCATCCTTTCATTGTCACGGACACACAGTGGTGCATGATTAACCGGGTTTTGCAATTATATGCACATCAAATGAGCTACGAGTGATTGCTTGAAGGTCCTGTGCCAACCGGAACGAAAATTATTCTAATTCCCTTTCTTTTGAATGCCGTTATCAATGGCTCATCTGATATAAAATCGTCTCATGCAATATAAAATCGTCCTTATTATAATGATTCCTCATGTGATCTATAATTTCAGTTCAATTGCTGGAAGCATTGTAGTCAGCGAGTCCATCCCTCTGTTCTCAGTAAAAATTTTCAAAAATAAGTTACTACCCTCAGCATCAAATGCGGACTGATTTTGTGCGTCTTATTTGCAAAGTGGTTTGTGTGAAATGCACCCATTTACCATTCATACATGTGCTCTGAGAAGGAAGACTGCGATTGCGAGCCTGATGAGCGCGTGACTGGCTGGCCTATATCGACAGGTCGGCATAACTCAAAGATCAACAGAAGATGAAAATCATCATCACAATCATGGTTCATGACATAGACAGACTGTTCATCAGTGCACCAAGTGGTGAATTTAAGATCTGGAGTTATTTTCGAGAGACCGTGATAGTTATGAGTTTCACATAAATTAAAATTGTTAATTAGTTGTCTGATCATTTTTCATATATAAATCCATTCATGTCTCCCCAATTTCTAAAAGTCAGGCAAGCTCCACGTTATAGATTAAAACAAGTCATGACACAAAATTTAGCTTCATCTCAACTTACAAAAAATCTTCCATGTGACAATAGCTGATAATGCACATTTCCGCCATCTATTGTCACAGCAGTGACTGTTGACTGGGGTAGGGTCTGGCACAATGATATGATGATTAAGTTAGGAAAGCCCTTGAACTCCCTTGCAACAACTTGCCAAAGTTATGGCGTATCATTAGATTCAGTTAGTTGGGCATATTCAAGATTCGATTCATCACAGTCGACAGATTTCAATCGTATGAAAAATCTGGGCTCTGAGGGCATTCAAATGCCTTTCATCAGACACTTTGATTTGTGGCAAGTTGCTCTACCGTGTTGAAAATTTGCAAAGAGGAGAACATATTTTCGATATGCCATGTTAAAAAAATCGCTGGTGCTCGTTTGAATCAACAAGATTGTTAGATAGAACAGTAAGGCGACTCCCATGATATCGAAAGGCAACCCAAACCACTATGCTTGCTGAAAATTGCATTGCCCTTAAATGAATTCTTGCTTAAGCGATGATGAGGAGGAAGCCAATCATATTTCCGATGTCTAGAAATTTGAATGTAGGTCTGCCAGTCAACCATGTTCGCTCCACATGCGGCATGCACCAACATTTTCGCGGTTGTTGCGAGCCTTCAAAAAATCACAAAACGATAGGCTTACTTAGGATCACTTACAGACTTACTAGTGTAATTATCCTCCTACCAGATTTACAAACTTAACAACTCATAAGCGCTCAAGTAGGCCTACTAGCATTTATCGTCTTCCATGGATACAAATGTGGTCACTCAAATCGGCGGCTGAATTTGATAGATGGCAAAATGAAATGAACGAAAATAACTAATGGAATTATTGAAACGATTTCCAAATTAACCTAGACTACTCATATGTATAACACATATTTCTAAAAAAGTTGAGCTGACTAATTTCCACAAAAAATCCTTGATGTCATTAGAGATAAGCAGGTTGAATTATTAAAATGCAACAAATTTCGAATAACATAGATTAAAAATTTCTGTATCTCAAGAAAGTTGTTGATTTTGCAAGTTCAATCAGCCGTATAACGTAAATATTTTGAGCTGTCCTTATTTTACTAATTTATTGTCACGATTAACAAAAAATTGTAATTTCGCCATAGAAACCTCATATTAATTTAGCATATTAAAACAAATCGCAAAAAATTTTGATAATAGAAAGTTGATATTTATCTGCTTCGTTTCAATAATTTGAGCTGAAATTGAGCGCACCGTTTGTTGGTTGTGGTCTCATCTATCCCATTGGGCACCTATCTAAGACAGTGTCACCAGATTTTGACAGGAATCCATTGATTTCATACGATGCGAGTTCCGTTTTCAAATATTTTTCTTTAATTATCAAAATAAGAGCGGTGCTTTTCAACTGTTATAAGCGGCAATCGTTATGTTGGTGGGCAAACATTACTTGCCTGACAATGGTGGCCATAGCGGGAGAGTGGCCTCGCTTTTATTTGGAGAAATAAAGAAAAATATCTGAACATCGACGATAAAATTAACATATCAGATAAAGCACATCCATTGAGTACATGGCAGGTACACCATGGTAGGTAGAATGTTGACTTGGTGTCGACTCAAAAAAGTATCTGTGTAACTCTATGCTGTGTACCGTAAAAAAATTGTATGAAAGATAGAGTAGGAATATTAGGTAGAGTGGACGTAACTCCGCATTTATTAAATCCCCAATGTGTATGGCGAAATCCGCCGAAAATGCACATTCTGGCGAATTTACCCGCATACACTTTCGATTTATTAAATGAACTCAAGGGAGATGCAGGTAGCATTGTCACCAAATGTGAGATATGTAAATTTTTGCAGTTTCGCAGAAATTACAACGGAGTTGAGTGATCATGATTGTAATGCAGAAGGAATGATGGTATTTCATAGATTCTCATGACAGTCTTGGAGGTTCAATGTTTGTTAAATTAGCAATTCGATGGGTTCCTATTACTTTCATGCTCAACATCAAGAGTATTTTCTTAAGCGTGATCATATCACAAGCAGCTTGCCACTGTCACAGCAAAATCACATAATCAAAGACAATGACTTCATTTTAAAACTTTGAAAGATGTAAATGGTTCCACATCACTATTCAGATTCTAGAAATGAAGCATGAATTTAGTGATCGAATCAGAAAATCATGCCGCTGAAAATTGAATTAAAAACTTGAAATTTCAGCCAAGAAAGCACGAATAATATCGAGACTTTTTCATGAAGACTTTCATTATAATGCAATTCATGAAATTTCCTTGATAATCAGCTTGATTTCCGCTTAGCTATGATGCTTATTAGCAAATATTCATTCCTTTTGATATCCAACATTTCATACTACTTATATAGGAGAGTCATCTCGGTACGGTAGTATATAAATTGGCAAAAATTTAGATTTTTCAAAAGTGCTCAAATAATTTTTTGGACCACGGGAACGTATAATCTCCGAAAAAAACTGAATCTTATTATATAAAAATTTTCACTGTATACAGATAATTTTTGAGTCGACACTCATGCCTATATGTATCCTACTCTATGGCAGCAACTCATTGCTCATACAGAATTTATTGAATCCCCAATGTGCATACAGAGTCGATTTTATAGATGATGCCATGATGAAGCCACTTTAAAAGTAGCATGAAACAATTTGGATCATAGATAAAGGAAAGAGTAGACCGCAAGTCTCATCAGATCTCAATGACGGCTCTGTTACGACCAGAGCTGGAAAAATTCCACTGAAATTTTTTAGTTCTAATTCCAATTCCAGAGCAGAAATTTCAATTCCAATTCCAGTCGAAACAGTTCAATTCAATTCCAATTCCATAATGAGATTCAATTCCGATAATTGCATGACGCGTAGTGATGAAAATTTTCCGAAAAATTTTGAATCAAAATTTTCCGTGGAAAATTATGGAAAAAATTGGAAAATTTTGGAAAATATTGGAAAATTACGGAAAATTTTGGAAAATTTTGAATGATTTGATTTTTTGATAGGCCCTATAATTTGAGCGCTTCCACTGCCGATAGGCAGCTACGTTCCAATAAATTGGGTCTGAAGCAGTTGATTTCATCATTATTTCGATTAAAGCGATCGTAGCAATGCGAGTTCCGTCTGCGGATTTTGAACATTCTTTTGCCACCAAAGGCTTGTGCTAATTTGTTAGCATTTTTAATTGTCACACAGACACCGTTTGGCATAACGTGAATCTTGCTTTTCAATAGAGGTATAATTTCATGAAATGTGAAAGATCTGGAGCAAAAATAATATATTTCATCTGGGAGTTTGCTAATTGTTTGCTTGAAAGTTAAGGTTTATTATGCAACACATTTGATGCAGCGGTGATCACAGCAGTGATACAAATTCTCCATGTGTTGACGTGATTTTTTCCTTTACTAAAGGGGTATAATTTCATGCAATGTAAAAGATCTGGAGCAAAAATAATGCACTTTATTTGGGAGATTGTTTGTAGCTTGAAAATTAAGCTTGATTATGCAACAGCCTTGATTATGTTGATACAAATTCTCCATGTGTTTATAAGCAGGTGAAGCATACACAGTCCATCACAGCATTATACATGAGCGACCGTATTGGAAGATATACAAGGTGTTTCAAAAGTAGGCTAACAGTAGAAATTGGCCTTGAAAAGCTATGTCTTAATGCTATAGATTAATAAGCTATGTCATAACAATCTTTTTCACGATGCCACAGATAGCTAATATGCCTTGTATTCGTAAGGGGCAAAAATTCAATACTCTTTGACATCGCGTAAATCATATTAAAATATCTCATGATCTCCAGTGTTTTCATGCCTACATATTTCACTACAACCCAATTTGAATCTATACCGATCATGAGAAGTCGAATAACTATCCAACATCTATCAAAAAAAAATTATTAGGAAACCATGTAAACAAGATAGTAGTTGTTTCAGTGTTACTGCGGAGAAGGAAGAACAGCTGACATTCGAATGTCCTCCGCGCCCCTCAGCCTGGTACACGAAGACGCTGTCGTCAACACAAGACAGGGAGGCGAAGAAGGAAGAACAGCTGACATCCAAATGTCCTTCATCTTTGTTAATTCCAGCCTCCTCTTAGACCATCGTCAGAAGCTTCTGACGATGGCCTAGAGGAGGCTGAAATTAATAAAGGTATTAACATTAAAACAACTACCATTTTGTTTGCTTGGTTTCCTAACAAAAAAATGAACAAATGAATAACCAAGGCCTATTCAACATATCAAAAAATTAACCAACTTAAAGTTGCAAAAATTCACGAACGCAAATGCTCAAAATGTCCACCATGGACATCGGCACATTCTTGTAGTCTTTCGGCCACACTGTGGCACACAGTTCTGCATAAGTTCCTGTCATCACTGATCTCTTGACAGGCATCTGTGATGTAGGAGCGGAGTTGAGAAAGTGTGTGAGGTTTTCGTCCGTACACTTTCTCCTTTACAACGCCCCAAAAGAAAAAGTCCATCGGAGTTAGATCGGGAGAGCGAGGAGGCCAAAGGATGCTACCACATCTCCCGATTCACTTTCCAGGAAAAGTGTCATTCAGATAGCTTCTGACACTCACTGCAAAATGCGCTGGTGCACCATCCTGCTGAAAGTACAGCTCATTGAAGTTGTTCAATGACTGCATCTCAGGAATCGCAAAGGATTGGAGCATTTGAAGGTACACCTCAGTCGTCACAGTTCTTTCAAAAAATACTGGCCCAATCACACCGTTGCTTGACATACCGGCCCAGACGGTTAAGCCAGGCTGGTTCAGCTCATTTGTTGATACCATGTGAGGATTTTCAGGGAACCAGTAGACACAGTTATGTCTATTTACGTGACCTGATAGTTTGAAACTGGCTTCGTCAGACCAAACTATCTTGTCAAGCAAATCTGGGTTCTCCCGAATTTCCGACAACATGAGCACAGCAAACTGCAAGCGTCGTTCAGCATCATCCGGTAGAAGGTGCTGCAACAGTCTGGGTCGGTATGGTTTCAACTCAACTTTCCTCATCAGTCTCCAAGTACAGCTTAGAGAAATGTCCAACTCCAATGAGGCTCTTCTTGTTGACTTCTTCGGACTTTGAACAAATGTTTGGGCCACTAGCTCCTCGTTTGATGTTATTGAAATTGATCGAGGGCGTCCTGACTTCGGTGCATTCTCTACCGAACCGGTCTTTTCAAATTTATCTCGAATGCGATAAATAGCAAATCTTGATGGAGAATTGCTGTGAAAGGCATCTCTCCATTCCATTCGCACCTTTTCAGCATTCTTGTTTTTCCAAAAGGATTTCAAAATCCATTTTCTCTGATCATCTTTTAGATGACCTGACATGACAGAAGCAGCAAATTCAAAAAAGCTTCAAGCTTGTTTAATTCACTTCAAGTCAAACTAACAGTGTTTGATTCAAATCAAATTAATTGAACATATCCATGTACGTAATGTCAGATTGGTGCTATATCTTGTCCATGATAGATTTCAAAATTCATAGACTTCTAAATGATAGTAGCAATTACTTCGAAGTCTATGGCTCATGTTGGACTGATCATGGATATCCATCGACTGATTCAGGTGTAAATCGCCAATAGAACGGTCAACATAGATTTCCTAGGGCAAAATCAACTGTTAGCCTACTTTTGAAACACCTTGTATAAAGACTAAACTCGTGAGATACTTGGAAACAAAAGATATCTGTGATGATCATAGAAGAATATCTATGACAGTTTCTAACTTCTGGCATATTGTCCGAACGTCGCTGAGGACAAACTACACATCTTCCATAGCTCAGATGGTTCAGATAGTTCCAAATCGATTTCAGATCTACCCAAATGAATTTCAGACATTTCCAGATGAATTGGAGATTCTCCAGTTGAATTTAAGATCCTTTCAAAGTTGGGTTTCTGACAGATATCTGAAATTCAATTAGAGAAATCTGAAATCCATCTAATGTCTGAAATTCATTTGGGATGACCTGAAATAGACATGGAAAGGGTGAAGTTGGTTCCAAAAGGTAACATGCAGGGATGATAGAGAAGTTTTCGGTCTTTGAATATTACATAGTCTTTTCAAACAACTATAACAGGTCTCCAAAACGAAGGCAAAATCGGCAATCACCGAAAAATAAATTTCAAAATTTTCTGGAAAATTTTCGGGAAAATTTTCCATTTGCATCACTAATGACGCGTATATATGTTAATGTATCTAAAGTTTCCTCGCTTCAATCTAACCCATGTGCCCGTATCCTATCCTCGTTATTCCTGTGTGCCGTTCCCTGCGTCGTTCCTATGTGCATTCTCATGTTCATAGTTCATATTTTTTTGTGTACATGTACATATATATATGTAGCCGGTCAGCCTACGCCATTTTCGTTTCGTAAACGAGATATTCAACATCTTGTGAAAAAGAGAAAAGAAAATTAACGGTCAGCAAAGAATCAAACGCTGTGAAAGAGAGAGAGAGACAGAGAGAGCATAGAAATTAACGGCACCATAGAAAGTCCTAGAATGGAAATTGCAGGAAAATTATGGTACACGCCGGGGGAACTAAGTTGGGGCAAAACGCAAATTGTGCGAGCTAGTTTCCATGTTTTCTCATTTGTATTTATATTTATCAAGCCAAATTGTGATCTGGATTGCTGCCCCTTGTCCAAAGATCATACACAAAAGCAATAGTGAATGTACAAAATACTGCGGCGACAGATGCAACTTCCAATGTCGATTTACAGAACATACATTGCTCCAGCTTGAAATCAGAGGTCAAGAAATCTCAAAGTATTCATTTTACTTGAAAGGGCTCCCCTGTTCACTATATTTGAACAATTTTCAAAATCTTTACATGCTTTCGAATATCAGCTTCCAAAATAGCATCACACTATATCATATGTGTCATTTAATGATTAATTGAAAAGTTCCAGCGACTATTCATTTATCTGAGAAATTATTGTCGGTGAAGAAGCTTTCAATGTGTTTATTCGACAAAAGCGCTAGGCTAGGTTTCTTAACCGTATGAAGGAGAAATCATCATACGGTTAGAATTTTTTCTATTGAATTCTTGAGATATTCTTACAACCAGTGCACCGCCCACTTTCAATTATGACTTTGTGAACCAATTTTTAATTCGAATTTTGAAAAATAGTTGTTAATGACTGCTGCAAATCGACACAATATACCAACTCAGGGAATAGTAGGCTATACCACATGAAACAATGCCACCATCTCACTTAATATTATCTTTATAAAAATCCTGCATTAATTTGCTGCCAACAACTTTCACAACCAACTTGGCAAATAGTTTGACTATGATACAATGTTTTAGATCGAATCTGATCTACAAAAAATAGATTTTTCCATGTGCCATCATTGTACATAGCCAAGATATCAAACTTCCATTCTAGTGTACTATTATCTACTTCTATGAGAGAGAGAGAGAGAGATGCGAATAAATCTATTAATAAACTGACAGAAGAAAGAAATTCAATGTGCGAATAACGTGATTGTTGATGAAAGAAAAAACGACGATAAGAATGATATCATGAAAACTGATTAATGGTCCATGTTAAAAAAGGAGATTAAAAATTCCGTGATAAGAACGGAATGTGGTCGGGTCGAAAGCTAACGAGCAGAGATTAAAGGAAACTTTCAATTTTCAAAAGAAAGTGGATCTATCGTCTAGTGTCAAAAATTTGCATAAATTAGAGACGATGAGAAATTGAAACAACAACAACTACCAACAACAACACATAGGCCTACGACATCTTCAGCAGCTGTTAGAAGAACTCCATGCTCTCACGGTGTAACTTGACTACAGAAGTAACAACTACAACTGCATACCAGCGAACAACAACACAGTAGCGTATGCGGCAACACGTACATCAACGAGCGCGATTGAAGATTGACGGTATAAGTGACACTGATATTCATGATATTTATGATATTATTTTGGTATAAGTGAGTCCGATCGAATTGAAGTGAATTCAACATCAAGAAGTGAGCTGCAAGTTTAAAGTTCTTCTTTTATCGTTGAGTATCGTATTTGTATAATTATAGTCTTGAAAATTAATATTGTCAATTGTTGTGATTGGAAGTTGAATAATATTTCATGGCATTGCCATTTTAATTGAATCATTAATTATTAGAATAATTTGTTGACACTGTCTATATTGTGATTTGAACTGACAGGGTAGCTGCCCTTTAATGCAGCGTTAATTTTCCTCTTTCCAAACCGATTTTTTTCGTGTGTACAACAATTAAGTTAATCTCCAATTTTTGTGCTTATCCAATCAATAACTAAATTCAACAATCGTTTTATTTTGATTAATTATCTTACATGATAAATAACTAAATAACAGATTGAAGAAAGATGATTATCTTTTCATTGTTTGTTTAATTGCTGAATTCACATTGTCCGGGGGCTGTAGGCCCATCAAAGTCACAATTAGCACCATTTATTCAACAATAGAATAAAACTAGCTCTGTCGATCTATCTCTCTCTTATCTCTGCGTGCAGTTAACACAACGGCCGAATACTGTGATTTCAATTTTTGTACAAATAGATTTATCACAGGTCTATCGAAAAAGTGGAATTGAGGTTTATCAAGGTCACTTCCAATTCCAATTCCAGTAGATTTAAATATCGTCAATTCCAATTCCGACTTTTCCAACTCTGGTTACGACAGCTCCAATGGCAAAGCGATCGATAAAGGTGAACCTCATCAGCTGCGTTGCATTGCTTCGATTCGATGTAGGATATTAACGCAATCAGCATTAGAATTCAACATGGAGATAACAACAAATCCGCTGCTACGTTGAAATCCTGTAACCTTTGCATGCAACTTTTGAAAGTGAAACTTTTGAAGAAAAACTTTCGTTGTAATTTTCTTTATGAGACGTGCTATATCCATGATTAGAGCAAAAATTCGAATTTTGTTCATAATGCATTGTCTAAAGATCTCGTTCTTTCTGCGTTTTACATACCTCGCTCAGTTTTAATTCATTGCCTGTTCAGTGAAGTCAGGGAGACAATCCTCATTCGCACACCAAGTGAGGATAGTATAAACAGCGCTGACAAATTTAAATTTCTGCAGATCGATCGGTACTTGTATTTCGATGATAAATAGCACAAGCAATTCTTTGATCGCTGTGTCTTTGGACGTTTTATTGCAACAACTCCTTCAGTGAAGAAGCTGATGATGAGAACCGCTCTTTCATATCGATAATGAAATCCGAGGAAATACTGAATTGAAAAACTGTTTTGAGGTCTTTGTACTAATAAGTGCACATTCCGGCGTCTTTATGGGATCCCATATTCTACGTTTCAACCGTTCAATTTATTCTTACAAATTCTTCATTTTCTGCTTAATACGATCAGTTTCATTCAAAAAAAGACCTTGGTGACCAGTTGTTGATGACCAAACCAAGTAGATGGCATGCAAGGCAGGGAATCAACGAAACTAAGGTCAGGTAAGTCAAGTTCTGCAGTTCGACAAGAATTCAGAGATAGTTGTTTTTCGATGACAATAGATAATCCCGCTGCTTTTCTTTGATGGTTTCATCAGTGGGAAATATATGAAAAGACTTCTCTGGATTTTTCTTTGCATTTAATTAATTGCAAAACTTGTAGATTTTAGCGAAAAATCACCAGTGGAATAAAACTAACAAATATTCACTCAATGTGCCCAGCATCATTACCTTGACAATCAAAAAGTCGACGTGGAAAATAAGCAGACGTGTTTCATCTGAGATCTTCCCTGCCTCTTCAACGATTCGCTTTTCCAGCTCATCAATGTCGGACCGCGTCGTGTTGCATAAGCACGTCGTTTCACATCACCCCACAACCATTGATCACAAACAGCGCAGGCCAACGGATCGGTCCACCTCGTCCGACCCAATTTCCGGAAAATATTTCGTCAAGTCACTCACGAACGTCTCGCTTCGAGTGCGGCGCTGCTCCTTCCTGTTGGAAGATGAGATTACTAATTTGGAAATCTTCGAATTCTTTCAGTTGGCTTAGAAACCATTCGCGCAACATCCTCAAGTAATTGTCGCCGTTAACTGCTCCCTCAAAAAAAACGGCCCAATAAATCCACTATTCCAGCTCCCATTCAGACAACCACCTTCAGTGAATGAAGTGGAACGGTGATCTCTACAGATAAGTGGAAACCAGGATTTGCTTCATCCGTGAAGAGGTGCTATATGATGAACCACGTAATGATGGTAATGTGAACCTATACTCTCTTCTTGCCATTGAGGGGGAGGGTCCAGGTGGTCCATCAGGTGTTGGACGGGGCAATCGACCTCTCCTATCGGCGGATGAACTCTGCGCACCTGACGGGGCAAAACCATGAATCACATGATGTGAGCGTTGTGTATGCAGGAGAAGAGGTGTTTTGTGTTGTGAGGCTGAGATTTACATAGGGGACAAAGAGGATGAGCGCATTCTTTTAAGAAGGGTGATTTGTTGTTGCGGAGCTGTGCCAGTGTTGTGCGTGTGGGTATGTCGAGTGTCTGTTCTGATTTGTGAACTGTGGGAGAAGGGGGATTCGCATACATGAACAAACTCGATTTTCAATTTCATGACAATGAGGAGTGTAAAAGTGACACTTAGATAAGAAGAATTCTGCTTTTGAATCCGAATCTGATAATGTGATAATCAACATAAAATTCATTTGACAATGCGACAGAAGAGCTTACAAATTGCTTTCAAGCATCGCAACGTTTTGAAAAAGCGATGTTTCACTAGGTGACATGCCACGCTCAATTGCGCGTAATTCACGCGCAAACTACGCGTAATTACACATGACCCTAAACATCCGTCGCTATGCGTGACATTGCTACATCTGTCGGCAGTCCTGTTATATACACTTTGCGTCTCATGTGTCTGCAGAGGCTAAACAATATGATATGACCTCAATTTCATGCTCAGGGAAGACACAACATGCTTAGCGGTTCATACATGGTTCAAGCGCAACGCAGACAACCGTAGACGACGCGCAAACTATGAACGCTCGCCCGCGCTTATTCATAAACATTCCCTATGTTTTAACAGCATTAGAGCAAGTGATTTCTGACTCTTAGTGCAGCGCGTATGTACGCGCGTAGAAGAATAGAATGTCTTTAACCACGGATGTTTGGGGGTGTTCCGTAATTACGCGTGGCATGTCACCTTAGTGTTCTTTACTGTGGTAAACATGTTTTCCTATGTTTTAGACATTCTTGAAGTTGGTGTTCATATAAAGCACTACCATGCTTGAAAAAACTTGAAAATGAAACTTGAAACTCTTTTATAAAGAAATGAAGAATAGAGCATTATTACTTGCTTCCCCTGTTTTTCAACTCCTTTGATTTGTGTTTCTGAATGTATATTTCTGAATCTTCCCTCGCCCCCGTGGTGAACTTTTTGAATATCTTTTAAAACAAGGAAAACTATGACCACGAGTTTTCTGTCGCCCTACTTTCTACGCATTACAGAAATTTTCAATGAAAGAAAATAAATTTGGCATTACTTTTGGTGTGAGATCTTTAAGGCTTGAAAGCTTGGAATATTTTGGCTGATTTCGGTATATTCACTGCTAATGTATATTGCAGCATTAATTCTTGATGAAACAAGTTGAGATTACTAAGAGGATTACTCCTATCAAAATGAAGATATTGAAAAATGTAAAATTTTTGAATTTAAAGTTATCTGCTTATTATGCACGCATGTCTGAAAATTCAAATTCAAATTTATTTTTTATTTTTTGTACTTTTTGGATCTGCATCTAATCAGAAATTATTGAACATTTCCAAAATAAAGTTGCATTTAGACTCAGTGTCTCGAAAAATTCTTCGCATTGGGTTGTTTCTTCGCCTGCAGAAACTAAGTACTAATTAAATGTGAGATCTTTAGTGCTACTTGAGCTGAACTAAAAGTTTGAATTATTTGACCTCATCTAATACAATGATGTAATCATATAGCGATATAATAATAATCATTTCCGTAATATATAATACATAATTTAATACATAAACATTTAGTAACCACCTTAACCAGATATTTCGATTAGTGCATAGCTATTAGTTTTTGTTGTCATATTCTATTTCAAATAGTGATCTAATGGAAATTTGTTAGAAATTGGCGTTTTTGAACTTTGGCCTTAACCGCATCACAGGGATGCTTTAAAAAAGGAAAACATGCTGTTTTTCTGAAATCCCTTTCAATGCCCTTTCGATAAATGTGTGGTTCGTCAAAATTGGTATAATATTTTGGGAGATCAGCATGGGGGGGGCGAATGGGGCGAGGGTGTATTTGAGACATTGCCCAGATGGCTAAGTCTTACAATAAAATAAAAATCTATGCACCCTTTTATCCATTATTTTAATACTAAAACCAAACGTATGCATTAAATATGTATTTGAGTATTCATAATATATAGACGAAGCTTGCGATATACATGTATATATATACATTATATACAATCTGCCATGATTGCAGAAGATGCCACACCGCCGACTAGGAAGATGCCTCTGAATGCAAGTTTTCCATATTATTCTCCTCGGGTTCCGAGACGAACGCCACCTAAAGAAAAATAGGCACATTTCAGTAACACGGAGTAGTAAATCATATAATTGTATAATTGATAAATAAACATACACACAGGTTTTGTATTTAAAATAGAAATGTACAGTGCAGAATTGCATCAGAAAATAAAAGAAATATCAAACTGGCAAATTTACTCTTGGCCTCTAAAAGTTGTCAAATAGACTAAAAAATTACAATTACAATTTCAAATCCAGATCTCGATCTGAATTGATATCCATTGCGGGAGCTTTGCGGAGTAGTGACTTTTTCGAGGATCAACTGCTGATTGATTAGCTGCAAGAATGGATCATCACTTAAGTGAAAACCACTTGATAGAATCATGTTTTTATGATAAAAGCTACAAGTCTGGAAACTTCTTGATACAGAGAATCATTTTTAATGACGATTAGTCTGATCAAACATTTGAACAACTTTGATGTGCAACTGAAATATCTCGAAATCTGCATTATTAAATTAAGTTAATCTGCATTAAAATAAGTACTCTGCATTACAACATGTATGCAACAAATGCATACAACATGTATAACATACAAATACACGTAGGCCTATTCATAATATAAACATTATTTGCACAGACCTTCGCTTGTACGTCACAGTTAATTAGTTGATCAAATTGCAGGCAACGCGCAAACATGAGCACAGTGAAGATAATCTCTTCGATGTTCAATAAACGATCAAGTTAGAAAAATTGTGCACCTTTGTTCTGAAATTCTTTTTCCTCCCATGCTAAACTGCGGGCCGGGAAAAGCATATCAGAAAGTTGCTATTGCATATTTCCCCCTCGGAAAAAGCAAAGCAAATAAATATTTCTAGAAGCCCATGCTTAAATCTTTAAATGAGTGTAAATCTTAACAGAGATACAAGAGCAAAACTGAGAAAGTCTCCTAGAATACCATGCCTCGATATCTCATGATTCCAGCTTCAGTTTGAATGTGAGTTCCTCACTCAAGATAAAGAGGACCGGAATTGAATATCAAGCAAGCTATGAGTTAACTTTCAAAAATTGCAACTGTTTTTCCTCCTGAATTTTTAAGCCACATTCCACATTCCACTCGGAAAATAAGAGCACTGGTATGAAGGAGTAGCACCGCGACATCCCAAGTCTGGAACCGCCATGGCCTGTGATGACGACGCCCTAGGTTATCGTCATTTTAATCGAATGCTATGAAAACATCTTATGCAGAAAAATGCCAGTATGAATAATAGAATGCAAACATACGACAAATGATGATGTACACTTACGAACAACATGTCATCAACATTACAGGTGCCTTATTTCGCACATTAACTAAAGTCGCTTTTGGTGCTTGATTCATACTGTAATCAAAGAAAACGATGAAAACTTTTGAAATATAATATGCCTACTAACAAAAAATTAATGTAGGCTTATTAAAAATCAGTTTCACATCCAACTTTCACAAGATGTAATGATTTGGATCCTTGTACTACGATTGATTTTTATGTGAATTGATTGAAATATGTGTTACTGAAACCAATATCCTACATTGGCCTATGCTACGTATGCGCTATAAAAATATATTGCACAAATGCCTATCAGCCAGAATTGTTTGTTACTGACAATTAAATACTAAACTTTAATTTCTGAAATAAGATTATTCAACCAAACAATTACATTGATCAGTTCTCTAGATTCAAATGAATCAGTGAAGTGCAGCAGGATATAAAAATCCATTGAAACTGGCAAGTGGAATCCGATTATAAAATTCCCATTGAATATGATTCTGGCAAATTATGAATTGTAATTCTGATTAATTTATATTTTGGGCAATTGCAATTCAAAAGTGCGACTGTGGTACAAATTTTTTTTTCGTGAGTAATAGATACAAGCTAATTTTTAATCTAGTTCGGGAGTGCCATCGGATTATTTTAGTTGGATCGTAAGCTTATAGCTACTTACTAGTTTCCTTTCAAGTTTTGCAATGTGTGTAATTGCGCAACGTAGAAGGGCATCGATGGTGCAGCAAGTTCTTGGTATTTCTGGTACGTGTTGACATAGCTCGGAGAGTGAATACGCAGTTTCCATACTTAGTCCGTCGATAACTTCACCACGAAGCAATTTGTCCACATCAATAACTTCCATCTCCCAATCTTCAACTTCCAGCAAGAAGTCTTCGGCGATTTTTTTCAAGGAATGTTCTTCTTCATTTGAAGATAGCATTTTCGGCATGTGCTATCGTCTAGACAATCCTCGAATCGACGTATCTGTGCACTTATCTAACAGCTAGAAAGATCTACTCATGTTTATAAGTTATTAATACTATTTGGCTGACACAGATAATTGTCAATATCATCGAATCATTGAATTCCGTGTCTCTCAGATCGATTATTATGCAATTCGATCACTTTGTTCGCAGCAAAACAAAATATCTAATTCTGGCGCTAACCTTCGAACCAGGAAAAGAACAATATGCGCTTGTATAGAGATGGTCAACTGATTGATGATTGTTTCCGTGGATTTAGACCTGCTGAATTGAATGATTGTTCTTTGTCGCACAGTAATGGTGTAAAAAGTCACAGCCCAGCGCACTCACGTGGTAATTAACTTGTAACCATCGCTATGAAACTGACAAGTGTGTAAGGCATGAAAAGTACAAATTCTTTGCAAGTGTAATGTACCACATTTAACCGATTTCTATGTGATTGCCAAAGCTATATCTGGAATCCATTCTTAAATTCAACAATCATAATATGATTGAATTATCCATATTGAATGAGCTTCAAACATACATGTAGAAGCACGTTTACACTAGCAATTTTTCTTGTACAATTTTAGTCATTGTCCAATCAAACGCCTTTGTATCTGAAGATGCAATTTGCAGCACAATATGAATTGTATGTAGTGTAAACACTCAATCAACATGTTCTGGCAACATGTGACGCAGCATTGATGACGTGAATATCTACAATTTTTCTTGTAGAATTTAAACGGTGATTCAATAGTAATACAAAATGTTTCACGCATTGAGATGAACTTCGTTTGTCTGGATTATTTAACTCGCAGAGATTAGACCGTAGTACTAGTTTGCACAATATAGGCTGGTTTCCATTAACTCCGCTTTGACACGCGATCAAGCGAGTGGTGCGTGCGCTTATTGCTCGCGCTATGGGAACATCATTCGCGTAACCGCGAAGCGAAGGACGCGAATGTTGATAAAGACGCGTAAGGCGAATTAGGGAATTTCGAAGGCAAAATGACTCAACTTTCGCTTACAGAAGTTTGCTGATGAAGATGGAAGCGAGCTGCACAGCGGCGCCACTAGAGGGTGACACGAAGAAGCGAAACGCGTATTTGAATTGAAACATGATTTTTTTATCAAAGCGAAGTCATGGCGAAGCGAAAAGGGAAGTCTATACAGAGATCTTATTGACCAATTAGCAACCAGTACGCCAGGTTCGCGCGATAATGCGAATGTAATGGAAACCAGCCTTAAGTTGCAACATTACTGCTGAGATTTTCATGTAGACATTTGAAAACATTGATGTTTTTATAAATGCCAAGAGGAAAGGTCTTGTTCATGGGATACGAAATCGGATGAATATAAAGACTGATCAAAAAATGTTTCAGCATTAGCTGATTTGTCAAATACATGTATATGCAATGCATCGGTTGATGAAGTCAAGAAGAAAATTCGAAATCTTCAAACTCAATATGCAACGGAACGCAAGAAATGAATGCAACAAAATCTGGCAGTGCTGGATCATCGGACCCGCATGACCAGTGGCATGACAAAAATACAAAATACCAATACCATAAACAAAATATCAAATTTTCCATGATCAAATGTACCTGACACCATACATTATCAACACCTGACTCGTTACCCCGATGCTATTTTCCACGATCCTTCTCGCGCGGGCTGAGGCGATAATTGAATACTCGATTAGGAGCAGCTATAGGCTATTTCCTCTTGGAAAAGGTTTCATTGTACTCATTATGCTCCCATCTGTTCACTTCTGACTATCCATGATCTCACCAACAAGATCTTTCCCTTCTCTTTTTATTCTACCGTTGCTGTCCTTCAAATCTCTTTAGTGCGACTAATGCCGCGACAACCTTTTGTTTGTTCATCTTGCAATAATGTAAATTATTTGTGCCATAGAAGTTCATTCCCTGTACATCACGATATACACTCTGTAGGCCTATCTATACAATCTATAAATCTATAAATATATAGTGCAATGTTTAACAATTTAATCGATATCAAGTGTAGACTATTTTAATTGCATGATTGTACTTGGATGGTACATGTGCCTTTAGAGTGCTGTTTGTATCTTGTATCTTTATAGGTCGTGACTGTCAACCAATGAGAAGCCGTTGGCTCGGTATTAGTTAATAAGTCCTGTTTCCGATAATTCAATGTTTTCCCTGAAATAAATTTGAGACTAAGACAGAATTATACCGCAAATTGAATAGAGTAGTTCCAGTGATTGATGAATAACAAATTATTACAGTGATAATAAATCACAGAGCGAGAAGTAGGATTCTCAGCAGAGGTGATAGATCTAATTATCAAACACGGAAATTAAGTTATCATGAATTATGATATGAATATAATATAAAATTTGAATTTTGTCATTATTTCCATACAATTTAGAAAGCATCACGCATAATTGCGTTTTCCATTGCTCATAGAATTCAGAAATTTTTATTTACTTTCATCATTTTAATTTGATAATTGCTCTTATAATAATAATGGTTGCAACTTGACTTCCATAAAATCTGTTTAAGCAACTGACAACCCCGTCAGACAGGACATTGATGCTACATGTCATTTCTCTGTAATAATTTCAGAGATTGTGGTGAATCCATTTTTACTCTGAAAGCATGATGTTTAAATAATTGGTAATTGTAGCCATGATGTTAACTTTTCAATGCCAATTCAAAATTCTATTTTCCACTAGCTGTTGAATAAAAATTGCAAAATTCCTCAAAGCTGTTCGATTAAATGCTCGAAATAAAATATTTTTGCATGCGATCGCAATGCAACTTTCGAAATTGTCATCTCGTTAAAACATGTTTTCAATAATAATAAAGAAATAAACTCGCACCTCCATAAGATTTTATTACATCGAGTGTGCAGGTATTTTAGGAATCAGAAATCGATTTGCAACATGAATCTTATGTGTCCAACTGATCAGCAAGCAGAATTTGGTAAAAAATGTGGAAAGTGTGAATGATTTATCGTGCTCTTTGGCAAGAAACGTGGTGCCAGATGAAGTTGAAACATTTAACTGTCTTTATCTGGTTAGAAACCATATAAAAGGTTCGACAACACCCTATGCTTTTCAGCAAGCCGCACATGCAGCTTATAAATGAACAATATGTATTGAGAAAACAATTGGGCTTATGGGAGAGCACAGAATTAGATTCATCTGCGCGCGCTTCGGTTTCCTAGAAAGGAAGAATTGTATGTAACCTTAATATCGAAATGGCACATCACAGAATTAGACAACTTGCTCCTTCTCGAATGGATAATTCGTGTATCGCTTGCTATTGGAAATGGCAAACAATAAGCTGTCAGCAAAGGACACCAGAGCCAGTGAGAGATGCGTGCGTGCTGTGCTATCACTTCGCACACACCAAAACACACATCGATGCCTGGCTTCGATGTGCACTATGCACTACACAGTGAGCAATGCCGAGGAGAGGATGTGAAATCATCAAGTGAACTAATTTTCGTCCGCCTGCTACTTTCTTTAATAATGATCGGAAGGGCCAACATTATGGAGAAAACTTGTGGGCAATGATCTGAATTCTTCGAATCTGAAGGAATTGTGACAATCGAAGCACTTTCCTAGAACTCATTAATCCTCAAGCGACGCACGACTTTTTTTATTATGTCTGTAAGGTATTAGGAATTCCTTTTTGCCCACTTAGTAAGTTCCGCGATGTATTAATCACACTTCTAGCAAACTGAAGCAGATAAGCAAAACATTTAATTCTGTGTGGGAGAGGGTTTCATCCAGTAAATGAAGAGTAAATTAATGAGTTACAGAATTACAACACGGAAAATAATTGACAGCTGAACCATCTACTTACAAACATTGAAGTAATGTCTCATTTCTGAAATCATTCACCAAATAGAAATAATTCTCCTGAATATTTATTGCTTCAATTGTGTTGAAACCGACCGAATGCCATTTCCATTGATCTGGCGAATGAAAATTTATTTACACAAAAAGGTATATTCTTTGCATTTCTACCGAATTCTGTTGTATTGTAGAACCACCTGTGCGTCGCAACAAGTTTCATATAAAATTCACTCTTTTAATAACACGCATGCTTTGATTGCCTTCATGCGCATCTTCCTTTCGCGCAGATCAATATTTCGCTGGCTATGTCGAGGCAGTGGAAAAGTTTTCAAGTACAGCATTTTCGCTCTAAACCGTTGCAAAAAGAATAGGGACCTGGAATTGGCATATTTTTAGTCGAATTGAATCATTGAACATTTGCCTGCATTAACATTTTGATTTACGGTTTGCTTAGCCGAGGAATATTGAAGATCTCGAGTATTCTGAATACGAGCGACGAATAAGTGGTGGATGGTAAGCGAGCTATGGGTTAACAAATCTATCAATCGTGAATACGATGTCAAAAAAGCAGCTTATCACACATGAATGTTTTCGTGGCAACGAAATATAGAGAGAAAAGGAAAGCTGACAGGATCCTCCCGTTCCTGTGGAATATATGTTAAAAGACAGCCAATTCTGCTGTTCACGAAAAAGAAAGCATGCCAAAAACACTTTTGGATAGGTAATGAAGGACACTCGTACATTGATGTTACGGCACTCAATAAAATAAGTAGTCAAATTAAGGCGTCCATACTTTTCTGAGGTAATTGTGGTCTACTACGCTTTATGACTCGACTTATCTTGAGTGACTTATCGACGCTTAGATAGTGGATGTTGATTTGACATGCGACTTCACATTGGCCTTGCTCTGCCAGAAAGGTAGTTTAATAATGGAAGCTACGTTTATATACTCGGGCTTGTAGTGGTATTTTGAATCTTACCTTTGACTGGATATATCACCTCAATCTATCGATCCTGTACTCAAATCCTTAGCGCGAGAGAGCACCAAATTTTATGTGCTGAAAATCAGTGGATTATGTCACTTCTATCTAAATGTTCAATAACCGCAATAGAATTTTTACAGCAAGTGCTCAGAATATTGATTATATCGAAAAACATAATCGTACCAATAATGCTTGCGACTCCCCATGTCATCACTGCCCGAAATTGCCATCCTTAAAGAAATTCATTAAGCCTGAATTCACAACAATGTACAGTATAGCCTATAATTAGACCGGGGATTTTTAGGTAACAAGAAGTCTTAAAATATTTTTTAGGTGCAATATCATCACCAAATATTTTATATCTTGCCGTGATATTTTTTAATATGTTTGAAATGTGTATACGTTTTATAACCATGTATCTACTCCTTAGATATAGATTTCTTATTACAAGACCATTCGCACCCAAAGTGGTTTTAAAAATCAATACAACTAACTTCTAGACAACAATCTTTTTCGAATTGAAAATTCAAAAATGACTCAAAATGAAACTCATTCAATCTTCGTGGCTATGGATACAGTGAGTGGCCATCACCTTTCTCAAATTCTCTCCATTGAAAGATCATCGTCTGCCCGTCAGCACTGTTTTGTAGATTGAGAAGGATCGTTCGACATCATCGTTAGTAACAGACACATACTTGAAACAAGCCACGTCGGGCGGAGAGTATCTATCCGGAATATCTATTTCCTCCTCACCATCCATTATCTTGCTCACTTAACGCAAATTCTGCAAGTCAGGATTGCGGTTTAGAATGGCGTTGAACTTCTTTTGAAGCAACTCACCTCTTTGGCCAGGAACATCCGATAATTTTTCTGCTTGCTGAAAGCAATCAAGTGATTGTTTTAATGTGAGTCTCCGGAATGAATTAGAGATAGGTCGAAATAATAACCAGATCACGTTTGATCGCAGAGCTCCTCAAAAGTTCTGTAGCAGTTTGGATACATGCGGCTTCTTCCTGATCCAATGTCGATCCAATATATCGCTTTCCAAATTCGTCACTCAAAGTCACACTTGTTCAAGTGAAAAGTATTACAGAAGATTTTGAGCGCTGTAATGCAGACTAATTTTTGTATAAGCTTGGACTAGCCCGGGCATGGAATTGATAATCATGTTAGATCGGGTTCATGATCACTGCTTGATTCAAAGTTATCAAGGGATATCCCCAAGGGGACATCAGGGGATATCAAGGGGACAGTATCAAGGACAGTATCCCCTTGATACTGTCCACCGTGACGAAACGCGTCGAGAAACTTTATTTATTTTTAAAACATAAGAAAATCGTCTAAATTGAGGGAGAGCTATATTTTTGCTTACATCGTGGAAAATTGAACAGTTATACATTAATTCAAAAATGTACAAAATGGACGGTACTGAGGCGTCGCCTCTTCAGCTGTTGATAGAAACCATGCACCGTTTCGGTTTGGTAAATGATCATGACGGTGATGATGGTAATTATCATTCATATAACCCGACCTCTACACTACAACCTCATCGTGATCATTTGAAATAAAATGGTAATTAATTGCAACTACTTCAATTGATGGATTGCTTAAGTTAGCAATGAAAATTACATTGAAATGAATTTAATTCCAATTTATTATTTTCAATCCTTCCTTGCTTGAGTTGGGAGAAGTATATTTACAGGTTTTTTCTCAGGACTGATCAACCTACTTCCATCAAAATTCAACCTTCAAGTTTAGTTTCTGTATTTTCAAAGGACGCCTTACTATTAAACGTTTAATTGCAAATATCTTAAAACTCAGACAACAGCATTCAGAATTTGAAAACAATGAATGCTGACATAACCAGAATGCATTACCAGAACATGATTTGATTAGTGATGCCATTGTCCATATCATGTGCCATTGTTCTTGTTACGGTTTTATGAAGTTCAGCACTTCAGTTTTACCTTATATTATCATAACCATAATTTACATAATATTTCATTAACAAAACCTGCTGATTACCCTTGTAGAAAAGCTTTTTGCTGTCATCGGATTGATCTTGATAAAGCGTTTGATAAAGTTGGTCGTCACCATGTTTACCCATTAAACGCGGCTGTGATTTCTTTTCATACTTCGAATTATATCAATAAATATATACTGAAACATCACGAAACATGAACATTTTCACATATAGAATGGATGCGAGTCACTTCGTATCTAATTCGAAGATGGCCTATATATATGCCATCGCGTCCTACCACTCCTAAGGAAGGAGTGGAAAGTAGAGAAACTAAGAGAGGAAAGTAGTAGACTTAGTGGAGTATTGCTTTCTGATCCCGAGCTGATTATCAACAAAATGCCACAGTCAATACTATTCTCTCAACCTATTTATAAATTTTCTTACAATAGTAACTGATAACTATGATTTTGAGATTCCTATGCATTATCAGTGCAGAAAAAAATCGTGTCTATCAACCTATCTTTGATGCATATACTGTGGTAGAGAATTGCACATGCATCAGACCGTTGATGCGAGCCTTTTTACTATCGATTCTTCAGATAATTGCGCAATGAAATTTGAAGACCAGCTGCTTGATTCATTTGCATTAAAACCCACTAAACGCGGTGGTATATGCCAGGTAACTTCCTTCCATTCATGCTTCATTCTAAGAGTGAAAACTCATTTTTCGGATTATTTCTTTTTGACAAAACATAGCTTAGAACCATATTCAAGATATGTAATGTAAAATCACCTTCTCATCCTCGTCCATTTGGCAGGAAATTCAAATTGTCCTTCAAAATGGTACGAAGAAATGCTTCATTTTAGTAAGTTAAGCAGAATATTAAATTTTGAACTTTCATTATCTTTTTGCGTCCATAGATGTTTCATTTGGTATATTTTCTAGGGCTAGTCCGATATTCAAATTCGACTTAGTTCAGTGGCAATGCGGCAATACGTACTGGAATATATGTATATGCCATCGCGTAATCCGCCTCTGTGAATGTAAGACTAAGTGTCTCCTTCAGATCAAAAACCTAAGCGATTCGTGCGCTGTGTGATCAAATGAATGATGAGAGAATGATGTTATGATATAAACTCCGTTATGAGATTGTGAAGACAGTGCAGACACAGTGGAAAAGAGGACGAAGGTGGCTTTGACGATAGCACATCAAGTAGGCCTAATTCTAAATATACAAATAAGAAGATGTCTATCGAATACCCTATAGCTACACTTGCTTGTCAGCAAAATTGTGAGATATCAGTTTGCTTGGCTCTTCTGTTATTTTACAATATGCAAATGGTGCACAAGATATTTTAGGAAGTTAGGGACAGGAGAGATCAGGTTCGTCATGAGTAGGCCTATTCATGGTTTGAAGACCGTGGACGACACACTGAACACATTTGCATTATTACTTTCTTCCTCGAAGCTTCGTAGTTGCTATTGCTGTAGATGTCTACTCATAGTGCAAATTAGCATATTAATTTTTTGAAGACAAATTCGATAATTTTTATCTCTTTTGAAGCAGGGTAGGCATGATGCTGAAAGATTCACGTTGCATGCAAAGGCTATTTTCAACAATCCTCTTAAATTTCAGGATGACAATGTATGGCTCTTATTGAAGTCAGCGATCATAGTCTGGATGAAGAAGACGATTATCAACTCTGACAAAGGAAAAAGAAATAATTGCATTGGAGAAGCCGAACGTCAGTTTGTCAGTGGCAATATGCAATCAAAAATGAATTGCTCAAATAGGATGTTCGGGCTAGAAAAATTGTTCTTGTTGTGGTTTTATGAAGTTCAGCACTTCAGTTTACCTTATATTATCATAACCATAATTTACTACTGCTTAGGAGTGGTAGGACGCGATGGCATATATATAGGCCATCTTCGAATTAGATACGAAGTGACTCGCATCCATTCTGTATGTGAAAATGTTCATGTTTCGTGATGTTTCAGTATATATTTATTGATATAATTCGAAGTATGAAAAGAAATCACAGCCGCGTTTAATGGGTAGACATGGTGACGACCAACTTTATCAAGATCGAATCCGATGACAGCAAAAAGCTTTTCTACAAGGGTAATCAGCAGGTTTTGTTAATGAAACCTGAGAAAGGAAAATAGTAGACTTAGTGGAGTAATGCTTTCTGATCCCGAGCTGATTATCAATATTATTGAACTCAAATTATGCCATTCATCGAAGGGACAGAGACATTTCGGTATCAAACAAAAAAGACGGTGGTGGAGTATTGATTGCTATTGATTCTAGCTACCCCAATATTCGGAGAAGAGATCTGGAGTATGATTGTGAGATATTATGGATTGAAATTCCTATTCGACAGAGTTCCAGGAAAGTTTTTGTAGGCACCGTATATCTGCCTCCATACGCGGATTCTGCTCTTATTAGCAGTTTTGAAGAATCTTTGGAAAAAATATGCATCACCGCTGGCTGCAACGATTCCATCCTCCTTTTTGGTGACTTCAACATGTCTGATATAAAATGGATAAAACATGATATCCATGCTGTATGCGCGAACCGTTTCGATGTATGTACGAACTCGTCCCGTCTTTTGGAGATTTTCAGCAGTTATTATGTAATACAGCACAATATCCTACCAACATGCAATGATAAACCGCTTGATTTGGTCGTTTCCAACGGTGTTCAAGTAATACAGATTGTTTCATAAAAAATGGATCACCCTTAAACATCGCCTTAACTTCAACTTTGTCTAACTCCGCCAAACTTGAACGAATTTCTCTGAAATTTGGAAGAAATGTCAGTTGTGCTTACTAATATCATTGTTGGAAATTTCAAGCATGAATATTGAGTTGTTTTCCTGTCATAGATAAAAAAGTAGTATATAATTTCATCTTCATTTAGTAATGTTACACAAAATCATACCTCACTCTTGTAAAATTACATTTGTTTCCTTTGTTATGTAATATGTTGTTCAACAAGCCAAAAGATATCAAGCAAAACAAAAATAAAGAAAATCGGTCAATCAGAGCCAGTATAGCACCATTATTCATCAACAATAATGTAACTGCTACATGTGATTAACTGGACTTCATGTTCCATAGCTTCCTGACTTCGTTGCGGCGGTGTTGGCAGCACTCCTGATTGCTTTCAGCTAGAAATCTATCTCTTACCGGTTGAAAACAATACAAAGCACAAATGAACAATAACGAGATCGCATTCACAAAAGGCAAAGTGTCAGCCTAGCTAGAACTAGGGTTTTCTTTGCGAGCTACAAGCAAGCGACTAAATGTCCCTTACACAAATGTGCATCGATGGCATAATGATGATTTTCGACTCTGTCGTAAAGAGGGCTCCGGCCGTCCATGCAAAACATCCAAACGTAGAGACCGCCTAATTTTGAGATTTGTTAAAGTTGATCCAAGTCTCTCGTTAACTGAGATGGCTGCACTATACTCGTCTATTTCTAAGTCCACTATTCGTAGAAGACTTATTGAGTCGAATTTCAAGAGCTGTAAGAGGCCCTCTCAGATCGAATTATCAGATCAGCATACAAAAAGACGTCTCAGATGGGCAATGAGTCATTGTCACTGGCGAAATCAATGGGATCGGGTTGTTTGGTCTGATGAGGCATCAGTCCGTCTGAAGGATGGTGATGGTAGATTGAGATTATGGATAAAATCTGATCAGGAAATTCCGAGACATTTACATCGTTCCGGGGTACAAGGTGGTGCGACTCTACTGATTTGGGCTGGCATTTGGACAAATGGCCGCTCTGAACTTCACATACAGCAAGGAACCATGAATTCTGAACGCTATGTGAATGTTTTACGAATGAACATTGGCCAAATGACAGATCAACTTGGTGATCCATCGACTTGGTTATTTATGGATGATAATGCTACGTGTCACAGGAGTAGTAGAGTCAACTTATGCAAGTCTCAATTAGGGCTTAGGTCAGTATCTTGGCCAGCTCGTTATCCTGATCTGAATCCCATAGAAAATGTATGGAGTATTCTAAAACGTAACGTTCGTCGTTCACTGCTACCTACAGATGGCGTATCACAACTTACGTCACTGTTAAAAAGAGAGTGGAGAAAGTTAGATCAGTCAAAAATCAACGATATCATCGAATCAATGCCTAGACGAATTGGTAATGTCATTGACAATAAGGGTAGGGCCACAAAATATTAGCTTCTTAAGAACCGTTACTGTATCATAGCTTATCAGATTATATAAGGACATATAAATATATTAGGGACATGAAATAACATGAAAAATGCTTTGTGTATCATACTTATGTTTTATTTAGTCAAATTTTAGGATGATCCACTTTTTATGAAACGGACTGTAGTTGACCATACTGACAATCCAACATCATCGACACATTCAGCCCTGGAAATTAGTGCTACCATTCCTCGTTTTTCACGTGTCTCTTCTACTCAACGAACCACATTCAATTTCAGGAAGGCTGATTTCGATCTGATCCGTCTAGTGTTTTCATTTTTGTGCTGGAATAATCTACTGAAGATGTCAAATGTAAGTAGTGCAATGCAGTCATTCTACCAAGTTGTTTATGCTGTCTTGAATGAGTGTGTACCGACAGTTACTTTTAACAATCGACAGTATCCCTATTGGTATTCTGCAGAAATGATTGCTTTAGTCCGTGAAAAAGAGAGAATGAGGAAGCGATTCAAGGCCTCTGGCTGTAATAAGGCATCAAGTGAATATCAAGAGTTTCGACGTCTTCGTTCTGAAGTCAAAACATTCCAGAAACAGTGCCATGCAGAGTAAGTTCAGCGTGTGGGGAATGAAATCAAAAGCAATCCTAAACGTTTTTGGTCATACGTTAAGTCTCTGAGATCAGATAGACGAATTCCGGATGTGATGACATATAATAATTCCCGTCACACAACTTTGAAAGCCATTGCTAAGGCTTTTTGCAATTACTTTGAGTCGGTTCTTATCATGTCTTCAAATATCCTCCCTGATTGTGATATGTGTTACAATATGACTCAATTCCGATTGCCAAGAGCGACGCCTGATTAGATGAAGACAGAGATTTTGAAACTAAAAACTAGCTCGGCTAGTGGCCATGGGAACATTCCAACAATATTTCTCAAAGAATGTGCTGAGTCATTATGTATCCCTTTAACATGGATTTTTAATTTATCAGTATCCACTGGGGAGTACCCAGATCTCCTAAAGATGAACAATGTTGTGCCGGTTTTCAAGCAAAAAGGCAGTAAATCCTGTGTAGAGTCTTACCGTCCGATCTGCATACAACCTGTCATAAGTAAATTGTTTGAAAGAATCGTGAATGACGCGTTGAGAGATCATATTCGTGGCATTGTATGTGATGAACAGCATGGTTTTTGTCCAACGAAGTCAACTACTACCAACCTTCTAGAATACAAAGACTTCATATCATCTGCTTTTGATGATAACTCACAAGTACACACCATCTACACAGACTTCAGCAAAGCATTTGATACTGTATCTCACGAATATCTGCTTCTGAAGATGAAAAATCAATTAGGAATTGATGGCATGAGCATACGCTGGTTTCCAAATTATCTTACTGGAAGATTTCAACGAGTCGTCTTGAGCGGTGTTGAATCACATTGGGCTGCAACAATATCTGGTGTACCTCAAGTCTCCATACTAGGCCCAACATTATTCATTATGTATGTAAATGATATTCCTTCTTATCTGCAAAGTAGTCACTGTTTGATGTACGCAGATGATCTGAAGATCTATAACAAGGTTTCATCACTGAGAGACTGCATTGAACTCCAAAATGATCTAGGTCATTTGTTCAGTTGGTGTCAGAAATGGAAACTGCCACTTAATTTAAGTAAATGTCTTCATGTGAATTTCAGTTTGAAGCGTAGATTGAGTATTTCCTATCATTATTGTATCGGTAATCATGTATTAGAAAGTGTTTCAAAAATCAAAGACCTTGGGGTTTATTTTTCTTGTAATTTGTCCTTTACCGACCATATATGTTTTGCTGTGAATAAATCCTTCCGTATGCTAGGCTTCGTGAAAAGATTTTCTAAATCGTTCCATGATGTTCACGTGCTTAAGACTTTGTACAATTCATACATTCGTCCTTCGTTGGACTGTTGCTCTCAAGTCTGGTCACCTAACACTATATGTATGATTGCAAAAATTGAAAGAGTCCAGAAACTTTTTGTAAAGTATCTTTGTTACCAAAGTCATGAGAGTAGTGCGTTTTCTTACGAGAGTTTGTGTCAACGTTTCTCAACGTTTCAAACTTACGACTCTCGAAAAACGTCGTGATGTTTCTGATGTATTGCTATTTCATAAAATTGTTAACCAAAGAGTGAATAGCAATTATTTGAGTTCAGCAATTTTTCTGAAAGTGCCTGTGAGACGAACCAGACGTACTGACCTATTTACATCCAAATGAAAGTGTCGATTGCTCATTCGGAAACATGATTTTGTTCCTAGAGTCACTCGAATGGCCAATCAACTTCATAACATCGACTTTTTACATAACTCTGCGTGTTGCATAAAGCGAAAAATATTATAGTCTGTGGATTGTGCTCCTTTGTATTTCTGTTTTTATTTCCTCCGTTTATTTTTGTCTTTTTACTACTCGTATATTTGAACTTTTATCAATCGTGTATGGTGACTATTACTGGCCTTTAGCTGTTGTCATCTTTCAAATAAATTCATAAATTCATATCAACACAATGCCACAGTCGGTACTATTCTCTCAACCTTTTTATATATTTTCTTAACACAGTACCTGATAACTATGATTTTGAGACTCCTTAAAGTTTTGCAAGCATTTACATTTTGCGGGTAGGGCCCCTTTCTGTTCAATGATATTAAGCTCTAGCCCGGCCCACTTACTGGCCAGTTCCTGTCGTCTTGATAGAGTGAGTGTTCCTCCAATATTTTATAACATGATTTAAGAGCCTGAATTTCATTTTTATTTCATTTGAGATAATGAAAACCCACAGAAAGACCGCGCGCGATCACACGCATGCTTACGAATGCAATTGCATCTATTGTGCGAGTATTATATATAGGCCTCCAAGAGTGGTACTGGGAAGTTGTTCGGTTGGCACTTGGGTTAGATTATTGCTACTGCGAGTCTGATTTTTCGCCTTCATGTGCAGTCTATCTTTAATGTAAAGTTATGACATAGTTTCGAGTTGCCCAATTGTGGCTAATGATAGAAATGACTTTAAAAAAGTCTAGCTCTTCGCACGATGTCATCCAGAACGGTTGCTTTTAAAACTGAAGTAGGTCAGTCGACAAATTAATTTAGTTCATGCAGATCATTTGGATAACTTTTTCATCAAATTGAATTCATGATAAAACAAGGCGAACACAGTTTAACTTATGGTGGATAAGGTGTTCAGTTTATGCAATATTATTAATGGCTGCCAGTGTTGTACACCCTCCTGAGACGCAAATCACTCAGATGGAAAAGGCATTCGTATCATCACAGCCAAATTATAGTTTTTGAACAATGCGTTCTAGAAATACTGCGAAGCTTTACATCAGATCAAACAATCAGCAAAGAAAAACAATGCCAACCAATATTTCATCAGAGTTTCTTGAAATATAGAAGCAGATTTTTAATTTGACACCGTTTGTTTTACTAAGATGTGTTGCGTATTCTTAAAACCCTTGTGACAAAAGAAAACCAATGATTTACTTTTTGCTTTCTTCAACCTAAAAATAAATTATCCTGCAACGCGTGCTTGACTTTTTGTTAAAGCATATTATCGACCGTTGATGTGCTGCATGGTAGTGCCTAATAAGCTTACACTAAGTTGTGGTTCTTGGAATTAGATAATATACATTCCTGATGAATCGCCACTCATCGGATTCCTAATTATCAGCAAATCTCCCTTGTTAGAAGATCTTGTTATCGGAAATCCTATTATCCTATAATCCTATTATTCTACACTGTCATTTATAAAGTCCCAAATCAGCACTAAAAAGAGCACTGAGCTGAGTACTAAACACAACTAGGAAATGAGTCCCAAAATCTAGTACCCTTTGAGTGAATACATCAGTGCTCATTTTAGAACTCTTTGGCTTCGGAAGCACATCACTTAATTCGTATTCATTTAGTACTAATTTAGAGAGTTGCATAAGAATAGCACTTCCACCAGTCGATAAATGCCTTACGGTATATCTAACCACTATATCCAGTATTCCCATCCATCAAATAACTGTTGTTGCAAAAAAGCACAAATGCATTTAGATCAATAAAATTGTATTCATCTTGAAGAAAATGATTAAATACAAAATACATTGAATTACCGTTGTGATCAAACAAGATTGACATAATTGTCCTAAAGCGCTTTTAGTTCTAAAAAATATTTTACTCCGGATGCCTATCCTTACAATGCTACATGCGTATATATACATATACATATATAGCATATATATATAATAGCATCAATAGTGAAATTAGTGCAATTACTTAGAACTCATGTGTCACATGTCTAAAAAAATGTTATGACTGTTGTCAAATTTGCACTTTACCATTTTGCGATTATAAAAATAACAATTCACATGCTTAAGGCAGTAGTCACAATATGTCCGCGAAGAATGTGAAAACGCTACATTTTAGAACATTTCTTCAAATCAATATTCCGATTTTTCAGGCGATGATATTGATCATACATTTCACAATATTTTTAAAAAGTTGACTGGATAATTTACTTAAATTGATACTTCATCATACTAGAGTGTAATTAGTAATAACAGACATTTTAGTACCTTTCAGTACTCCTGTGAATTTAAGTTAGGTAATTTTAGTGCTCCTTCATTTGTAGGCCTACTCAGAGTGGTACTTAGAACTTTAAGGTATCACAATCAACTCCCTTTTCAGCTTCAAAAAACACGCATCATCTGTCGTTTTGCGTGCAAACCGAATGCCTGGACTCATTAAGAGGGTTTTCTGACTGGAGACAAGACATTTTTGGTGAAATTGTTCAAGGTTTACATACGTCTCAATCTTGAGTTTTCATGCATTTTGTGGTGTCCATATCAGCAACGGTTAATGGTTGAAATCGAAGACATTCAACGACGATCTTGCCGTTTATTCAGCGACAGTTAGACTATGAAAACCGCTTGCTTGAGCTGAAACTTTTAAAGTTGTGATCCCACCGCTCAGATATAAATTGATTTTTGTTAAGAAAATGCTAAATGGTCTCGTTAATCTTGATTTTGAGGAATATTTTTCATTTTCCGTGCGAAATCCATGCCGAACCAATCCCTACACGATCACAGTCAACATTAATAAATGAAAAAGTATTTCTTTCCGTCATCGTGAAGCTTCTCAATTGTCCTACATGATAAATGATACTTCCCGCAACAGGTGTTAGAGATTAAAGATCTTGGTATCACAATCAACTCCCCTTTCAGCTTCAAAAAACACGCATCATCCTAAGAGGACAAAAACATCAGCGAAATACAATTTCTTTACAAGTGATGTGGTTATGCATTGGAATAAGTTGACATACTCCAAAGTTTCTGCTCCCACATTAAATGACTTCAAGCACCGGTTATCGAACTATGCTAATCAATTATGGTAATCAATTAAGTTCTCTAATTTTATTTGAAATGTACCTTTTGCTTGACTTTCTTAAGTTACTTGTTCATCAATGTTTGTTTTTTGTTGCCGTCATGGGCTTTCTCTATTTGTCATGGTTTAAGTTAACTTCTGTCTAATGTGAATGCTATATGACAAATATATTATCATGATCAATTCTGGATCGTAGATCATGCGATTATGCTCATTACACAGCCATGATTCTATTCCCGTAAACAAATTAATTATCAACACATTGGAATGCAGATAACACAAGTACTTGTGGTCCGGCAGCCAGGACGAGTTTCTGCCGGGAACGAGGCCGAAAATGAGACTTCGACAGAATGATGTACATCCTATGCCGATTACGAATCTGCGCGTCTGCCGAGTTACTTCTTTTTATTGTCAGACAAGATCAAAGAAAACACTGTTAGTCCAATGGGACGCAGATTGCAGTTTTTTGGTAAAATTGAAATATTCAATGTTTTCTCTTAACTCTGGAAATGATTAAGTCTAGAGCCACAATGTCTGACATGGAATGTCTTCAGGTCATTCTTATCTATCGATGAAGCTGCACACCAGATTTGGCAACTCATTTTATCCACATTGAACCACGTTCTTGCATACGTCACCTATCAGAAGCATGATAATAACAACATAACAACACATTATTTGAAATGACCTGAAGACATGTCATGCCGAAGATTGTGGCTAGACTAGAATGAGCGTTTTAGTCAATTCGTGAAAATGTAGACCCGTGAAAATTTCCCGGCTTAAGATATTTGAACATTTGCTGTCCAGATGATTAGCCATGCAGAATTCTGTACATGTAATTCGGTTTTCCGAAGTTGCATTCCGACAAATGAAATTGCATTAACTGGTGTTTCAGTTAGACGGTAGAATATATGCGAAAGTCAGGTGGGTGAAAAATTTTTACTCTTGACGGAAAGACAAAATATTGAATTTTAATGCAGCTCAGTTGGACATTGAAAATTGAAAGTTTGGCATCGTGCGTGTGACGTGACCTCCTACATAATTACAGCACTTTCATATGAAGGTCAATCATTGTTGCCAAACTTTCTGGAAAACAATAGGACCACGGTCAATGGAAGCAGATTTAAACAAATTCATGAAAAATAGTACGTACGGTCAATAAAAGAACAATTTCAATTCAGGAAGGAGGGGTATATTGAATCAATAGTTTCGGATGTTTATTAGTAACTATATTTGGAAATCAGTAGTTTGTTGATAGCTTTCTGAAGAAGCTTATCGATGTATTGTACATTTTCTGGAGTCAGCCTACTCATTAATTCATGAAACTTAATTAATGATGCAGCAACACACGAGTATGTGGACGAAGACACGGGCATTCTGAACTGAAATTCGAAGAAATATTGTACATGTAGACCTATTAGGCATGTGATCTAGATCTACTAATATGCAATTACCCTGAAATCAGATCCTCGATTCCAGACTTTTCAAGGTTCAGTTCCTGCTTTGTTCCTGAACATTTTATGATGCTGATAGATTGGCTCTGAGTACGTGAAATTCTGACGTTCCCAAAAACTCAAGAAAGTGTGTGCCTCTCTATGGTCTGTCTTGCCAATTGGTTAAATTCGTTCCGCATTTTTCAGTGTGCGTCATCTGTTTCGTGTCCTACTCGTCAATCACGTGCATTGACTTCACACACATATTGATTTACGCGATTCACGTTAACACATACGAAACTGTTTATCTGAAGTTGATTAGAATGGAAATTGACTCAAGGCCGCAGCACATCCGAGGAACTAAGTTGGGGCATGAATGACCAATTAAAAGCCTATATTCAAACACGTGACTGATTCTGATCCAATGATGCACTCGTTGACAAGTGTATCTAAGTGAAAATACGTGCGATTTATGTGCCACTACTGCGTATTACATGAAGCTTAACTTCCATTCTCGAGGTTTAATTGTTGTCAATTTCTATGTTAACACACGTATACAGTTTGCCACTGTCACAGACGAGTAGAAGGTCGACAGTAGATAGAGATAGTAGTACTTGTCTAGTCACTGCGTGCTTTGAATGGGCAGTCGATCGAAAGATGCCCACTTTGTTGTGCCCACAGAGTTAGATTGTTTAATCGTGTCAATTTGCTAGAAGTGCAAATTGATTCAAAACGATGGCACATGCAGGAACATATTAAATGGGAAAAAAGAAATTTTTAATACCTTGCAGAGATAGGAAAAATAGTCGTGCGCCGCTTGCGGATTGCTCTGAATTCCTTCAAAATGCTCCGATCGCCACGATTCCTTCAGATTCGAAGAATTCAGATCATTGCGCAAACGTCTCTGTAGAACTTGACATCGACTGCGTCTCTTTTCTGTGTGATTCGGTTGATAACAAACAGTCACTGAAACTTCGCACAATTTGGCGTGTTTAATGTTGAACAAGCTGCTCATTGTTCGATTGCTATGGTATTAAGTCAGCAGATTGTGCCATTTCACCAGCGTTACATGTTCCAATGCTTCCTTTCTAGTCAAACAGAAGAAGAGACGACCTGTCTAATTCTGTGGTTGTGCCGTTTTAATGAAATAGGCTGCAACCGACTAATATTATTTGGCAAGATAGATTATCAACAACAGCCAAAAACTTTATGTGCGAAATTGGCCGCGATCATTCTCGAGCAAATCTATGAGAAGAATGCGCCGTCAGCAGTGGAAAATGATGAAAACGGCTCAGAGCCCCCTTCGTTATGTTTAATTTTCTCTGTGCTGTTCACGTCATATTTCTTTCTGTTTTTATACACCAGTTCCATTTTGTTACAATGCCCATTGACCGGTGTTAAACTTGTCAGACCATTGAAACACTTCTACAGAAATATTTTTCATTGCCGTTGTCTATGTGAATATCTTTATGGTTGCAACAACTATGCACGAAGCATGCACAAACTTCATCTTGAACATTATTTGATGTATTTCCTTGGCTAGCATTTACGAAAGAGAGGAATAAATTTTTTGTAAAAAAATTTTCAAAGGCTTTGAATTAGACGACGTTCAGCTCGAAGAAATCCATCATGACTTATTAAGATGGTCTTACATTTTTCTACGGTCCTTTTCTCTTCATTGCACACTCGAGGAAAAAAGCTCTGGGTTATCTAAAATTTTGAAGTTTGCCAAAGCTAAATAATACCAAGAGTAAAATAATCATGTAATCTGATTTTGAAGATCGTTCCTTTTTGCTTTGATACCGTGAGTCTCCCCCGGTGTGTGTGTAATCGGTGAAAAGGTCATAACGGGTTTCCCACAGCGTGTCTCCTCTCATCGCATTCAATAACGGTGCCATGCTTCGATAAAGATGAATTGCTTGCTTTAGTGTCCTGACCTCCAATCAAATAGGCCTACTATCATGGAAAAAATTTCGTGAGAAAGATCTTTATCATATGTAATGCAGGCAAATCTGTTAAATCAAATCTGTGTTTCTAAATTTCATCCCGTAGAAACGTATGCTCATGGAGGCTATTTTTATTCTGCACGCATCATGAGATGAAATGAACAATGAATTCAAGCAAATTTGAAATAGATAATGCCATCCATATTTTGCCAGATAAATTGATATTGATCCTTTACTGTGATGTCAACAAAAATGAAAAATAGCCCAGAATATTATTTAAGACCTTTTTCTGATGCAAGATCATATGAAAAGCACTCTATCATATTCAGGTAAGTCAAGATATTTTTTTAAATTTTTGTGTATGTTGCACGAGTAAAACATTGTGCAATAATAGTCCGGCAGCCGGAACGAGCTTGACATTCCATGTCAAAAAGTATGATACTAGACTTAGTACTTTTCAGTTGATAATAGAAAACGCTAAATATTTCAAAATGCAAAAATGTGTTCGTTTGATCTAAGCAGAATTATATAGTTTTTCTATTTCTTTAATCAAAGAAATAAACCTTGCTGCTGTTTTACTTGAAATTCTATTTTCTCTCCTCTTAAGGCCGGTAGTGGTGAGAGCTTAAGAGGAGAGAAAATAGAATTTTAAGTAAAACAGCAGCAAGGTTTATTTCTTTGATTAAAAAAAGAGCTAAAGATTTCATTTTTGCCAAAAACTGCAATCTGCATCTCATTGGATTGGCATGTGCTTTTCCTTGATCGTGTCTGACAAGAAGAGGAACTAACTAGAACTCGGCAGACGCGCACATTCGTAGTAGGCACAGGGTGTACATGTACATCATTCTGTGAAAGTCTCACTTTCGGCATCGTTCCCGGCAGAAACTCGCTGTGGCCGCCGGACTATAAAAAGGAGAAGAGCTTTGTTATATCAGCAAATAAGACTGTGTTGTGTAATAAATAGACGTTTGCACGATGAAAATATGAAAGTTCAATTCTTGTGCTGTTGATAGTCTTTATCGCTACATATTGGAGAGCATGCAAGAAACAGTAGACATAATTAGTAGACTAACAGCAGTAGTAGGCCAACATAAAAAATGCAAAAGTCTCTCTACAGTGTCAAATCTATTCAAAGACACTTCCTTGGAACTGTGATCGATTTCTGATTCAGCTGACCAGTACATTCGATATTGATATCGTCCTTAAGTTACATTGAATCCCTACGATAGCGTGAATATTCCAATATACTTTCTGATTTCACCATCATAGGCATTGATAATCTGCTGTCACTGTTATGAGTTCAACAACATCAGGAAAAAATCTGTCATGGTTCAGGAATTTCTTACGGAGTGTACACAGCAAGCGGTGGATAAATTACATTAGAGGAACTCCTCTTTCCAAACATAATCATCGTTATCAGAATGTTAAGAGCTTACCTTACCAGGTTCTTCAACAATTCCCATTCAAATGTTTCTGAATCAAGGAAAAGATCACTTTTAAGATCAAACCAATTTCATGGGCATCAGTGAGCTCTTCATCTTCTTTTTAATCGCCATTCGGAAGGCTTATTCGAAGATCAGCATCGTTTATTCACCCTTGATCTGGCGATAGATTGACTTAGGTTGGTTCGTCATTGAAAACAAATTAAAGTAATTGGATTAGACACAAATGTGGGGGAAAAAATCTAGTCATATACACAGAAGCATGATAGATAATCTGTAAAATTGATATGGACTTAGTTCTCGCTGCATATGGTTGTACATGTACAACAGATGAAATCATAGAAGCTCACGATAAAATGACCATTCATGCTTAATGCTACATGCAAAAATCCCCATGGATATATTCAGCTCATTTAATCAAAATTATCACAAATAACTTCAGAGACTTTCGCCGCAAATTCCGAGTCAAATTCTGCACAAAGGTCGTGTTGAAGACACCGGAGTGTTGAACAGTCTGAAAATGAAGCATACCAGTGAATCAGAGCATTTTCACTGGCTGTTGAATTATAGGGTTTAGAGATACATGCTAAACAAAACTAAATCCATAATCGGCACTCCTTCAAACATTTTCAGGTTTTAAAACGCTAGACTGATCATTAATGTAATCGCGAGCACTGAATGGGTAGATTGCAACGAAATTCTCTCGAAGCAAAATAACCCGTCTTGAATTATGGAAAGTTGCATTTGGTGGATGGCTTGATCCAATGAAAAAATTCAAATTATAGAAAATTTCAAAAATGATAGACAGATGAAATCTGCCTCAGCATTTTTATTAAAAGAAGGGGACAAGAATAGGGATTCTCGATGCCTTATCTTTTATAATTGAAGATCAGATGACTTTGCGTAGATATAAGGTAGAACAGTAACCACAAGCGCAATACTCTGCGATGGCATAGAATGCAATTCAGAATTTGAAGTCTTCTTCATTTTGCTCTTGATATTTACGAATTTCCCTGCAAAAGCTGAACTAGTAGATGGCTGGTCAAATTGGATGCTTAGTTCCATTGCACTTGTCAACACTGCATGTGAAATGTAGTAACTGAATATGAAATGTGATGAACTTGGCTGAGAAAACCTGTAAATACAAATTAGGTTGGAATATGACAAATGTTCGGAAAAGCTTATAAATAGTTTGCATCATCGTGAAGATGATTTCATGGCTTGCGATTCTGAATGGAAAAGATGCCATTAAAGGGGAATTGTGGCAGTAAAATTTATCTCAGAGCATGTGATTTGGCTTCTATCATAGATATTAGGTAGAGTAGCGACAGAGCATTAATTAAATCAGCAATGTGTATACAGCTTCGATTTTATTAAATGAACTCGAGTTGAGACCCTGTACTATATGTGAGATATGCACATTTTTACAGTTTTGAGGAAATTTACACGGATTCGACTAACCATGATAGCAATACAGAGGGAATAATAGTATTTTACAAATCCTCCGTGTCATGACAACCTTGGAAGGTAATGTTTGTTAAATGAGCAATTCGATGGGTTACTGTTACTTTAATGCTAAGCCTTTTTAACAAGAATATTTTCTTTGGCGTGATCATATCACAAGCAACCTGCCACTGGAAGAACAAATTATTATAATCAAAGACAAAAATCATAATTAATTTTAAAGATGTGAATGGGTCCGCATTGCTATTCAGATTCAAGAAAAGAAACAGAAATCTAGTGAATTATAAAGCTATGCTGATGAAAATATGAATGAAAAGCTTGAATTTTCAGCCAAGAAGCACAAAAGATCTCAACTTTTCCCTGACGGCTTGCATGATAATGCGGCTCATGAAATTTTGTTAGTCAGCTCAGTTTCCGACTATAGGACACTGTTACTAAATGTTCATTCCTATTGATACTTAATAAATTTCTTGCAACTCATATACTGGTTTCACGTCGCTGGTACTACACAGGAATAATTTGGAATACTATTTTGGAAAAACCTGCAATTCTAAGTTTGAAAACAAAATAGGAAATTGTGATCGCGTGTTATTTGTGATTTAGTTTCATTCAAAATATTTAGACAAAACGTAATTTCTAAATTCTTTTGCTTGCATGGCGTTTCATCGATATTGTTTGAAATAACGCAATGTACATGCTCTGTGTAGAATATTTCATGTTGCTAAGTAGAATCTCTATTCTTTTCTAAACTTTCTACCTCCACTTTAGATATTTTTGTGCAATCTTGCTTAATTATTGGTTGGCTCTTCGTGAATCCATCAAAGCTCATTGAATCTTTCTCAATTTCTAGTTGCAACCAAATTCTTCTCCAATAAATCCTGTGAAGTAATAGTTTACCTACCCAAGATTAGTTTGAGATTCAATTCTGCATATATTTTCTCGAGTTTGCAGAAGGGATTCATGTTAAAACTTTTTCATTTGATGGACAGATAGAAGAGTTAAGTAAAAAAGGGTGAATATGATCATGAAAGTGACTACTGTTATCACAAAGTAATTAACACAAACAATATAGCATTTTAATTCTCCAGTTTTTGATTCTCTATGGTAATATCATTCAATGGTGCGCAGTTACCTAACCAGGTTCATGAATTTCCCTTTTTGTCTGAATTTCTCGGAAGTATTTAAAATTTTGATGATAACCGATAATTGAGCAAGATTGTATGAAAATAACTAAACTGGAGGTAGAAAGTTTAGAAAAGAATAGAGATTTTACTTAACAACATGAAATGTTCTACACAGAGCATGTGCATTGCGTTATTTCAAACAATATCGATGAACGCCATGCAGTAAAACAACAGAATTTAGAAATTATGCTTTGTCTAAATATTTTGAATGAAACTAAGCCACAAATAACACGCGATCACAATTTCCTATTTTGTTTTCAAACTTAGAATTGCAGGTTTTCCAAAATAATCGAGCTCTGACAGACTAAAAATTTTGAAGAGATCTTGACGAAGTTCATGTAAAAAGCGCAAATCTTTACAAATAATCACCCTTTCGAGTTGCCAAGGTCATATGGATTTGACAACTCGAAAAGGGCCTTAGCCTGATTTAATTGCGGCATCGACATAGGCATGAATATCCAAGTTTCAATGATAGGATAGCAAGTTTTTGTATGAACTGAATAGAATAACGTAAACTTAAGGTAAATTACTTACATTCATTAGTATCAAAATAACAACAAATAATTCAACGTAGCAAAGTGCGTCAAGGTAACAAAATTAAAAAAAAACAAGCCAACGACTAGTCAATTTTTAGTAGGTGCAAAATATGATTCAAAAGAAAATTTTTATATCCTAAAAAGTCTAAAAATGTAAAAAATACTTGCTAAAAGGACAAACAACGGTTCTCCTCTCCTCATGTGTAATGAATTGGCGAGTAAGTCGTTCTGTTCAAAATCACTTATATATTGAAAAGATTCTGTTTAACAGTCTGCCCATTCAGATGATAAGAGGACAGGTCTGTTTCCAATCAAAATACCAGATCTAGCTAACACAGCGGGATTACGCTATCTAAAATCTACCAGGTGTGCAAGAGAATTAATATCAGTTCCTTAAGCTAAAACGTGAAAAAAACTCTACAAAATATGCATACAAATTATTTGACTATTTCTAATGAGGTTTTGACAACTGATTTTGAAACTAGCATTCAACTAACAACTGAATTCAACTAGCATTTGAAAGAAGGACAGAGTCCAGCCAGTAGTAGTAGTAATGTATTGTAGGCCTACTTATGAAGCTGTACGTCAGGCATACTGTGCATGGAATATAAGTATATTTAATCATTATTTGTCACTTGGTCAGGACGATCGCGTTTTGACCGCTAAATCCTGGACCTCTCAAACCCAACCAAGCGCGGTCCTGTAAATTTAAGATGCACAGCCTCAAAAAATAAAATTTATAGTAGAGAAAAATTATCATCTATCAAAAATAAAATAATCACTATTGACTGAAATGTACCTCAGGCATTTGAAAGAAGGACAGAGTCCAGCCAGTAGTAGTAAGTAAGTAAGCGTTTATTCGTTATGAATGGAAATCAAGACATTACAGAAATCAATTACAGACACAAGAGAATAGAGTTAACGGCAAAAAAATCATCAGTAAAATCACGACACACTGTCATAAGGATTAATGTTTGAAATTATACACGACCACGGTACAAAAGAATGCATGCGTCGGGAGGTTGAAATGTGTGGTAAGCAAAAGTGGCCACAGTGTTGTAAACGGCCAGGCAAAAGAGAATGCAACGGATGGAGAACATTCTGCTCACATAAATTCAAAAATTTCAGCACTCTGGATTTTCGGAGACATCTCCGATCTTTGAATAATTCGCAATTACACTGTCTTCCACAAATAAGTCTGTGGGAGCGGTTCTGAAACTTTGCAAGAGATTCCTCAAGATGTACAGGAATCCAGCAAAGTAGGGGGAAGCGTACAGTAGCAGTGGCGTTATGAGACTGTGATAATAGTAATGTATTGTAGGCCAACTTATGAAGCTGTACGTCAGGCCTACTGTGCATGGAATATAAGCATATTCAATTATTATATATCAGTATTTATGATAATCTATTAGACATAAACATTCCTACAATAAAATATGTCATATGTCAGATTTTCTGAAAGAAATAGGTTGCTGAATGCTGACAAAATGCAAACACTAGACCAACAAATGCGTCCGAAAACATTGGCTTGAAAATGGTTTGAATACTTGTACAGCTGTACAGTCTTACACATCAAGTTAAAAAACTTTAAATGTTCCATTATACCTCTTCTGAAGGCTCGACAGGTATTAAAATGCTAGCCATAGTTAGCCGTAAGTCATGCCACAAGCCTGCGTCAATAAGCATTCCGTTTATCTCTACTGCTTCTGTAATTATACGTCACAAATCACTCAGAGTTCATGGAAGTCGAGGCCCGCAAAATTTATCTCTCAAACTGCCCCAAAGGGAAAAGAACAAATTCTGATCGGGTCAGTTGATCTCTATAATCAAAATGCTAAATCGGCAGGTACATTTGACCGGAAAATTTTCATGCATGGATGCAATGGTAACTCATTTCGGCACGGAGAGATATTTATCACAATGATTTAGGAATAGGGGTAATAAAAACAATGCTTTTTCGAGATGCCTTTTTTGTTCTTGTCATTTTGTGACGTCTTATAAATGTCCAGCCAATTAAATGAGCTGTCCGTCATGGGTGGTTTGGTTTTAATAGACATTAAAAAATAACCCTTTACAAAATTTGGAACTTTTTCCAGTTGAATGGACCTCTGCTCTGTCCGTCAATCGCTTTAAAGAACGACTGAAGAATGTTGACCTCGACCATTTTTATGAAGATGTTGCAAAATGAATTTTACCTTTTATAAGTTACGCTCGTCTGTAAGTGCCTTTGCAGCCATGACCTGTGCTTATATTGTTCATTTTTTTGTCTTTTTTTCATGAATAAAGAAACATTATCTTATCTTATCACAACTCTGAGCTGAAATTTCACTGTACAGTTCACTAAATATGCCACATCAATGAGCTACATCTATTTTTGTAGGATTTAGCATCTCCTGAGTGGGTCTGCACGCATCAAATTTCATTCAGCCTGCTTCCCTTTTGTTGTTATGCTGGCACTTCTTTTAGATAGTTTTTAAAAATTTGAAGAATGTTAAGTTGCAACCCGTAGCCGCATCTGTCCTAACACAAATAAAATCCAGTCATTCCGCTTCTATTGTATTCCCTAAAACTTCTCCCGGATGTGAATCTGGCGTTCCTAACTTGCACGGAAGTAGGATGTCCATCTCGATCTTCGCAAATGTCAGTTGTCTCTTATCAAATATTTGGGAAACTGGACCATTACACCTCGGCAGTTCGAGTAGATGATTTCAATAATAGCACCTGTTTGCTGCAGATTGAAACACGGCTACATCTCAACGACCGATAATTAATTGACAAACAGGAATGACAAACCTCTTCAGACTAGGCTGCCTACTGAAATCTGACTCGATTCAGTCTTCTACTAAAATAACAAGTTCCGTCTTGTTGTTAATTGTCATCCTCGATTTAATTGTCCCATGAGTTTAGGAGCTATGACGTATGAGCATTAATACCAAAAGAGAAAGTTCATTTCAATTCATGTGCGGAAAGTACTGCTCAACTTACATTAAGTGCTTTCACACCCTATGAAATAATACCAAACACGAAAGAAACACTCAACACTTCAATCATTAGTTTCTATTATCGAAAATTAGATCAAATGGTTTTGGAAGCCACCATAATGAGAAATTTAGTAATTTCAGTCTTAAAATACAAAAAAGACAAAAATGTTTTAAAAATGTATTTTTAAACATTGCTTTAAAAAGGGCAATGCTTTTAAGCCTATTCACTACTAGCTAGTTTGCTACTGAGATACGTCAAACGCAAGTTATTCTGATAGATGTTCTAGATAGAAAATAGCTTAAAGTAAAAAAATTAGAAAGTCGAGAAATTCTATCTTGTCCATACGACATCATTAATATTTCATTTGGCTCAATTTCACTGTTATGTTTTAAATAACAGCAATACTTTATGAAGTCGATATGGTCGATATTCACCATTTCCCTTCGGATGAGGTAAAATGTTGGCAGCTTTCCAACACGTTGAACATGTTCATTGAATGAAATCAAAACTGTATACACATTGGGGGTTTAATAAATGCTGAGTTAATACTCTACCTAATATACCTACTCTATGGATGTGATCGAAAAACGAAAGACAATGGCGGTACCATAGAGTAGGGATATATAGGTATAATGTCGACTCAAACAAGTATCTGTACACAGTGAAAATTTTATATCAGAAGATTCAGTTTTCTGCGGAGATTACGTTCCCGAGGTCCAAAAAATTATTTGAGCAGTTTTAAAAAAGTCAAAATTTTGTCAATTTAAATACTACCGAGATGACTCCCCGTTGTAAGTAGTATGAAACAAGTTGGATGTCAAAAGGAATGAATATTTGCTAATAAGCATCCTAACCAAGCGGAAATCAAGCTGATTATCAAGGGAATTTCATGCTCCGTATTATAATGGAAGTCTTCATGAAAAAGTCGCGTATTATCCGTGCTTTCTTGACTGAAATCACAAGTTTTTAATTCAATTTTCACAGGCTTGAATTTATGATTCACTAAATTCATGCTTTATTTCTTGAATCTGAATAGTGATGTGCACCCATTTACATCTTTCAAAGTTAATTTAAATCATTGTCTTTGAATCTGTGATTTTGCCATGTCAGTGGCAGCTGTTGCCTGATCACGCTTAAGAAGATTCTCTTGAGGTTCAGCAGGAAAGCAATTGCGCAGGTCATCGAGTTGCCAATTTAACAAACATTACCTATCCAAGGCTGTCAGACACGGACTATCTGTAAAATAATATCAATTCCTTCTGCTTTATGCTATCATGATCAATCAATTCCGTTGTAATTTCTTCAAAACTGCATAAATGTGCGTATCTCACATTTGGAAACAATTTCGACTGCATCTCCTTTCAGTTCATTTAATAAAATCGAAAGTGTATACACAGTGGGGATTTAATAAATGTGGAGTTACCACTCTACCTAACATACTTACTCTATGGGCGGTGTAACCACCGATAGGCTCACCTACTTGCCACGAATCTGCGTAGACGATGATCGTCGAGCAAACGAATTATTGCTGGTGCTGAGTCTGCAGCCTCTGGACCACTTACGCAATGCGTTGTGAAAGCATCCTCTTCGACTTTTCAAAAGTAACGTTCATCCTGAACATGCTAGAGGAAGTCAGTAAGGACATGAGACGCAACCATCTGATGTTGGCAAAGTGTTATTCTGCACTCATGCAGCACTGCAACTCTCGAACGTCAACTTAGTACAATGGGATTGATGAATGAAATATTGTGGATGAATCTCAGAGTATATGCGGGAAAATGCGTCTTCTTTGCAAACAAATGAACAGATGAACTACAAAATATGACTACATAACATTGACAATGGATTTATTGCATCACGAACTTGTTGTAAATTATCTCACCATTACACATTTTGCTTGTGGGTAATTTAATTCACTTCATGATCAGCATTTCCATAATTTTTTAAATGCATCACTTTCATGGGATGTTGGCAGCAGGCCTACAGTCATATTTTCCAAAAGTGTAATGTTTCTGTAATCTTTCGATAATGTAAATTCAATTTCATTTATTGTTTAGTATTTTGTAAAGTAACACCATTTTTATTTGTTTAATAACCAAGCATAACACAATTCTGAAATTTCATAGAAATTGAATAAAATTGCTTTTTCGTAAAACGTCTTTTTATCAAATTTTGATAAATATGAAATTGTTCTTTATTTTAAATGTTGAATCTACTTATCTAAAGACATAATTAATAAACATTTACATTGCTTCAATCAAATGCAATGACAGCAAACAACATTTTCACAAGAAACATGTTTTTTACCCACCCGAGTTTTAGTTGGAGATTTCGTTATTAAGCGGTTCGATGTAACCGCTTTGATGTAAGTTGGTTAATATTATCAAAATGAGTGCCACTGAAAATTAAATTTAAGTCATATTAATGTTACATTAACATTAAATTGAAAAATAAAAATTAATCAATATTAAAACCCTAATATTGAGGTCATCTAGACATCAGAAATACACTTATGGAAGCTGACAATATGTTATGAAAGTCGATGTTGACGAGCCTGCATAAGAATAAATCCTATATCGCACGTCACTATAACACAGTGTGTTTCCGAACATGGCTTTATATACAAAAGACATGTTTCATAAGTTCTAATTCTGACTGCTTCTACTTCGGCTGCCCTGTCGGCTGAACGTGCTGGTCGTGTCTGGTCTCTCTCTCGTCTTCGAAGTGGAATATCTCTCGCCGTTCGCCGTCTTATCCTTGTCTATCCTCGTCGAATCTTGCATCACAGTGATCCTCATCCGACGCCCGTGCTTTCTCCGTCATCGTCCTCCTCGTTGGTCCACTACTTCGCGCGTAATCTCCAAAAAACTGCCTCCCTACGCCTGTGAGTGTTGTTCCCGTCGCCGCTTCCAGTAGAAACTTCAAGGTCATTGGTGGCGTGATGTCTTCAAGTTGAACTTCGATTTGGGTGTCAAAGTATAGAAGAACTTCAGTTACCCTCATCTGCTTGCGTGGTGTATCGGTTGACAACGTCAGTTCACCTGTAAAGTCCGTGGTTAGATTCCTTTTTGCAATCCGATCAGTCCAACATGACAAATTCGTGCAAATGTTTTGCCGATTCATGCGTCATTGGCGATAAAGCGAAGGATAGAGAAAAGCGAATTGTCGTATGCAACAGCCCAGGTTGTCACATGCAATTTCATGCAGCTTGCATTGGCCATTCCAAGATGCCTGAGAAGGAATTAAAAAACATTTTCTTCTTATGTTTGAAATGCAAAGCTTATTTGGAATATAGCGCCCAAATAGCACAAGAGTCTTTTCTATCCGAGCTAGATACCAGACTTAACTCGCTAAAGGATTCAATCTTGAAAATGGTCGACGACAAGATCGAAGAGAAGTTCAAAGAGTTTTCATCGAAGGTGCAAGAAGTGAACGACTTCGTGGTGGAAATGGTCGATGAACAGAAAAATGAAATTTCCTCTATCGTTTCACGAATTTCACAGCTTCATGAAGCTAATACAAAGGAAACTGAAGAACTGAAAAGTGAAATCAGCCACCTGCGGAGACAGGTGCGCTCACAAGAACGGAGAACGAAACGGAGAGAAAATCTAATAATCAGGAATTTTCCAGAGAAAGCGTGCACAATCAATGGTAAATCCATCTCAAATTGTTCGGAAGCTGCCCACTTGATTGCTGAGACACTTGACCTAGAAGATGAAGCCAAGAGTTTCAAAGACATTCGGAGATTCGGCAAAACACGAGACGATGGAAAACCCAGGCTTATAATGGTCAAATCAACTGAAAGAACAGTTAGGCTTTTCCTCAGTAAAGCTCGTCAATTGAAGAAGAAAGCCTCTCCTTTATGCAAAGTCTTCTTACATGAAGATCTTCCTGCTGAAGTAAACAAGAGATTGGCAGAATTTCGCAAAAGAGCCCATGATCACCGCACGAATTTCCCTGAGGAAGATGCGTATGTCCGTAATAAGAAATTATACATAAATGGAGATGTTGTTGATGAGATCAAACAGGATTTTTAGAAACGGATTTTATATCTCAACATTCCAAGAGAGAGACTACCTTCTATACTTTTAAGCAATCTGTGTTCGATCAATAATAAGTTTGATGATCTTCACAGCCAAGTCATCGCACTTAACCCCGACATTGTTATCTGCACTGAAACATGGCTCTCTTCCAAGAATCCAACGCAAAGCATTCAAATGGCAGGATATGAGTGTCATCGCACCGATCGAAAGAATGATTCTGGACGAGGAGGAGTGGCAATCTGGACAAAGAAGTTTTTGCGCGCTACCCAGATATCCACACCCACTTTTGATGAGGTTGAGGTTTGTTGCATCCAAATCCCTACTTCCAAAATAGTATTCACGGGAATGTATATTCCGCCTGGGATCGTCAATTCAAATTTCAAGAGGATTTGTGACACCCTCAGTGATTGTCTTGATCATCATCTCAGTAATCTTCCTCTTCATCGACTAATCGCGGCTGGTGACTTTAACCGATACAATTGCTCCTTCCTTGAATCTGGATTCTCCTTGATTAATATTGTACATGGTGCGACTCGACAGACTGCCAACCTCGACCTCATTTTCGTGGACAAGAGCTTGTCAAATGACTATCTTCCCGAAAACGTCTCAATTGGTGCTCCAATAGCCGGCTCAGATCATGCTACTGTTTTTGCTAAGACAAAAGTATTGGTGAAGCAGCGTGTGGTGAAGAAACATATCTTCTATGACTTACGCTTGTCGAACATTCTTGCATTTGAAAGATCTTTCCTTGACAATGACTTTTCACGCTTGTATGCTCCGAATGATATCGACACCAAATGTGATATTTTTTATGGATTCATGTATGATGCACTGAAGTTAATTCCGCAAACAACAGTCTATTTGACTGACAATAATGCTCCATGGATCTCACCTCTTTTAAAGATCCTGATAAACCGCCGATGGGAGGCTTATCGTGCTCGAAACTGGCCGTTGTTCAATGGTTTGAAAGTCAAGGTAAAACAAGAAATTCTGAAGGCCAAGCAGTAGTACTTTCGCTCTAAATGCTCGGATTCCGCAAGGGGTCTATGGTCATTCGTCAACATGGAGAGGGGAAAATCTGGAAGAGATCCCAGTGATTGGCTCAGAAACTCCAGTAATCCATCCGAGGTGCTCAATACGATCAATGACTATTACTGCAGCATTGCCAACAACTCCAGTTTTGACTTCGTCGACGGGTCTCCAGACGACTGCTGGTTACCTGAGTTAAGTGTTGAGGGCATCTGGAGCATTCTTTCACGACTCCCACCAAAGGCAACTGGAAGTGATTCTGTGCCTACTGCAGTTTACAAGAAGTGCTCTCTGGTCCTCGCTGAGCCGATCCATCACCTCATCAGTGAATGCCTGCGCCAAAGACGTTTTCCACTGATCTGGAAAATTGGTGACATAATCCCGATCCCCAAAACCTCGGAGAATGTAATAGAAAAATCCAGACCGATTAGCCTCTTGCCAATTCCAGCCAAGATTGCCGAGCGTGTCATCCTATCAAGCATCCGTCCCCAGCTAACAGCTCACTTGGTGCTAATCAATACGGGATTAGGAAGAAATCATCAACAACTCACGCTGTCATCTATGCTGACGATGTCCTAACCAGATTTGCCGATGACCCACAGACGGGAGCCGCTATTCTGATCAGCTTTGACCTCTCCAAGGCCTTTGACAGAGTTTGTCACTCGAAGCTGCTTTCCAAGGCCAGTCAGATGAATCTTCCTGCGGGATTTCTGTTGTTATTGAAGAGCTACTTATCGGACAGGCAACAGAGAGTACGCATTGATGGACAGAAGAGTGAATTGATGAAGGTCACAGGAGGAGTGCCACAGGGGTATCTCCTAGGACCTTATTTGTTCGGCATTTATATTTCATCGCTTCAGACTATTTTCCCCTCGAACCACATAATCAAGTATGTTGACGACATTTGTTTCTTATCAAGAGTTTGAAAGTCCAGCATTCCAAAGGATCTTGCTGAGATCGAAAGTGATCTTGACAATATTTCAGATTGGGTTGCGTCAAATGAATTGACCTTGAATACGGAGAAAACTACTGGTCTAGTGAATTACCGCGGTGGATTCAAGAGCATTTGCAGTATCGAGGGTGCCATCCCAACTGTCAAGTTCCAAAACAGCATTCGGTTTCTTGGGGTTCATTTGGATGCGAACCTTGGATGGAGAGGCCATGTAAAGTTCATCGAGAAAAAGTGTGCTCAACGCATGTACATTCTGAGGCGGGTCAGATCTGTCACTAGTATTGATGACTTCACCACTGGCAGAAGGCATCGGTTTATTCTTGGCTACTACAGTCACCTCAGCTGCTGGTATACAAAATATGTTAGACGGTGAGAAAAACAGATTTGCAGTGTCCGTATCTGCAGGTTTAGCAATCTGCAATGGTATTTTAGTTGCTGGCATGTTAGCGCCTTTTGCGCCAGTTAATCTAAACATGACTATTTCATTTTTTGCTCGAGGCACTTTCACATTAAAGAACGTTTGGGCATACATGATTGGCTCATTAATTGGAGCCTTTTTGGGACACTTTGTCGCGTATGGATTCTACCTCGATGCAATTAATGATCATTTTTTGAATACATTTAATAGCAGCTCATATCGTGGTGTCGATAATGTAGTGCTATGCTCACTACCAAAAGGCTATGCTAATCTGTCCACCTTGATACTTGATCCATTCTTTTTGTGTATTTTTTCTGACTCTTGGAATCAATGCTATCGTTGATAAAAGAAATTTCAACTGTCCAAATGCACGGAAGAAGTTTGATCCCGTACAGCATTTATAGATGAAAAGAAATACCGCTGTTTTTTGAAACGTATATTGGACGCGCGACATGTTTCGGCCAGCTCTCATTCAGGCACTACGCTGGACTGAATTACACACTGAATCACAAAACGAACACTTATCAGACTGACAATGACAATAGCATGACATGACACAAGACAATAGAAATGGCATTGCAGAAATCACAAACAGCAGCACAATAGAAATCATAGAAATTGACAACAATAAAACCTCTAGAATGGAAATTAAGCTTCATGCAATGCACAATAACGGCACATAAATCGCACACATTTTCACTTAGATGCACCTGCCAACGTCTGTATCATTGGATTAGAATCAGTCACATGAGTAAATCGAAGCTTTTAATTGGTTCTTCATTCCCCAACTTAGTTCCCCCGGATGTGCCGCGACCTTGAGTCAATTTCCATTCTAGCGAACTTCAGATAAACAGTTTATTTCTATGATAGAAATAGAGAAATGTCAGCTTAATGCTGTGGCTACGCAAATGTCTGGAATGAAAATGACTTCGAATCAAGATCAAGAAAAGTATCTAAAAGTAAATTCTACTTATTTGTAATCTCCTTTTCTGTGTACTCCTTTTCTTGATTTTGATTCGAAGTCATTTTCATTCCAGACATTTGCGTAGCCACAGCATTAAGCTGACATTTCTTTATTTCTATTGTCCAAATGCAGGCAAGCCGCTGTTGATAGGACTACTAATTGTGTGCCTGGTAAATGCGTTTGCAATGAACACAGGAGCTTGGCCATGGACTTTACAGGTCGCATTGCGTCCAGCATGCTTGGATGGGGTACTCTGGTATGGACTAGTGGGAACTATTATTTTTGGATACCAATTGTAATGCCCTTGCTTGGTGGAGCTCTATCTGGAGCGCTTTATGAAGCCGTGATCTCTCCAAACTTGGAGCCAGATGATGAAGGCAGTGCAAATTACGTTTTTGAAGAGGAAACTAGAAATGCACCAATGTTTATTGAAGTTAATAATGTATTACAAATGGATGATTAGATCAAATCTTAAACAAATACATCATCTTGATTTGTGCAGAAACGAATATTTAATTGCTTATTTGTATTTTATGCTTTTTTGCATATCGTTTTGAAAACGTACCGCACTCCAGACATTAAGTTGCAATAGGCCTATATAATAAATATTGCAACATTCGGACGATATGACAAATTACGATATTCACAATTATGAGTGACAAAAGAAATAATTCCGCAATTTTCTACATTCGCTTACTTGTCTAGGGAAGTGTAAATAGTCGAATATTATTCTTAAATCTTGGAAAAAGACTGAGATAAGTTGCTTTGTAGCTCATCAATAAAGCAAGAAAACGTTGATTTATTGATGCTCAGGGCTGGGATCGGTTAACCGGTTACACTTTCTCTTAACCGGTTAAAATCGGTTACAACGTTTGATTAGATCTATCTTGTATAATGAAATCCGGTTGAACTTTTGATTACACTGGTTTCATGTCGTAGAGATAACTAGTCTCCGCTTCACAATCCAATCAAATTCATTCATCGCAATTCGCAATCCTTCAGTCGTGCTATTTCCTTACACGTAACGTTAGTGTGGATTGATCTAAAGGAGTAACATCCAATTCTATGTATCTATTGGCTAGTGTGTCTCTGCCAATGGAAATACATCATTTCAGCAAACGTCATCTTAACTCTTAACTCTAGGGAGCAGGGAGAACTGAAGCGTAGCTTTCAACTTTCATCATACAAGCTGCGTCACCCATTAGCGCAGCATTGGTTTGGCGTTCAAGGCAAGTTGTAGCACGAACATCCTTTTGATACCGGTATCTCAATATGACGCGATCATGAATTTGGAAGCATTTTCGGATGAATACCAGTGATACAAAGACGACTTGCGACAGCATGAATTGAACTAAACGTGAAGTAATGTAGTCATGCAATGAAATCAAAGGAGGAATTCGGTTGAAACTCAAATTGACAAAGTTAAATTTAGTAGCCGGTTAAAAATATAATCGGCTAACCGGTTACAAGAAAGTTAATCGGTCCCAGCCCTGTTGATGCTAATATGTGTGTAATATTTAGTCATCTTAAATGTTATTGATATGCATGAAGATGTACATGTGGATGCTGCTTTGGTGTGATTTGATCTTTAAATGATTAAAATCTTAAATACACTTCATCGAAAGATAGTATTTTGTTTTGAAATTTGCCCTCTGAATATTGCAATTGGATATTCTATTGTCTAGTCAACTTGGGACGTTGAATTTCTATAATGATGTTGATGACATATAACATGATAATTGTGACAATCCTGTCAATTGAAAACCTTAATTTGTCTGGTGTTTGTCTGCGAATGATAATGAATGCCCATCAACAAAAGCCAAGGGTTCGCTGTTCTCTGTGCACTGCTAGGTCGATTTTCATCACTCCGTGTAGCCTTGCATGGGGTTGTTTCCTGTTCAGCAAATCGAGTTTAAGACAGAGTGAGTTAGGGTCCTAGTCCGAGAGCCAGAGCGAGTTTCTGCACGGAACGATGCCGAAAATGAGACATTATCGCACAGAATGATGTACACCGTATGCCTACTACGAATTTGCGCGTCTGCCGAGTTCTAGTTAGAGCTCGTTAGCCTGTTAGCCTCTTCTTTTCAGAAGGGGATTAATGAAAACACACGTTTATCTAATGGGACGGAGATTTCAGTTCTTCAGGCAAAAATGAAATTTTCAATGTTTTCGCTTATTACGTTAAAATACTAAGTCTAGTGCTAACTTTTGACATGGAAAGTCATCAGGTCATTTCCTATATCGTGCATGTCTTATTATCATGCTTCCGATCGGCAATGTGTGCGATGTGCGAGAATGTGTTCAAATATGGATTTAATTGCTCAAAATGCTTGTTTTTGTCGACATTAGAAGGCTTACCAAATCTCAATGTATGTAGCTTCATATGCAGGGGTGCTTGAAGATGATCACCTAACGGCACTCCATGTCAAAAATTATGGCTCTAGAATTACCATTTTTAACGTAATAAGCGAAAACATTAAACATATCATTTTTGCCAAAAAAGGATGCAATCTACGTCCCATTGGCTTTGTACGTGTTTTTCTTTAATCATGTCTGACAAGAAGAGGAACTAACCAGAACTAGGCAGACGCGCAGATTCGTAGTAAGCATAGGGATAGGGTGTGCATCATTATGTGAAAGTCTCATTTTCGGCCTCGTTCCTTGCAGAAACTCGTTCCGGCGGCGGGACTATCTGTCTGTGATTGTGGCTGTGATTTGACTACACATATCTGCTGAATTGCCGTACATTTGTCTTATGAAGTGAGATACACAGTCATTAGACAAATTGACCAGGAATGAATACGGTAGATTCCATTTAGACGATGCACATTCAAAATTAACACTAGGATGGCTGAAAAGTCGAAATCGACTTTTCGCTGACTAATGCTAAAAATTCTCAGTATTTCCAAATATGATCTATGATCCTAACACATATGTAAATTAATTATTTTAGTCAAAGTACTTTGGGCTATTTGCACTTCCCTTGTAATTATTGTTGTTGCGCAATGCCGTGACTATATACCTAGATTGGCGAAAAAGTCGATATCGACTGTACCAATGATATGTATTCGTCAAACGATATTATTGACTCCCTATTGACACAATCTATGACCCTTTGGTTCTTTCTGTCCGCATGAGACAGAATAAGATTCTGCTTAGCAGCTTGATATCACTTCAGCGCGTCAATAGAGGTCGGATTGTCAGATATCTATGTTCTCTGTAAGTAGTGAACAATATCATTGATATCTGATCTCTGTGAGCGTGTCATGCAAGCGAAGCACACTGCGATTTCATTCTGAATGTTGTGTTTGTCATGGTCACGAGTTCTCGGCGGAGGCGGCTTGCCGCAGTGGATGTAGCCGAAATGGTAGTTGACTCTGGGAGTGAAATATCAGATAGCCTAATGAAGACGAACCATCAGTTCCACAATCTTATGAGTCAAGTGAAGAAGATTTCGTGTCCGAAGATGAAGATTTTGATGCAGCTACAAGGGAAGACAGCCTTATTGGACGGGATGGTACTAAGTGGACTAGAATGACGAGATCTCTCAACGTCGGTCGCATCTCTGCGCATAATGTTTAGTGCCCATCCTGGTGTACCGACGTCGTGTAGGCATCAAGCTGCGAAATCAGAGTATCAGGCCTGGAGGCTGATTATTAGTGAATCTATCTTACGAAAAGTTCTGCAACATACTGTCGAGGAGGGTCAACGATGTGACACTAATTTCCTGCTTGATTTATGTGAATTAGAAGCTTTGACTTACCTGCGTGGTGTCTATGTAAGGAATCATCCACTTGATTTTCTATATAATCGATATTACGGCCCTAATGTTTTCCATCAAACTATGGCGCGCGATAGATATAAGCAAATTCTCCGATATCTTCGTTTTGATGACAAGCCCAACAGAAGACCAAGAAGTGCTGATAAATTCGCTCCAATTCGTGAAGTATTTGGCAATTTCCGGAGAATAAATCAATCATCTTACATTCCGGAATATTCATTGACTTTGGATGAGCAGGTCCTGCCGCTGAAAACTCGTTGTGGTTTCATTGTTTTTATGCCCAATAAGCCTGATAAATATGGCATTAAATTTTGGATTTTGTGCGAAGTCAACTCGAAGTATGTTGTACACATAATACCTTATTTGGGTGCTCAAGAGAAGGCCGAACGAGGTGATTTACCTTTGGCAGAGCATGTTATTATGAAGATTTCGCAGCAAATCATTGGAAAAGGTTACAACATCACCATGGATAACTTTTTTATGTCACTCACTGCTGCAGTAAAGCTAAAGGAGAAAAGGACGACAATTGTGGGCACAATTCGAAAAAATAGAAGAGTTGAGCAGTGAAATGGTTTCTGTGAAGAAAAATCTGCCCTTCAATAGTGAATTCTTCTACGATGAAGCTTCTGGCACTACATTTGTGAATTACCAATGTAAAAAGGGCAAAAACGTATGTCTATTGTCTACGATGCATTCATCTCCCACAATTGATGCCACCACAGAGAAGAAAAAGCCCGCCATCATTCTTTCATACAACAAGGATAAAGTCGGTGTTGACTGCTTTGATATGATGTCTAAACAGCTTTCTACTCATAGTCCTTGTTTCCGATGGCCTGTTGCAGTGTGGAACAATATTCTAGATATCGCAGCCGTAAATGCTCAAAGTGACCGGTGAGGCTATTTCTCGACGTCAGTTCATCTTGAATCTGTGCAAGCAGCTGTCGGAGGACTATCGTCAAGAGGCAACAAAGACCTTCGTGTGCTTTAGATATTCCAGATGATGTGATGCCTCAAAGACGTCAATGTCAATCTACTAGAGAATGCAAAATATGACACACAATTTGCAAAGTCTGTTTGAAACCTACGCGTGGCTCCTGCAGCAACACCAATTCAAATCGAACTACCATCTGTACATGCAAAAACTGCTGGTTTTTTTCAATATCCTAATTGACATGGTGCGCGGTCTTTGCCACACTTGATTTCTTTTGTCAAATACAAAAATGTTTCAGATCAATTTTCTTTTTATTCCTATGCTATTTGGGGAAATTTGCTTCCAACTTAGTAAAGAGAAACCGACTTATAATAATGCACTTCAAATGGTACGAAATACATAGGAAACGTGATGTAGTAGGCCTAAAGTAGGCCCATCACAGGAATATTGATCTCAGTACATTGCAGTGACAACAGAAAACAGTCAAATTTGGAAAAGGCATGTGCTTGCAGGTAGTGGACCCAAGCTACGTTGATTTGGAGGCAAAATAATGCGAAAAGTTGCTTTCGACTTCTCCGCCATCCTAGGTATATAAATCTTCAGCCATCCTAGTGTTAAGACAATTTACTTTACGTGTTGAATGACGAAATGTCAGGTGTTGCTATAACAATTGTTTTGTAATTATTGTGAACAAAGTTGATCATTTGGAGAAATTCTCGATTTTTCAATCGACATAAATAGCTCTTATACCTGCAACAATAAATATAAAACATATAGTAGGCTAATCATCATTATTTAAATCGACTAGGTGCACTGTGAGTAATATTTCAGCTGTGGCTGTTCGAATTTTGTAGAAACCACATGCCACTGTTATGAATTACTTCCGTTCAAGCATACACTCGAGGTTTGAATATATGCACTGAGTTTTACGAATCATTTTATGTTTCAATGTTTATACAGGGAACGTGATGTCTCATGACACTGTACAGTTGTGTAAGATTGTCTATTGTAATTGCTCCTCACTGAGGGTCAAAAAGTTCAAAAAAGTCCTGGCAAGAGAGCACACTGAAATGTGATTTTAGAGGCTAATTTGATTATGATGATGACATTTCACCAACCTGTCAAACTTTTTCGTATTCCCAGCATTACCATAAATGGGAATAACGATAGGCATTCGTCGGACAGTGAAAGTGGGAGAAATCTGCTCATGTGCACTGTACAATGTATTCTGTTTGCCAGAATGAATTTTTGCGAAGAACGAGACTGAAGGCGAGGCTTTCACAGAATGATGCATGGCTGGTACGACTATATCCGTCTGTATAGTTCCATCCGATTCCTCTTCTTGACAGACGGAATCTAAGAAAAACACATGTATGCGAATATCATTTTTGTAAGCAGAAAGACATGTTTGTCTCGTTACAGCAATAAATCTCGTTGTCATGACGCCTTCATTGACTTTAACATGAAATCATGCAAACTACTGCCAGAAATATCGCCTTTCTAGCTGCTGTGGGAGAAATCTGCCCTTAAAGTGCAATCACAATCATAAAATGACGAATCTCTTTTTGAGTTATCAAATAAATGTTCGTCATTACGTTATTATATGCACCAAAATCGGAAGTGCATGGATCTACATAAACAAATGGAAATCTTTTCTATAATATTTCTATAATATACATGTTTCTATAATAAGGTTCTGCGAGAACCTTGGCGAAAATCTTGGTATCCAACAATATTATTCACGAATTAGCGCCTGAATCTTTGAGCTTATGTAAATCGAAAAGCCGGGTCTCTCTTTTTCTTCATCTGCTATCGGGGTGTGTAGCTGAGTTTTTTAGTCACATTATTTTACATCAGTAATTGTCTATATGTTTTTAACGAGTATATGAATGCGATGTGATTATCATTATGAGGAAATAAAGACATTCATATACGTATGTCTGACGCTCCGTTACTTGCAAGGAGACTGAAACGGCGACCTTGTATCGTCGTTTTGCTGATGCAGAATGATCATCTACAAATTAGAAGTAATAAAGAAGCTCCTGCGTGAATTTGGGAGGAAAACGTAACTAACTTTTGGACAGGTCTAGAGCCATATTTATGACAGGGTGTATACATTATCTTCAGGTCTTGAACTCAAGTGTTCACGCACTTTCGTCTATGAAACTAAAGACATTCAGATGTAGTAAGCCTCCTAATTCCAGCAACCTCATTATTTTGGCAAACATCAGCAATTAGAAGTACCCATGATAACAACGCATGGGCCTACGTAATGATAGGACTGACTTGAAGACATTCCATATCAAAAATTCTCACTCTATACTTGGTACTTTCTTCTTAATCAGAGAAAACACAGGAAGTGTCATTCTACTGAAAATCTCCGTTTTTTTCTTCATTGGATTAACATGTGCATTTCTTTGACACTGTAGTCCGGGAGCTAGCGCGAACTTGTGCAGCGAACGAGGTAGTACATAAAACTTTCACATAGCATAGTAGTAGTTAGATTTTTCCCACTTGAGGCGCACCTGGTTCATGATTTGGCCCTCTGCTCGATTTGAAGCGCAGCGGTTCGGATTTTGGCCCTTTTGAGGCGCAGTGGTTCGGATTTTGGCCCTTTTGAGGCGCAGTGGTTCGGATTTTGGCCCTACTTAAGGCGCAATGGATCGGATTTTGGCCCTTTTGAGGCACAGCGGTTCGGATTTTGGCCCTTTTGAGGCGCAGCGGTTCGGATTTTGGCCCTTTTGAGTCGCGGAAGATCGTATGTGTCCTGTTTAAGTCCACTAGGATCGTGTTTTGGCCTCTTTAGGTGTAGTAGGATAGGGATTTTTTGTCTGGAAGGTTGTGGATGGAAGGTCGGAAAGGATGTCGGGAGGTGGCCGAGTATGTGATGGTAAGCAGACCAAAGGAGAGACCGGGTCACGGTGCGTCTGAATGAGGTTTTGGATTAGAAAAATATATCATCGCCGAAACCAAATTTTTTGAGCTTAGTGACCCTCTAGGAATGGGAAATGAGCAAAAAGAAAATCCTTTAAAGAACAGATTTTTATCTACGGCCTATTTTCAAAATGGCAGCCATTATTTCGTAAAACTCGCATGTCTAATGCATTTATTAGGACTTAAGGCATGCTACGTCACATGAATTAGCATTTTCTGATCACAGAAGAGTAATTCATGCAATAGTTAAAATCATAGAAGGGTGCCATGCAGTTGAACTACTGTTTATAAGTAGTATGTCGTGTCTTGTACAGTATTTCTTAACTTCGGAATATAATGTCGATTAAAAAATGTTTTATTTGCTACTTTCGTTTGAAGGCGAATTTATCCCGGTAAGACAGAGCAAAAAAAGTCGCAAATTTTACTGAAATACACTGAACAAAGCTCGTGTTCAGGGTTGAGTAGCTTTCTATGTTCTAACAAAATAGACATTCGCATAAATTCAAAATATTAGCTTGCACCTTTCTATGGTGCATATGACGCAGCATGTCGTTCATGTTGCAATATATTTGAATGGGTACTCATCTGAGAGCTATGAATTGATTTTTGCAACATCCAAGCTTAAATCAGACGTGAAGTGTCGAAATTCATTAGTACACCAGTAAGATGGCTGCGGCAGGTGATGGAACTGCGATAGACGCCGTTGACAGAAGTCACAATGAAAATAGAAAACGCGTTTGCGCCGTTTGCTATCGCAAGGGCTCTCGGAAGCTTTCTGCTACGGATGTCAGGAGTATTCAGGACTTCGTCATTGATGGCTACGATGGAGAAAATCCTAACTTTCCGGAGGCATTGTGCAATGGATGTTATTTGCTACTTTCCAAAATGCGTAGCGGACATGAAGTGAGCTTACCCCTGTCTGATGATTATGATCCTCGTCGGCCAAAATTATCCTTCGTTCACCATCTACGTGTTCTTGCCGAATTTGTTGTGTTGCTCGAGTTGACAAACAGGACGCCGTAAGGATGAAGAAATCTCCTGGTCGTCCATCGAACAAGGAAACCATTACAGCAGCATGAAGTTTCAAGGTATGTGGTCTTTGCTTCTCGAAACTTTATCGAGGATGTTCTCATTCAAGAGAATCTTGTCTATCAAAGCGCCAAAAGATATCCAACATTGACAATCTGTTGAACTCCTCCAGCAAAGTGACAAAACAACGAGTTGCTAGCCGAATCATCGACGACGTGGGAACATCTCTTTCAACATTTAGTGGTAAGACCAAGAATACAATGACTTTGAAATCGCCTACTCAGTTGTCGGCTGTCGATCTTTCTCACATTCAAACTGATTTGAGTTTGAGTGATAGGCAAATGTCTAAGCTTAGTAAGAATATTCGTTATGCCACCGAGTCTCGAACTGTTATTGAACCCGGGCTAAAGTCCGAACTATCCAGAACCACCCCCGAGTTCGATGACCTGTTTGCTGTGGAGGAATTGGATTTCCTCTGCCTTGCAAAAGATGAAGTGAGCGATAGATGTTCCAGATCTGTAGTTTTCTGCAAAGATGTTGATGAACTAATTGATCGAATTATGACCAAGAGGAACTTGAGTAGATATGATTCACTCATTCGCATTGGTATTGATGGAGGTGAGGGGGGGGGGTTTCCCTCAAGATCGGTCTATCAGTCTTTGAATTAGATGAGCAAGGTCCGACTTCTCAATCCCGCCGTTGCCTGTCTTCAGGATTAAGTTGCACGTTCAAAGACTCTGGTGTCAAGCGTTGTATGATAATAGCATTAATACCAGATGTTCAGGAAAATTACAACAATGTCAAATTCTTGTGGATCAAATCGGGATTGAATGCTATGAGGCACCAATTTTCCATTCCATGTGATTTGAAATTGTGCAACATGCTTTTAGGGCTCATGCCACATGGAAGCAAGCATCCATGTAGCTGGTGCACTGCGGAAAAAGGCAGACTAGGAGTTATAGATGCTCCGCGGACAATGGCTTCTCTGAGTGATCAGTTCTGGAAATATTTTGAGTCCGGTAGACTAGGGACAAACGAAATGCAATGAAATTTACTAATGTCATTCATCCGTCCATAGTGCACACATCAGATTCTTCCACTCCCATTATTGAAAGCATCCCCCTCCAGAGCTTCATCTGCTGTCTGGACCCACAGCTACACTTTTTTCTGGTCTTGAGAAGGAATGGAGTAGTGCAGAATTGTGGCTACGTAAATGCAATGTAGTGCCTAAGGCAATGCACGGAGGCACCTTCACTGGAAACAGTGGCAGGAGTCTCTTGCGCAATGTCGATTTACTTGAGGCGATGTGTCCAAATAATTCCAGTGTCTTGAAATTTGCGACGGCCTTTCGTTGCTTCAATGATGTTGTGACTTCTTGCTTTGGAGCTTCCCTGCAGCCACAATTCAGGAGATACATCAGTGAGTTTCAGGCGGCATATGAACAGCTGCCTCTGAATGTGACTCCCAAGATCCACGCTATCATATTCCATGTACCAGAATTCTGTGAGTACACACGAAGAGGACTCGGCCAATACAGTGAGCAATGTATTGAGTCTCTACATCACAGTTTTGCAGACACATGGAAAAACTTCAAAATTTTTTGAAAATCATCTCCAGTTTTCTGATCGATTGTTGCGATCTGTTTGTGTTTATAATTCCAGACATGTTTGATGGATTAATTTTTATGATGCTTGTCCTGTTCGTGTTTTCTGAATGAATACATGCTTATTTCAATCAAATTTGTGACTTTTTTTGCTCTGTCTTACCGGGATAAATTCGCCTTCAAACGAAAGTAGCAAATAAAACATTTTTTAATCGACATTATATTCCGAAGTTAAGAAATACTGTACAAGACACGACATACTACTTATAAACAGTAGTTCAACTGCATGGCACCCTTCTATGATTTTAACTATTGCATGAATTACTCTTCTGTGATCAGAAAATGCTAATTCATGTGACGTAGCATGCCTTAAGTCCTAATAAATGCATTAGACATGCGAGTTTTACGAAATAATGGCTGCCATTTTGAAAATAGGCCGTAGATAAAAATCTGTACTTTAAAGGATTTTCTTTTTGCTCATTTCCCATTCCTAGAGGGTCACTAAGCTCAAAAAATTTGGTTTCGGCGATGATATATTTTTCTAATCCAAAACCTCATTCAGACGCACCGTGGGGTGCGCCTCAAGTGGGAAAAATCTAACTACTCATAGTACACCTCTAACCTACTGCAAAACTTCGCGTCTGCCGGATCAGATCATTTGCTTTTCAGAAATAGAGAGGATAACACAATCCTATGTATTTCCAGTGGCAAAATTGTGACATTTTAGGTGTTGACTCCATTTTTTCGAATTTTTGCTCATAAAAGTTACACAAATTGGTATTTTGTTGAACTGGTTATTATAGAAATCATCTACAGATCATGATCTTTCAAATGAGTTATCATTCAGTGACAGAGGATGAAGTAAAGTGTACAAACAGACACTTTTCGTTGGTGTAACTGCAGATTTTAACATAGAAATTTCAGGAAAATTGTTGATATTCTTTAACGTAGTGTCTGTTTGTACACTTTACTTCATCCTCTGTCACTGAATGATAACTCATTTGAAAGATCATGATCTGTAGATGATTTCTATAATAACCAGTTCAACAAAATACCAATTTGTGTAACTTTTATGAGCAAAAATTCGAAAAAATGGAGTCAACACCTAAAATGTCACAATTTTGCCACTGGAAATACATAGGATTGTGTTATCCTCTCTATTTCTTAAAAGCAAATGATCTGATCCGGCAGACGCGAAGTTTTGCAGTAGGTTAGAGGTGTACTATGCTATGTGAAAGTTTTATGTACTACCGCGTTCCCTGCACAAGTTCACGCTAGCTCCCGGACTATGTCTGATGATGTGAACAGGAACACTAAAGACGAGGTGGACGCGCAGATTCGTAGTAGACCATACGGTGTAGGTACATCACTCTATGAGAATCTCACTTTCGGCTTCGTTCCATGTAGAATCTTGATCTGGGGTGGTGGACTACTAGACTTATTGAGTAGCCTACAGTTCGCTACAATGGATTTCTAACTTCCTTCCATTTTTATGATTGCATCAACGCATTGAGAACGCGTTCAGAGGTGGAACCGGCATGTCGGTACTGTTGCCGGCCCAGTATGAACATGACTGATGGATGCCGTGCCTGTATGATTGGCAAGAACATGAAAGTCGAAATCGACCGGCAATCAGCGGTACTACTGAAATTTCACAAGAAAAGCATTTTCATGCATCAGTAACCGCAAAGCCGTCTCTTGAAAATCTATCATTAAGAGCACTAAGAATACCGACATAAAAATTGCTTTATTAGAAAATGTCGGGTTTAATCTATTAGTTTATGGTGATAAATAATTACAACGAAGATAAATGCTGAAATGAACTTTAATAAAATCAATATTGCAAGGGAAAAGTAATCCATGTTATAAATATTCCTAATAATGTAAAATTTCTTCGCTTTTTCCCTCCGCATTGAAATGTTTGAAATCATTAAGCTAATGGAAAGAAATGTCTGTTAGTCCACAACAATCAATGGGCCTGACATCAGGGATGTGGAGTCCTATCATTTTGATAGGACTCCGACTCCAGGTGGCAAGTATATATGCCTAGTTATTTTTAAAAAAAACTGGTAACCTACATCATAGATCATTATAGGCTGACCTGAGCCTATTTTTTGTGATCATTGCTGTATCCAATCATTTTCAATAAAAGTCTATCAACTATACACAATTTTGAATTAATGCTTGGCATTTGACTAATTTTGAAAAACGACGAAGAAAATCGTGATTTCATAAGTCACCACAGCATTCCATTATTCGTTCTCAAGGACATTATGGCGTCGACAACACAGCCTTTAGTCGATTTAGGCTATAGGTCACTTAGTAGAAGCCTATTTTTTGTCTCTGATGTGACCTGTGGCCTATCTTCTCTACTAAAATCACCGGGTGAAAAGACAATCCTTTTGTCACTATTACGGTTCATTCCCTCAACAATTACAAACTTTGAATGGACTGCTGTCTCTGTACTTTCGTTTGACGGAGAAAATTGACATCAGGACAGGGGCAGCTATGCACGAAGACAAATAATGTGTTTGTATTACATTTCGGGTCTGGTTATAGGCCGGAGTCCGGGATAGGACACCGACTCCGGCAAAAATGATGGGACTCCGGAACTCCGATTCCGCATCCCTGCTATACATAAATAACAAAGCCTTCATAATTGTCCTTATGCTTACATCAATTTTGATTTGACACATTAGATTAGAATTCGCATGATTCGGCACCTTGTGGGACAGATTTAAAAATGTCAAATCATGTGAGCTTCCGAATTGGACATGTTAGATGTGTTTCTGCAATGAATTATTAAATGAAAGCATTTTCCAGTAGGAAGCCCGCTATAGATTTTTGTAGCAAATAAGACAACAAAACAACCACTTTTCATAATTAACTTATTGTAAATTTATGCCCAAGGCCTTTCTGTAGGAACATCCTGCTGTCATCAGGGAAATAATCTAATAACTCCTCATCAAGAAGAGGTCTCCAATTTTGAATAGGTAAATATCCCAGTGTGGCTCTTCATTTTTTTCTTTCTGTTTTCTAATTCCCTTTTTTACTTTTTACTTTCATCTGTATACGGTATGTCAATGTGTTTTGAGTTATCATAGTTTCTGCTTGTCATAGATTTAGATTTTCCATAGAATAGTTTTATAATTTTGAATATCTTATGTAGAAATCTATATGCGTGCATTTATCAGCTATTAGACTATTTCCCTGATGACGGTAGGATTTTCCTACAGAAAGACCTTGAGCATGAATTTACAATAAGTTTATCATGAAAAGTGGTTGTTTTGTTGTCTTATTTGCTACAAGAATCATTAAATGCTTGACATAAAATCTACATCCACTAATGATCTAAATGATCTAAATGATCTAATGCTTTGTGTTCGATGTAATGCACTGTTGACTCAAAGTGTCAATGTATCAGTAATACAGTGACAATATAGTAAACATCATTCATAGAGTTAAGTTTTTACTATGATATTGAAGTCCTATAAGCTAAGATGAAATGCTGTCTACTTGCTCGAAAAATGTAAATTTCACTTTGCTTTGAAATAATTAGTTAGAAAGTTTTCATCAGGCCCATTTCATGTGTGTTAAGTCTAAAGAAAACTAATGTGAAGCTACATGTATTTTAATCTAAATCGGACGAGTTACACGAATTATTTTCTGCGTTGTAAAATGTGCCGAATTCAGCAAAACACAGAATCATTAGCCTGCGTTGCCAATTTAGGCGGAATTTTTAGTACGCGTTAAATGGAAGACCTGTATAGTGAATTGCCGTTTTACTGGTAGGGTGGAGAATAATTAAGTGGATTTCACTTAAGGATTCACCCTGATCGTTGACATCGTGACTTGTATTTAGTAAAAAGATGTTAAATGATTTAGGCATACACGGTGATCTGGAAATATTTGCTCAAACATGCCTCTATAGAGAAACTCTATCGGAAGGTCAGCTCATTATCATTGATCAATTACAATGGTTCGATCCTTCTTATTTGTCAACGTATGTCGTAGAGAAATAGCTGGAGCAAAGAACAATGTTAAACAGTTGTGTCTAGGGGCAAGGCCGGAGGCACACAGAATAAGCCATAAGTCATCGCTCTCAAGTCACGTCACGATCCTCCATTAGTAGGCCAATTTTTTATGACCTTAAAAATCGAAAACATATGACATAGCAAAGTCTAAAATATAGCGAAATATGACTTAAAAATTCTTAAAATATAGCAAAAATTATGTCTCCATCTTCAGGCAAAAAGTTAAAAAGTTCAATTTACGACAAATAAAGCGATTTATTTCCAACTTTTACCACAGTATACCAATTTGCAGCTTATTTTACAAAACAGTAATGTAATTTACTACATTTGATGTTAATAAAAGGTCTGTCTTTACATAGCATCCTCTTCAACATGGAGAAGAACGCTCTACCGAAGCAGCGGTTGGCTGGTAGGAAAAGGCAGACGACAGACGAGCCAATCCTGGCCCCGCCGGTAACATTCATATCTGTAGGCAATGCACGCATTGGATCTGTCCTCAGATTGCATCGCGCTGTTGAGAAGACCAATATTGCGTCATTCTGTAAGCATCACTCATTTTTATACTTCCTGGCAACTCAAGCAGTCTAAAACTGCAGCAAAATGACAAATATATGACTAAATATGATGAGACACAGAAAATATGACAATATTACCTAACCCTAAAGATATCCACGATTTAACTCCCATTTCCCTCGTGCTTGGACGTATAAGCCATAGACGTGGAAGCCATAAGCCATAAGGAATTTTGACAATATTTTTTTCATGACAGATAATACAAGCACGCAGAAGAAGAAAATTTATGATATTTTTCTAATTTTTGTTAAAGCATAAAGAATAGCGCGTCATATCACAACGTTGGTAGTACTGAAGATCATGGCCCAGGGATTCTCGACCAGGTGACGGCTCATTGTAACTGAAGTCCGCTAACGTGCGGATAGCACACATAATAAAATATGAAAATTATTTGTCATGAATGCAAAATAGTGCAAGATAGTGCACTATATACAAAAAAATCCAAGATAGTCCTGAAAAGGACTCATTAGGCGTTCACTGGGCTGGACACACGTATTCTCAAAAGTTCACACAGACAAGAACGAAAATATAAAGATAAAACTGGACAAAACAACACTAAAACAAATATATACAAGGGGCTCATCAGCAAGATGACCAACTGCTTCCAGCTGCTTATGACATGGCGTTGAAACTTAAGTGTTGGAACTCCATTTGCGGCTTACAGCTTGTAGTGTAGTTCCATATGGTCGCAAAATGCTTCCCACTTCACCAGGCATGAATATTTTTTCAAAACAACTTTTTCTGACGTATTTGGGGGCGCTGAGTCTATTTCTGGAAACGGGGAACTTCGATCTCCAAGGGTTTTTCCTGTAGGCCACCTTTTGTGTTTTTTAGCAAAAAATGCTTTTTTGAGACGCGATGCACCCTCAGTATTCAATAGTAAGTCAGTTAAGAATTGCTGCTTCATAGATGTGAAGTATAGGTACCCCCCTAGTCGAAATAGGAGATTTAAGTGATGACATTTTACCCTAGCAACGGTTGCTGGGGTCCAGGTTTTCCATAGCAACGCGAAAACTACCGTAGTTAAGAAGCTCTAACCAAGTCGTATCCCCACTAAATCGATATCGGAGAGCTCAATGATGATATTTTGGCCTTGCAACGGTTGCTGGGGGACCAACTTTCCATAGCAACGGTTGCTAGGGTCCAGGTTTTCCATAGCAACGCGAAAACTACCGTAGATACGAAGATCTATCCAAGTCCTACCTCACTACATCAACACCGTCAAATCGATATCGAACCTTTCGGAATATTGCTTGTTTGTACATGATTGGAGGAAAAAGTGTGCCAGTTTCAATGAGAAATTGAATTGAAGAAAATATGCGTAAGTGCATGAAACAATAATAGCAATTCCTAATTACAAGATTGCACACTATATGCGGCCCAAAATTGATCGTTATGGCTAATATAAATGTCAGGTAACAAATGGTCGGTGAAACTAAAAAGGTGTCTGCACTCTTAATTTGCAGTCATGGAAGTATAGCGTCATCACTATCTCTAAAAAAGTAACAGTCTCATAGAAAAGAGTGATAGTTCCGTACTCATGATTCATGATCGTCCTCCGAGTCAGATAAAGCATCTACCCGCGTAGTGTCTTCGTTGAGACACATGCTGTTTAAGCAGTCACAGACTTCATTGCATGGACTATTCATTCGATGACAGCGGCATCTTCCAGTGCTACAGTTCGTCTTGCAACCACACTAGAACATCCATGATAAACTGAGGAGCGGGGGGAAGCGTAGTTGGCATATGGTTGATATCCTCCTGTAGGCCGAAATCAGTCGTCTTTAAAGTTTGTAAAGCGGAATTCAATGCTTCCTCCCAAATTGTTGGTTGAAGCTGAGCACGTTTCATATAATGTGTTGCAGCTGATTCCGTGGGTGGAGCAAGTGATTCAGCAGCGTTTCTCCTGAGCGCAAGCCATCGCGCTTCAGATATCTCTCCCTTAAAGGCGTACACTGCCGCTATGAAGTCGTAACCGATCACTCTGCTCAACCGGCACATATTAATTTAATACATTTATCTCAGAAGAAACACATTTTCTTTTTGGTCATGTTTATATCCATCTACGAAAAGAGAGAAGTCACAAATGAACAATGACAACATAGCAAGAAGAAAATTGAAAATTGAAAAATTGCCGAAGCAATCATCAGAGGTTCCATGCGTAGAGTAAGTAGGTAGAGTAGCAACTCAGCATTTATTAAATCCCCAATGTATATACAGAGTCGATTTTAAACTCGAGGTGAACACAGTTGGGTATTGTTACCAAATGTGAGATATGCAAAGTTTTGCAGTTGTGAGGAAATTACCACGGAATTGAATGATCAGGACAGCAATGCAGAAGAAATAATAGTATTTTACAGATCTTCCGTGTCATGACAGTCTTCGAGAGGTAATGTTTGTTAAATTAGCAATTCGATGGTTGCTACTACTTTCATGCTCAACCTCAAGAGTATTTTCTAAAGAGTTATCACATCACTCGCAACCTGCCACTGGTAGAGCAAAAATCACATAATGAAAGACAATGATTTCAATTAACTTTGAAAGATGTAAATGTGTCCACATCTCTATTCAGATGAAACAAAAGAAATTAAACAAAAATTTAGTGAATCATAAAATCATGCCGATGAAACTTGAATTAAAGGCTTGAAATTTCAGCCAAGAAAGCACAAGAAGATCTTTTCATGACGACTTCCATTATAATGCGGTTCATGAAATTCCCTTGATTACTAGCTTAATTTCCGTTTAATTAATATGCTTATTAGCAGATATTCATTCCTTTTGATATCCAACTTGTTTCATACTACTTATATATCGTGTACATGTCAATAGTACGTTATATTTGCAAAAATTTAGCTCAAAATTGTCCGTGAACTAAGAAGTATATAAGATCTTCGTCAATGCTGAACAGAATTTTTATTAGGTACATGTAGATACCTCAATCACATATGAGCCACGGACGTCACTTGGGTAACTCATAAAGCATTTTCCATGATTCATTGCTTAAATGAATTAAAACCCACTCCAGAGACATTATTCATTTCATGTTGAAAAGGTGTCTCTTCTTGTTCAAAAGTATAGTTTACGGCTTAATAAAAATGCATGTGCACGCCCAACGTGTTTCGCTCATCCGCGCATCAACTGGGACAGCAAGTGATAAAAAATAGACTGCAAAGCTTTTTATATACTATAAGCTGAAAATTTATTCACATGCAGTCAAGCATATTTAGTCTCTTATATTTACCGTTGGTTGTTTCAGTTGATCAGCGAATACTCGAAACATGCCGAGCGTGTACATATATTTTAATTTGGCTAGATCATTTTTGCTGTAATGTCATCTGTGTTAAAGTCTGTAGACAACTATTCGAAGAGCTATTGAATTTCACATGAATCATAACCTCGTTCAATTCATAGGGACAGGAAAAATCCTCGAAACAGGTGATCTTGAGCATTTCAGATCTAGTGTCTGGGTTGAGGAAACAAGATCTGTAAGTGGCCAAGAAAATGAATAACGAATTTTAGCAAACGCAGATCCTCCCAATAGCAACACGTCGTTGGTTCAAGGAGTTAGAATTGTTCCAGTCATCAGTGTGACGGATTTTAAATATATATGTCAAAACCATCCTCACAAGTCCCTGCACTGCCAAGCACTTGATGAAGACTATGAACGCACACGTACGTCTGTTTTATGAGATATTGCATGACAGGTTTGCTTGTAATCATTAGTGAAGGGCCTATTTCGGAATGACATGTTTTTCACATAAGCGGGCATGATTATGTGCAATATTCACTTTTAGAGTGCAGATATTCCAAAATTCGTTTCACTAACACGTCAGACGAACCCGTCAGCTTCGGTTTTAGGTTATTGCCTTTAATTGACAAATGCATCAAGAAAAGCGACCTATTCGAGGACTAAGACTGTGTCATTTCGTTCAAGTTTTATGCAATTTTTTGTCAATATCGAAACTGATAATGTTTATAGATGCTTTTTGAGCATATAGACACAAAATTTGACAATGAAAAGTAATATTTTCTGCTCATGCCTTTCGACTTTTGACGGCCATGACCTTGTCAATTCATGCGCAATTTAAAGCCATCGATTCAAGTATGCATCACTTAGACGTCACGCCTAAGATAATGCATATGGCGTGTAGCCAGATCTCGAACTCGAACTCTACCCAAAGCCGCTTGTGTTTGATATAAATTGAGATATTTTGAGTACAGCCTAATTTAACCGATTAATATCCTTGCATTTGGAATATATCCATTACTTTATCTGCCTACATTTTTTTCAATAGTTGCAGAGGCGTCAAATGGAAAGTTTTGGAATCTTGTGCTTTGATCGCAGCCACAATGCACATACAAACTGGAAACACTACCGAAACGAAGGAGAAGATGACAAAATTTCAAGCGACTGATTCCAGGTAACGGCTGGATAAGAAGAACAAGGTTATAAAAGTTGAAAGCTGAAATAATTTGAGACGAGAAATATGACTTCAGAAGACGATGACAAGGAGGATCAAGGACAGCAGATTGAGGTTGACATATGTGTGACCCTAAATAATCAAAATCTAAAAGGTCATTCATTAAAAAGTGGTAAAGGCAAACATTCGCTGTCACTTTCCACATCTTGATAGATAGAATCTAATCTGATCGAAAACTGTCACTTCTAGCACAATGAGTCATCTATTCTTGAATTTTCTCATTTATCGAACTGCAATTCCTTTTTATTATTAGACTTAAATTTGTGAAGAAGAACAAGAAATTATAAAAAGGCACTATCAAAGCGAGATTTCTATGGAATGCTTCAGAAAATTGATATAGGAGGTATTGTGAAGTTAAGCAAAATCATAAAAGCAGCAAATGAAGTCAGATCTAAAGCATTGTTACAGCAACGAATGATTGCATGAATATCATTCAACTGCATAAAACTGAGACACGCAATAACGCTCTCAGTCGAATTTACTGAAGTCTATATCAGCGAACGAGGTCCGGAACATTGAGTTTGAATTGTATGCAATTGTGCATCAACATTGATTGCTCCATTTCAGGTAAGCAGCTGCTCAATATCATTTATATGTATGATTTCAATAAATATGCGAGAATATTTATACTTTGATAAAATTCTGTTCCGGACCTCTTACTAAATAGGTATATAAAATATGCTTTGGGATACTTTCAATAATTAAAAACTTGACAATGTGATATCAGGCCGCTTATATTTATTAATGTTTATAACCTATCCTCTAAATATCATTCATCCACTTCTTGCTATAATAAAATATTACTTTATTCAAATGCAGTTTGTGCAATGTCAATGTCCTCTCCTTACAGAGCTATCCTAATTTCTCCATCGTTGCCTGCTTCATGATATTGTCATCTATCTTGTAAATATTCCCATAACATTATCATCGCCATATTCTGTATTCGTGTTCTCGATTGAGAAATAAACGTTCTGATATTCTGATATTCTGATATTCTGATATTCTGATATCAGCATTTAAAAATATTTTAACCAATTAAATGTAGTTAAATACGTGGCATCTTCCAATAGACTATCATTAACAATTGATTAGAAATTCCATGAAGTCAACTTTATGCATGTTAAAACAATATGTCAAAAGAGAGCACAGAACATGCTCGTTCTCCCCGTGACTGATTCATTATCATGCTCACATGTTTTCAGTTTGAAAAATATCGATTTGTTAATTGAGGGATTTTCATATTTTAAGCACTGCTCGAATAATACAATAACGGATAAAAGTCTATCCTGGCCCATCTTAAAGCTGAGAATTCAAGCTCTCGGATGAGGGTATGGCAGGTTGTTGTGCCATGGATTGGAAGGGATGAGAATGGATTGAACTTCAGAGAAATTTAGGTGGTCCGTTATTCATGATCAGCTCTGTATTATTTCTTATTAGTTGCAAAATACAATGAAAATTGGTGCTCATCTGAATGCGTTGATAGTTCCAGACCATCACTCTCACGTCCTCTGGTAGGATTTGAAAGCACGCTACTTGGCTGCATCCGCAATAATTATTACACCTAATGTACTATTTATATATCATGCATTATATAACTATTAGATATAATGATATACAATTATTATCACAACATGGATATAATTGAGATGTCTCAATGCAGCAGGGGCATGCTTTCAAGCAGGGATTTGTTGTCAGCATTTTAATGGCATTAGGGCGACAATTTGATGGAGCTATGTCGATGCAACGCCATTGGCCCGACATCGAACAATCAGGAACCATAACTCTGTCGGTCAAATGTCGACGCAACCTTGTTGGCATGACAACTTGTTTTCACAGGAGTGGACACAGGAGTGGAGAGGGACCATGGTTGCTCCAAAAGCTCCCTTTATTCAGCGCAAGAACGTTTACAAAATTATCGGTGAAAAAATCTAATAACTATCCCTCCTGAATTAGTTAATATTTAGAATCGTCCTAAGAAAAATATCCGCTCCCTTTACAAGACAAATTGTATATTGTTATGATAAAAAATATGATATACAAAGGGTCTTTATCCTATATCACCCTTGATAAAGGCCCTGCCGGCTGAAACGTTGGGTGCTGTATATCATACATGTATTTTTTATCATAACAATATGCAATCTGGCTTATAAAGGGAGAATTTGTTTTTCTTGTAACGATTCTCGTGAATTAAATCAAATCCTTAATTATCACTCTTTACAATTCACATAATGCGATAAGAAAAGTATGATGAAATTTCATCTATTGTTTTATTCAGCATAAGTAAACAATAAAAAAATTTGAATGAATTGTTGGCACGTAATTGATACCATGTGAAGCGTAAAGTTGGTTTGTATTTGTGACCTTGACATGAATCTCCTGTATTTTTTGAAAGCGTTTCACGTGATGTTCAATGTTTTAATGAGCGTGACTGGCATCATTTCTGTAGTACAGATGCACTTAAGACGAAACTATTAGTAACTCATTAGCAATGTGATTAATCCAACTGTCAAAATCGACACATTGACAGATTTAGCCTAGAATGTTTTTCCCGAAAAATTCAAAAAATTTCGCATTCAAGAGTCGCAAATTTTTAAAAGTTTGCTAATTTTTGCGGCACGTGAATTTCTTGATGTCAGATACCCGGTACTACACGCTTCACATTAGACTAAAAGTACTTTACATACCCGCGTTTTCGCGCAGTGTGGCTGAAAGGATGACCGGTCGTGGTAGCACTGATTTTGGGCCCTCCCGTCCCCTATAGCGTTGCTGCCGACCATTGAAAGTGTAGATTGAGTTCGATTTCCTTGCCCGGGCCTTCGGCGGGTTCAACGGACTCCTCGGCGTGCACAGCTTTGAGCCATTCCCAGCCTACATTTCGTCATACGTTCCACATCGTCCTGTTCACCGTCAACCATCAGTTTCGCTCACTACGTTCGCTCAACCAATCTGCTGCTTAAATTTATAAGATATGTTACCTTAATAGGGATATAACAGCTAAATAGTCTTATAATAATAAGAGTAATAATATAATAAAATAATATGATTAATTAATTAATATAATATATTAATAGCATAATATAATAACAATATAATAATCTTGAGAGAAGTACCCGGACTTCATCATGTACCTCAGTTACAGAAAGCTGCTCTGTTGGGCAGTGCCTATATCCTCAGACGCACTCTCGATCTCCCTGAATCCTGGTAGGATTCCGAGATCCTGGGTTGTAGACCGACCGATGTAGAGGTCGTGTACCAAAAAAAAGAAAAAATTAGCGTTTATTGAAATTAGAATATGAATCCATCAGTACAAATGGAAGCTAACTTTTATACATAGAGTTGAAAATCGAGCATGCAAGTAAAATAAAAGATTGGCTGCGTTTCTCTGTTCGTCTCTTGGGCAGAATAAACCTGCCGGTATGAGACAAAGTCGGGAGCAAATTATGGAGAATATGCTCATGGTCCATAATGGTCCAAGAACTTCAAAGATTGAGCTATGCGGCGGTCCTTAAGAGATGGCAAGCATTGACTGTCGCACTCAGGATCGCATAAAATTCTGTGGAAGCGGTTCTGCAGACGATGTATGCGGTTAGAGTCTGCTGTAGAAAAACCGAGAAAAGGTGGAGTACAGTATTCAATTGAAGTTCTAATCAGATTGAAATATGCGATTTTGAGATTTTCATGAGAGAATTCGGACGGATTATTCAAAAAGCATATAATTTTCGGGAAGCATTCTTGACGACGTAATCAACATGATTAGTCCATGTGGCTGCACTGTTGAAGTGGACTCCCAAGATGCATAGGGAATCAACTGATTGAAGACCGGGAATAGACATTACATCGGATGACTCAGATGACTTCTTTAGGATGGTCAGACTTTTATTAAAAAGTGAATTATAATTAATGTCCATGAAATGTCCATCGGATGCATGATGCTATACATGTAGGCCTACTGAGGTATTCAGGAGAGGGTTGGACCTTGGGTTTTGGGTGGACCTTGGGTGAGTGATGCAGGACCTCGGTTTTCTATAGAAAACTTCTGTTAATGCTGCATATACACAAATCAAGTTACAAAAATTATCATTTTGGTTTGAAAATTCGGAGAACTACATGTTAAGAGCTTGAAGTTCTGATTTTTTACCAAAATTCCACTCAGTTCACAGAATATTTCAGATGAGAAATACTTGTGATTATTAGCTATTTCATTTTGGGCTTGACAATACCGCGCATTGTACCTTCTTACATATTGTATTTGCTCTAAGCTTACATGTATTTTGTTTCATGTGTGCATATTGAATTTTTATATATTCTATGCATTTCATATCTTTGCACCCTTTAACTGTCTGCGATAGCCGACATTTATCCTAAAAATGAATTCATTCAAATTTCGTATTCTAAATATGTTCAACCATGCACTCACTACACAGCTACAATTTTTATTAAGTCAGTCCATATTTCTGAATGATGAAATGAGGACTCTGTTATAAGCAATGATAATTCAACCATAATTAAATCAAAAATCTTCAATTAGTCAGTAGTATATCAGCGTAGGTTAAATCAAAGGAAAGCTTTATAACGTAATACATGTAATTAGGCTACTAGCTACAGTTGTTGCAATAAAAAATCGTTTCCCACTAATGCCACACATCTCATGGGCCCAATAGGAATTTTGTCCTATAGAAAATGTCAGCACAAAATGCAAGACTGTACTTTGTCTGATTCTACTCATTTATTGAAACTTGGACTTGGGTTTTGTGTTTAGACCCAAGTTTTGGCCCAAAGCTTGCATTTGGCATATCCAATACCAGTTTTTGCCCAAACTTGCCCGCACAATTGGTGTTATATGCAAGCATACTAATAGACATGTATAGGCCTATACGTACCCGCAGATTACAAGTACAAGAAAACTCTTTATGAGATACAATTTTGTTCAATGTTTCGAGCATGAATAATAAGCAAATTTTGAGGAAAATATTTCATTCTTCACTGAGTTTGGGGTCTAATACAGTACTGGACTTTGTCAGTCAACACTCAATTCGAAATAGAAAAACAAATTTCATTTGTTTGAATTGTATAGCTTGCTGCAAAGTTCCCGAACGATTAAGGCGGGCGATCTTCAGATGATCTGATGATGATCTGCAGCGCTGTTTCTCGAGTGCTAAGTAAATATAACAACATAGCAATAGCGTGTTGGTTGATTCTACAAGTCCACTGCCTTCAATATCCACTAGTGAGTTATTGTGAGTACAGATGGAGCGATTTAAAATGTTTTATGAATTTCAAAAAATTACGACTAGATCTCTGTAATTGGATATAAGGTAATTTTTGGATTGGGAATTCTGAATTCAGCAGGCATTAACATTCTCTCTTTGACACAAGTTGAAATTCTTAATTGACCTAAAGCCCATTTGACATAGATGCCAAAAATTGTTATTTAGAGTGAAATTCTAAAAGAAATTTTAATGCAATGTTGAAATGAAAAGCCTTGAGATTTTCCTTCAGTCACTGAATCATCTCGTTTGATAAATTACTTCGTGCATAGGAAAAATCATTATCCTCAGTATCTCTTTGTGCAAACTATTGATTCTCCATGAGTTATCAGTGTCAGCTTCAATTCTGTCAAATCTCAATTCTTGTGTTGACGCATATCAAACTAACTGAAATCGCATGATTAAAAAAAATTACAAAAATTACAAAAGATAAATTCCAGAACATGATGCATACGTGTATATGCTTGCGGATTTAAAGAAACAATCAAAGTTCTTAATCGTTTTGATGATGTCATCAAAGTGCATGTGATTATGCTAGAAAGCTTAACTACGGCCCTCAAGAATATATATTTATCGTTGACAAATAGTTATGTGCAGTAGTTGTATCATGATAATTAGATAGACATTACTCACACTTTTGTTACTTTGACATACAGGATGGCCGCCAACAAGAAGTTCTTCATACTTGAGTTGATGCTAAAAACAGCTTTCGTCTCTCTCTTCCTAAAACCAACGAGGTTTTAGCGAATTACCCCCTGAGGAAGAGCGAACGCTCGAAACGCGTAGGGGTTGTACATATCTTTTAATTAACTATTTTAATCTGGTCAATAAATTTTAAGGAGAGACGAAAGCTGTTTTTAGCATCAACTCAAGTTTGTTACTTTGATCTGTCTTCTTTGCACATTGGAAATGCTTCCTTCATCATAATGATGTAAAAACATGAATGTGTGTAAAGAATTTAGTGACCGCTGTGTATATGATCTAAATCACAGCGCAATGTTGAAGCGAAGCGACTCGTCAATGTCATCAAAGACTTTGGATATTATGAGGATCTGGAATTCTCATCAAGCGACAAATAAAGGATAAGAAACTTGAAGACATCAACACCCATCTGAAGGATGCGATGATCGCTGGGGAATGATTTTTTTTGTATTAGTGAGCATATGCATAAGTCACACTATGGTGAAAATTAAGTCTGTTACTTTGAAATGAGAGACTTAAGTTGTATTTTTAAATTGCAACAGCATACTGGCATGCACGTGTGATGGATGCTTCAAAAGTTGCACCCAGACTAGACCTACCTTCTAGTAAAAAAATAACATAAAAGAAAAGGAGTAGAGTTTGCATCAACTTGCATCCTGTGTGTTCAGATATAGTCCCCATAATTAATTTGAGGTTGCCTGGAAGCGGTTGTTATTCCCCATAATTAAGTAGGATTGCTGTGAATGTAGCCCATTTCAGTTTAAAGACTTTAATAGATCTACATTGATAAGTAGGCTTTGCATGCAGGCCAAGGCACTGTGTCAGAAGGTCTATTCCTTGAATCAACAAAAGTCGAACAGAGGAAAATGTGAGTCCGTCAATAAATAAATTGAATGAGTCGATCTTTATGCATAAAGTGAAAAGCCTGAAATTCCCGATAATATGTGTTTATCTTAGGACTGATTGATGAATTCTACTCTACGTGTGCGCTGGTGAAACTAACCAGCAGAACCAGTATTTACTACAGCGAGATTCCATTCGAAATAACTTCTATCAGTGTCAATCTCCTGATTATAAATCTGGGCACAGACTCCCCAATTTCGCAGTCGTTGATGAGAGATTCACCTTTAGAGATAAAAGTAGTTCCGTTGTGAAGTTAGCAGAACCGACGTCTTAGTCTCGCTGATAGGTGCAGTAAATCATCTTTATTTTGTCATTACCTGATCCCATTTGTTGCGCTGATCACAAATATATGCTCCATTTTTCACAACAATGCACTTGAAACGGCAATATCGCAACATATTCATGTACGTGCATGAAGTTAGCGGAGCTACCCAACGGAACCATTTTTTAATACGTTTCTATTTGAAACAGCTTTTACTTTGTCAATTTTAGTCTCCTGATCATGAATCTGAGCTCAGATTCCAGAGATTCGCGGTCGTTGTTGAGAAATTCAATTTTTAGAATAAAAGTGGTTCCGCTGAGTGGTTCTGTTAACTATGAACGTGTCATGAATTCTGCCGGTTGATGAAGAATAACAAACATGACAAGACCAAAAGGATTGCTTGAATTTTATAATAGATATCGACCAAGGATGTGGAGCGGTACAATTTTACCGCTGCGCTCCGATTACACTTCGCTTTCGCTCCGTTCCGCTCCGCTCCAGTCATTTTTTCATACCTAGCCACTCCGCTCCGCTCCACTTAAACTAAATCCTATTAATTTACCATACCATAGATAAAACGATTTCCTTGAACTTTTTAGGTTGTTTGACTACTGTAAATTATGATTGACTTCCACTCTGATAATATGCTTAACCGCAAAATATTAGCCTTATGCTTGTCGAATTTTAAATACGAATTATGGCCAATAATCATGAATGATTTTAAATAAATAATGATTATAATTGAACAATACTTCGAAAGCGGATTGCACATTAGCATTAATAGTGATTCTACACTTATCATGTGATAATAACTTAGTGACTCACCTGAAGAGTAACCGCAAATATGTGTGACAATCAGAAAATTCATTCTGTTGCAGCCTCATACTAGGTAGCAATACAATGCTATAAGGTAACGATGCTCTCTCATACTGATATAAGCATGAATAATAATTAATAAATTGTAGTTTTCTGTAGCAGAATTTTTCTTGTATTTTTGAAATGATAAAAAATAATAAATTTTATAAGAATAATTTTGTATAAGATGCAAGGAACGATACATCGGTACTCGGTAGTACGATAAGAACTTTGCATTGAAGAATTAATGAACATCTGAAAAACAAGACTTAATCCATCTATAACATCTCATCACATGTCAAATAACCTAGCAAAATATATCTGCGTCAATCATTTCATTAACCTAACATTCCGTGAGCCAATGCACACTAAAAATTTGAACCCATCCATAGGAACGAATATGAACTGTCGGACTTCCATTTTTAATTTTCAGATTTATTTCAATTTTAAATCATATCTTTATTGGCTTTCTTATTAACGGTTTATACAACCCTTCCACTTACTGTATAACTTGAGAATGGAGTCTTATCTCCGAATAATGTTGAAAAAATAAATAATAGACTAATATCTTACGAAAAATAGTGTAATAATAATAATGTAAAAAATCATTAATTATGATAAAACTTTGTTGAATTTGTCAACATCAGGTTCTCTCCCACTCCACTCCGCTCCAGTCAAAATTTTCTTTACTACCGCTCCGCTCTGCTCCAAAATTTACTCCCACTCCGCTCCGCTCCACATCACTGATATCGACACACGCTTAAGAAAGAGCTTGTAACGAAAAAGAAGCCCTAGAGCTCTGTTAAGACAGTACCCTGGGAACGAGCAAGTCTGCGATAGGAAGATTCGGGGAAAGTTATGGAGATAATACTATCGTAAATTTGATGCATTTTTCTGTCCCTTTTATAAATGATTTCTGCATTCACAATACCATAGCATGATCATGGAGCATACTCACATGATGATGATTCGATGTTGAAACAGGACTATCTCAACTTAGGAAATGCTATTACCTGCAATTATACTGAAATTCAAGTTAAGTGATATTACTCGTACATTTATGCATTGACATTAGCATTCTAATTATAATTGTTTTTTCAATAATCAACGAAATTGTTTCCTAGAAAATAAAGCAAATATGGCTATGAATTGTTAGTCAGGCATACGTTTCCATTCAATGAAACGTAATTGTTATGAAAAAGTCACTTTGGTGCATCATCAGCAAATTCATTACATATTTTGGCACTGTGAGAACAAAAGGATCCATCACACATGCGCAAGCAGTGGACAGTCTATTGCCCCAATATCAAGACAGCATATTGATCAAATTTGTCGATGACATGTGTCTGATACAATATTTTCATGATAATGCAAATACAGCAATTATTATTATTACATCCATGAACGGCAGCTACATCATTTATATTTTGCTATGCTGTGTCATGATATCATCTCTACAGAATGTCAACAAGAAAAATTTAGGCATTTTTTTAATATCTAAGTTATTCTGTTGACATGAAACCATGAAGCATTTTAGTAATAACTCTTGACAGTAATTAATGAACATTGATATTGTCTCCTTGGCAAATGTGTCAAATGCATCTCAGGAAGGAAGATTCTCCAATTCATGGCAGCACATGAAATGAACATTTGCTCAATTTTACCTATCATGGTTTTAGACGACGTTATTGACATCAATACATTACTATTTGTACACTTCAACTTCCTTTGCTTTACTTCGCCAGTAGGCCTATAATCTTTCTTGTAATGTCAATTAAAAAAATACCTATATGGACTTTTCCTCGATTTTTTAAATCCTCCTACATAAATCTGCAAGGATCTAATTTCTTTCCTGATGCAGAATAATTATTCCTACAGGTTGTCCATTCGCAGCAAAAAGTCCACCGTAATCATAAGCTTACTTAGATTTTCATGTAGAGTCAGCATTTGATTCAGTGTTTACTTCATAATTAGTATTTTTGCTATAAATCACACATCAACACATTGAGCTCTCGAGAATTATTCAAAAGAATTTAGAAAGATTTTGAAATTTGAGAAAATGGGTGGAGAGAAAATTTCATTTTAAAACTGGCCATTCTATAAACATTTGAAAGTTTCATACAATTCTGTCACTTTTCAATTTGATCACATTAAAAAAGAAAATAGCGTTCTAAGACTTCTATCTACATTTTGGATCATTTCGGCTGAACTGGTGTTAACCTAAATAAAAATACTTTTTCAAAAATGAGAGAATAAAATTGCGTAAAGAAATGACAAAAATAATGCAATCAATTGACCATATTTGTGATTAAATCTTGCCTAGCAAAATAAAAGGAAAAATTCCACATTAGGAACTTGAACACAAAATTCCGTAATAAAGCTTACTCCTAATCAATAATATACATGATGAATTAAATAATATTAAATGTATGATATATCAATCATATGTTTACGTGAGTCAAATCAGCAGTTCAGTTGACTATTATATTACTAATGATTTATCTTGCTAACAAATTTTCAAGAGTATTTAAGGCACTTGCTCCATAGAGCGTCAAATAGAATAGTTAGTTCAATCATTGTCTTCATAAGCTAATATTACCTGCATATTTTTTCAGAATGAGATTCATTTCAACCCATCTTCTGTGGAAACTCCTGAACACAACCTAATTTGTTGAAAATTTAATAGAAATTATATCTGACAAAGAAATATGCCAACTTGCTAGAAAAACCGGAAAATATGAAAATATCATATCATATTTCTAATGCTTATCGAAAATCGTTAAATTTGATCGTTATAATATATCAGCTGTGAATGCTGATATTAGGTTCCTTTGAAGTTATTTTGATGCAATTGCATATACATGTACATTGACAAGAGTTCTTGAACGCTTGTCACGAACCAACATGAGTGTCCTAGATTATCTTTATTTATCATCGATTTTAAGACTGTCTGAGTTCCTTTTATCTTTTAATTTTCGCGCTCTTCGAAGATAAACTTGACCCCGAAAGATTTTTTAAAGTTCTCACGTCTGCAGGCGGTACTACAACCTAATATTCGAAGTTATTAGATCATTCCCTATTCAAATATAGAATTGAGTTAATTGTTATCAAAGGCCAAACAACATCCCTGCACATCATGACATTTATCGAATTTTAATTCATTTGATTGATAAATTAGATATGTGGGAAGGCAACAGATTTTCAATTTCCTTCCCTACATTTGGTCCCTAAAAATTAACAGATATCCAAATGTGATAATTAGAACACATTTATTTTTATGTTGTGCAATAATGTCAGCAAATTGAGGAACACGAACAACCACTGCATATCAGGGGTGCATCGTCAGGATCTCACTGCGACGCCGCTTCGGAACTTTCCAATAACTCGTGATCAAATAAAATTCTTTGTAGTTCGAATTTGCATCAGACTTTTCAATATAATCATCACCGGATATATTATTTGAACCATTTGGACTAATTAAGTCGCACCTCCGGTAGACTTACGATCTGAAATCTCAGTGCTCGCCATACATTTGTTGCTCTTCGGCTATCATTGTTGTCTAGCAATGAATCTCGATGCCGTATCTTCGTTTGCAAAATTTCGAATTGGATCATTGATCGCTGCCGAAGACTTTGCTGACAAATTGAATTTTCAATGGACCAGTGTAATTATTCTCATGTTTGTAATTATGGTTGGAGTTGGTCAATATGTTTTCTCACCAATTCAATGTTGGGTGCCCAAGGAATTTGACTCTTCATGGGAGCAATACGCAGAGAACTATTGTTGGATTTCAGATACATATTATTCTCGCATAGCACCGGGGCCGCCCAGCGAATTAGAAGAACGTGAGGACAGTCAAATAGGATATTATCAATGGGTTCCGTTCGTTCTTGGTCTTCAAGCACTGTGTTTTTATCTTCCCCATCTAGCATGGAAGATGTTGAGCATGAAAGCGGGAACAAATATCCAAAACGTTGTTCGTTACGCTTCTGAGGCGAATAATTTTGACCAAGATCAAAGAAATACTCAAATTAGCTTCCTTGCACGACAGATAGAGAAACTCATCATCGCGAAGAGTCGAAAATCAATGTTTTCTTCGGAATTCATGGTGCGAGATGACAGAAACAAGCATTGCTGTAAATTCCTAAATAGACAATCAGGGTTCACATTGCTATCAATTTACATTCTCGTAAAGCTTCTATATATCTCAAACTCAGTTGGCCAGTTGTATATCATGCGTGCCTTCCTTGGGTTCAATAATAGCGCATTCGGAGCAGATATACTAGTAGGGCTAGTGGCAGGTCGCACGTGGCATCATTCTGGATTATTCCCCAGAGTAACATGGTGTGACTTTGTAATCCGCCGGGTTGGAAATCCTCAACGTTATAGTGTTCAGTGCGTCCTGCCGATAAATATGTTGAATGAAAAGATTTATATATTTCTATGGTTGTGGATTGCTATTTCTGCAGTAATAATGTTTGCTAGCATTGTACGTTGGCTGACTACAATGCTTATTGGAGACCATCGACGTCGTTTCGTGAAATATTATCTGCGACTGATGGGTCCTCTGTCTCGAAGAAAACTAGAAGAAAATGAATCGAAGCTGATAACCAAATTTGTGAATGAATTCCTGCGACATGATGGGGTGCTTATTCTGAGGATGATTGTTCATAATGCTGGAGATTTATTGGTGGCAGAATTGTTGAACGAACTTTGGGGACTGTGGAGGAAGAAGTATTTCCCTGATCCTGTCGAGAATCTCACTTTACCCTCTACTGGTCATCCTGCTCGTGACACTCAATCATTGCTTTCCACACCAGGTAGTGCTCCACCAGTTTTCACACCCAGAACGGCTAAGCACCGAACAGCTCGCAGCGTGGATCAAAATGGTAGGGAGAAAAACTTACGCGAATCAATGTTGATTTAGTTTCTGAACAACAAATGATGACGCTATCATGCGGTCACGATCTCGACATCAACATTTTCGGACAACTACAGATATTTACTGATTTCATAGAACATCACATTCTTGCTGTTCCATTTCTTGTATAATCATATCATTTTGGCATGGCACAAAAATGATTTTTTTTCTATCTGATTTGAACGCGAACGTATTGCGCCACTTTGCAAAATATTGTAAAATATTTCACTACCAATTTGCTTGTATACCAGAATAGATTCTGAACGTGAATTGTAAATGCATATTTAGCGCAACAAGTTTGACTCTTACGGGCATCGCTTGATAATTCTTTACGGAGTTGAGATCAAAGATGCGAAGAATAAAGTGGCAGGAAGGTTTCAAACATGAAGACGTGAAATTTTTTGTAACGTGGCATCAATCCCGAGGCCCTCGGTTCAGGGGTGTTGGGGGTGACACCTCACACAGCCCTCGTTGAAAACTTCTTTGTCAAGTTACCGCGGGAATGGACAGGCTACCTTCTTCGAGTGATGTGTCTGCTATCTATCAATTGGTTACATTTACTGGATGTGTATTTTTTAGAATTGTTTTATCTAATTATTGTCATTCCAAAAAACATTATTGGTTTGAGACATCCGCTTCATGTAGAAGTACATTTTTCTGCATTGACTTTCATAGTGAACATATGACGCAAAGCTGATTAGAATATACGCACGGTTAGATGAGATCTTTGTTTGTTTTGTCGTAACAAAATACTTGCGCTGATTCGAAGTTGAATTCTTCTTGCAACATTTGATCAGAATGGAATTTTCGGCTAATTTGCATGACAGTTTTTGATACTTAGCATCGGCTGTAAAAAGCAACATTTGTTGTAGTCAATTTGCTTTAGTAACTTATGAACATTAAAATCAGTTATTCATAAAGTTGGTCTGCGTCCTGATAGTCATTCAGCTGAAATTGTATGTAGAGAGAATTCACACAAATTCACTGAAATGCGCCGTCCGTTATCTATCATTTGTTTCAGTTAAGCAGATACACTTAGCTTTAATTTTGCAACTTTTGAAGTTTGACTCATTGACTCATTGTCTTCAATTACGCTATGATGTTTACAATAGGGACATATCCAGCGTAATTGAAAACATGTTAAAACGATTTGCATCTGCAGCTATTTTGAGGAATAGATTATGAAACAACAGCTAGTGACACAGGGTCCATTTTTAATCATTGTGAAAACTTGCTCAGACAAATTTATCGGTTTGACTTTCAAGAACTCTTGATGATTGCAAGATAAAAATGTTGATTAATAAACTGCATAAGTTGACAACAATACTCAATAATTGCGGTAGTACATTCAGCTGAAATACCGAGATGAAGCTTTAAAGTCTCGTGGTTCCTGTAATTATTAAATATTGAGAAACGGCTTTTTTCGATAAAAAAAATAGTATATTCATCTGTCAATGGCTGTTATTCATTGTAATTGAATTGTTGTCGATAATCAGATTGAGAAATTAAGTGCATATTACATTCACATATCATTTCAATCAAACCACAGTTGGCAGATTTATAAATAATCACTTTACATGTATCAGAGGTTCAAACCCGTTGATTGATCACATCAGGGGCCCTTAGCAGTCTTGTATTCACGGTCCCCAGTGGTGGAGTTCCGCAAGCTTTGATCAGGGGCCGCAACAATATTAAACCGCGTCTAATTTTTTAAAGAAAAATCAGGGTTATTTGTGCTACTTATTATTCATTAAAAAGTAGTATATCAATACCCTTTTTAAATTTAGATCTAAAATAGCCTACACGACAACCGTTCGTGATTGAAGTTATGAAAACAGTTTGCATTCAGATCTTCTTTATATTTTTGAAGAAATCACGTTCAAAGTATATAGGTCATTCACTATCGGAATCTAATACACGTGGTCTTCTGACATGTTGGAGGTTGCCAATATAACTGGTGTAATGTTTGGAATTTATAAGGAATAAAGTAAGGGGTGAGGAGGGGGAGGGGGGGTTTGTAATATGTAAAGGTATGGGGGGGTAGTAATTGTTGTTTGTTTATTTGTGTGATGGTTGTTTAAGGGTTTGGGTTTTTGAAGGGGGATGTTAGTGGAGTGGGGTTTATGAGTGTTGTTAAAGAGTTGGATGTAAATAATGTTTTTTTTGTATATTATATGAGGGGGAGTTTGTTTAGGTTGAGGGGTTGGGATTTATTTGTTTTGTTTGATAATTGTATGGTGGGTTGTGTGGGTGGTGGGGGATTGGATTAATTGGTTGGATATGTATGGAATGGGGATATTGGTGGTTGTGTGGGTTTTTGGGTTTATGGATTGTGATTTTTTTGTTTTGGTAATTTGTGTGTTTGAGTGAGTGGAGGTGTGTGTATTGATAGTATGGTGGGGGGTGGGTTTTGTGGGTGGGTTTTTAGTGGTTGTGTGAGTGTGGGAGGTTTTTGGGTTAGTGATTGGTTTTTTTTTTTGATTTTTGTGTTGTTTAGATTTATTTGTAATTGTGTGGGATGATATTGGTAGTGTTGGATTATTGTTATGTATTTGAGTTTGGGTGGCAAATTTAATGGTAATTAATTAAATATGTACAACTTTTATGAATAATAATAAAATATTTAGAGATCTTATGAAATTTAATGAAATGTCTACATATTAACAGCATGATTTGTATGAAATATGGTAATGCAGATTTTTTTCGATTTCCTGGGAACATTATAATGACGGACGAGATGGATTTTACAAAGACAGCTTGAAAACAAGTTTGTAAAAGAATCGTTATTCTTTAAAGAATGGAAAAACTCACTTAATTACATTTATGGATGCACGCATGTTTATTGCAGCCATTGAATTCTGTTCAGATATTCTTATAGCTACGCATAATATTTTAAATTTGTGATCTTCTTTCGTGCAGGTAGTGGAAGGACACATGTAACAAAGATTAGTCAAAGTAATACACACAAATAAAATAAATAAACTACGTAACGTATATAACACTTATATTTTTTATCTAGCAATTTACATATATCGCAGTTATCATGATCATATTGCTGATATTATTTTTCTTCGCTTTTAATATTTTCCAAGTTGTGGTGTGGCAGAATAAGGTTAATATCTAAATCGTATTTTCGGTCAATATTCTATTCTTCATGATCAGCTTGTTCACATTTGTAATTGAAAGAAATTGTATTAATAAGTCTTCAATTTTGAAAAGAATAGGAAATTAATGTTTCTTCCTTATTTGCGATTTTTTGTGAAATGAAAAAGCATCATCAAAATAATCTACAGCCGGTACTTCGGCACCAGTATCTTCGAAGGACGATGTCATCATGCTTCCATCGTCAGTGGATCAGTGAATCAGTGGAAGTACTGGTGCCGAAGTACCAGCTGTGGTTTTATCATAATTATTTTTTATTTTACCAAAAAAATATTTTCATTTTCTTTTCAATGGCCAAAAATATCCAGAACAAATTGGTCAACATTTTCTTTTTTTCTTTTTTCTGGGTGTTCTTATTTTTGTATTTTCAATTGTTTTGAAAGTGTTTGATACCGCAACACCAATAATAGACTGTTTAGTTTCATAAATAGAACATGAACTTAAATACTTTTTGAGTGAGTACCTTTTGACATGGAGATGGTAAAAAAAGACTTTTGATGCGGATCCTGCTACTGTGAAGAGTTGAGTAAATATACGGCAGTGATGATAAGGGCATTCAAATGATCTCTTTAATCTGGGCAAATATAATTGCTTGAGGACTTGTTAGCGTCATGCAATGCTTTTTCTCTATTGAGATTCGCTATTAAGAGACGACCCCGATTAAATGATGGATCTTTAGAGTGATTAACAATAGAAAATATGAATTGGTCAGTAAATTGATTAATGCATGGATAAATAAATAGCATAAAATTACAAGCATGATATCTACAAGAAAATGCAAAAAGCACTATCTTAAATTAGAGAAGAAATCTTTTTGTATACAAATAGAAAGATTTTGACGACGGATTGTGACACTTTCAGCAACGTTAAATTGAAACGGAGTTTTCTGTGTTCTCTCAACCCGCGAATCCTTTGTCTTCTAGTTGAAGAACATTAAACTTCTGAGGACATGTCATTAGATGCTTAGTAACAGCGGATGAAGGTGGCTTTGTCGATCTCTGGCGGGCATTTGATGCATGTAACCATCTCGGAATATGTTCACTTCGTCTAGTATACAGACATCGCTCTCTTCGACCGACGTATACTACTCCACAAGGACAATTGAAGCCATAAATTGCTTTTGTTTTTCGGTCGACGGGAATGATGTACTTTGTAGATTTGGAGCTAACGTTGTTGTACGGAACACTAGTAAAGTTTTCACAAAGAAATAGCCATTTTCGATGGCTTTTGAGAGTTTCTTACCAATTATTTCACTTGCTGAACCATAGTATTCTATGTCAAAGAATATCTTCTTTTTCTCCACAGTTGGTATCTTGTTTGGGAGTTGACGTGAATGCTCTTCAATGAAACAGTCTGAGTAGCCATTATTTTTCAAAATTCGGTATAGGAAAGCCATTTCTTGGTCCATCTGTTCACTTGAGCATAAATAACGGGCGCGTTTTAATCACAAGATTTCTCTTGTATCGTTTTGGTGAAAAGGAATTGTAATTTCAATATAAACCGGAAAATGCATCTTTTCTATAAACAGAAATAGATATTTTTCAAAACCATCGTACTCAGCAGTGAGATTTTATTCCGGACATGTTTCGGTATTTATACCATCATCAGCGTTACAATCAAATGGCAAAAGCAGATACGAAATGGCTTATATACAATAGAATATAGAATATAAGAGATAGCAATAGAAATAGATATATTTCCATCACTTATGAAGTTGAATGTCAAGAAAGTGATCCGCTGGCTCCTTTGCGAAATAATCTTGGGTGAAGCCGATTGCAGCGTTGAAATAAAGCATCAATACATGCCTCTTTTGAAATGAGAAAAATGGCGTCCACGTATCTTACATAATAAAAGACTCTACTGTTATTTCCGCTTTGGAATAATCTTCGCTCCAGGTGATCCACGAAGATTTGACTGAATGAGCAGCTCATTGGAGAACCTATTGCGAGTCTATCTGTCTCGCGATGCTTCATAAACAGAAATATCACATTCATTGTTAAAGTACTCAACTGTATTTACGGCTAGAAGCGATTGTATTATCATATCACATTCCTTGGTCGATTTCATCTAAGAGAACAAGCGAGGCTAATGAAGAGATGAATTAGTAGTTGTTGCAGGGTTGGCCGGTAAAAACCATCCTGGTTTTTACCACCTGACAAAACCCGGTAAAAATCTGGTAAAAACCACCATCTTTTGTCACCATTTTTCGGCTAAAACTGCCCAAAACAATTTTCCAGCATTACTACCTAAGTGTTTTGGGTACATACGATATAAGGGATCATCGTCACTCCTTGCTTCATTGATGAATGTTAGTCACAATAAGTTCATTTTACTTTTTCATCATTCGATAAACATTTAGGCCTGTATTTTCACAATTCAAGCCTTATCAATATCATATTTCAATCAAGAACATGTTGTAAGTATAGGCTAGGTGTAAGAACATGAATTATTATAAAAAATATTGTTATAAAGCTGCAGTGCAGTTTTTAAGCGTGCACGCATTTTGCTGCTTTATAAATTTCATTCACTGTAAGATGCAACAGACATCCATGCTGGAAAGAAATCACTTGGCTCTATATAAAAGATCGAAAACAGGCATTCCACGAAAATAGTAGGGCAAGAAAATATAGAAATTTGGCCTCGGATTTCTACGATTAACCAGGGACATCTAAAGAACTTTAAACAAACTCGGGAAATTCGAAGAACTTTAAACAAACTTGAATACGGCACTCCTGTACTTTACTGGTCCCTAAATATCCCCTCCTTTACTTTGCTGGTCCTAAATTTAGCACGAACGCTGACGTGTTGCTATGTGTCAAATCGTGCGAATGAACTATAGTTGGTGATCTTTGAACTCGCACGCATTATTTTAAGGATCGACTATCTCTGTATTTAGTGTGTTGAGAAGGAATTTGACGTGAAACTTGACGTCGAACAACATGAGAATAAGCTAGCAAGTCACCTTGATGAATTCATCTGGAGACAAAGGTATGCTAACAGTCATGCAGATGCCTTCAACAATATTCTTGGACATCTTGCTGAATGGCATATAGTTTCTTAATGTTTTTGAAGCGAAAAATGCTTTAAATTGGATAAAAATTTGTTTTTAATTTGGGAACAATAAATTACAGGAGGTGATAGTTAGGGACTTGTAAAGTACAGGAGTGCCCTTGAATACTAAAATAATGTCACAATTGTTTTGCGCTCTCAGATTCTATTAACAACAATCAATTTTGCAGCTTACTGATTATGCTCTTTTGTAGAGATTGTAACAGAAGCTGTTCAGACATACACTAAACCTTACTTTATCAAGATTTCTGCTGAGATTTATTTTATTTTATTTATCATGATTCAAATCTTCAAAATCATGATTTTCTGCTCCAGTCACAAGCATTAGCGCATTTAGTATATTTCTAAAAAGTGAAATGTATTCTAAGTGACTGTTGCACATTGCTTGATTTGGGAGATGAGATTTTCCGGTGCAGAAGCTTTTTGATAGAGTGTTCTCTCTGCGTTCATGAGATCTGGGTTCAAATCTAGATCTAATGAAACCTAAGCTACAATTAAAATACTCTCTGCATTATTGCTGAACACTCAACACAGAAGAATAACAGTGGGATTATTGAAGCTCGTGCACATGAAGAAAGTGGTAAATGCTTAATTAAACTCTATGTGTAGGCCAGTTTAATTCATATTTCTATTTTTATTTTTTTCATTCATTTGATGATAATTCTGGGAGTATCTAACAATTTCTGTTACATGAACTAATGGGCCAAAATGGTGCTGAAGTCTACATTTGTTCTAAAGGCACAAGAAAAAGGCAGAGCAATCGTAAACAAAGACAGCGTCGTACGTCGCTCGTGATAAAAACATATCATGTGGTTCTTTCACAGAATAAATGTCATGTTTTGCAAGATAAGAGTTGCAATCTGCAAACCCGCTTGTATCGTGATACTCAAACCCCAACTTGCTGTCGATCATTTCGTGAAGAAACAGACTGATTTTTCAGAATTTTAGTTTTAGCCGGTTTTTACGAATTTTTGCCGGTTTTTGCCATTAGTGGCAAAAAGCCAACCCTGAGTTGTTATTAATTACATTTTCAAGCAAGTAAATTTTTAATTGTGAATTGTAATCAATTACATGTACATCATGAGTAATTGACACAAGTATGCACTGTTTAGACAGACGTGTTGTGTTTTATGTCTTCAACTTGACATCCTTCCGCGGTCTTAGTGGCCTTCTTTGCCTGGCAAGTTTTCCTTCATCTCCTTTCAATGATCCAGCTTTTCATAATAGACTACAGCAAGAGATTGCTGGAAAATTCTGTTGTCCTATGTTGCAGTTGCCTACGTCACGTCATGGTCGACACTTACCGATAGCGTTTGTTCTTCTAAATGGCTTGTTTCGAGACAGAACTTCAACTCATCCGGAAGAAAAAATCCGACCTTTTGAGTTGGTGTTTCAAAAGCTCTCCACGAGTCTCTCTTGAATCTGAGCACACTGAACATAATTCCTCCTGTGTTTGCAACGTGAGTTCTCATACGTTAAGTACCGATGAAAGCCGTGACCCGGAGAGGGGGTCTCAACTTCGTATTGGCTCCGAGGGAATTTCAGGATCCTGATTTCATGTCTGACTGTTGAATCCATCATCGTTGCATGCTGCAGTAATGCAAAATTACCGGCAATTTTCGATTTGGGCAATTATTGCAAGAAATTATTGCTATTATTTAAAGTTACCTTACTTAGTTACATGTAATTTGATGTGCTGTCCATGCACAGATTTTGCATTCACTTAAACGTGAAGCTTAAAGCTTGACATTGCCGAAATATTCGCCGAACAAGTATTATTGGTAAATATGTGCACACTATGCACCCGTATGTACACTCTATGTAGATTGGTCCATTTATAGCAAATCTAGTTCTCTATTTCAGTTACTTTATGGGGTGGTGCCAGGTGAGACGCTGTGGGTTGATTCTAGCAAGTTCAGTACCTAAACTGCAGTTTCTTATGTATTTTACTTATTTTTCCCGATAGTTCGTGATCATGTTTTAATGCAAAACGCCATGAACGCCATGCCTTCGTGCAAAAAGCGATAAGCGCCAATAGGTTCATTCAAGGAGCTATCATCTAAGACAACAAATCGTTGTCTTCTCATTTCTCTGATTTACAATGGATTCATCTTACCTTTTTGATCCGATTTTGAATGCGCAATATTCTTAGTTATACTTTTAGACTGTGATCAACTATTTACTCATCGGGACTTGAATGACGTCATCTTTCTACACTCACTATAGCCATCATCTTGAGATGTGGTAATTGGTACAAGCCAAAAATATTGAGTTTTTAAACAAAATGTTATAACTTTGTAAGCATCCGTATCACACTTAAATGATTTAACCGCAGACTATTTGTAGTACTTGCATTACTTCAAGAAAGAAAGATGGCGTTCATCGCGTTTTATATAAAACTGTTTACATAATCTTGTCGAGGGTTAACCCTCTCTACGTAAAAAGATTCAGCTACTGTTCTTTCTAGTCTTTTACCTCATGAATAAAAAATTGGTCGCGAGATTTCATCCATTGTCTTAATTTCATCATAAATTTATTAGACCGTAACCTCGTTTGTGACGTTGCCAGTACGTAGAAACTGGAATTTCATCATTCTTATTTTGTAAAGCAAGTACATATATCAACCTAATGAGCTTATAATGAATAACTAATACTCGAATATTAATAATATATAATTAATTCAAAAATATCAAGCTATTATTCAATTTTTGACTCGTAGTAGTAAGTAAATGGCTTGTACGTGATTAATTTGCATCTAAGTTTGAAATGATCTGATAGTCGTTTCGCCTACACGATCACAAATTTGCTTGTTTTTATGAAAGACGTGATAAACGCCATCCCTCATTTTTCAGGTAAAATGTGACAACTGCGAAAGTGCTGCGACAATGGAGAAAGTATATTAGATAGAGCAGCAACTCCGTGTTAATTGAATCCCCAATGTGTATGCAGTTTCGATATTATGAAGTTCGTGCCGAATGTGAGATATGCACATTTTTGCAGTTTAGAAGTACCACGTTAGTAATTACCACGGAATTGACTGATCATATTAGCAAATTTTAAAGAATAACAGCATTTTACAAATCCTGCATGTCATGACAACGTTGGGGAGGCAATGCTTGTTAAAGTAGCTATTCGATGGGCTACCACACCAAAGTGTTCATCCCTTTTAGTAAGAGTATTTCCTGAAGAGTGGTCATATCACTAGCTACATGTCACTGAAGGAGCAAAACATCATAATTGAAGACAATGAGCATCATTAACCTGAAAAGAGGCACATGGGTCTACATTACTACTTCAGATTCAAGGAATAAAGCATAAATTTAGTTAATCATAAAATCATGCCGATGAAATTTGTGTAAAACCTGAAATTTTAGCATAGAGCCACAACAAAATCCCAACGTTTTCATTAAGACTTGCAGTATAATTGATAAATGAAATTTCTTTGATAATCAACTTAATTTCCGCTTAATTATGACACCTGTTAGTAAATTTTCATTCATTTTGATGTTCAACAAGTTTCATGTTGCATATATAAAGGTTCCAAATCGCTAGCATACAAACATAGGAATAGTTAAACTTTCATAAAACTGTTCAAATATTTTTTAGACCGCAGGAACGCAATCTCCGCAAAAAACTGAAACTTCTGATTTACACAGTAGAAACTTTCACTGCATGCTGACATTTTTTAGTCGACTATACCTTCTACATGTACGTATATACTTAGTCTATGGCGGCGATTCTGTCATTTAAGGATGAAACTGATGCTTACAAAGTGTTTTAATTACATTTGAATATAGCTTCAACACATATGGCTTGTTCCAGTTACCCCATCTCATGATGATGATTAGTGAGTGGAGAAAGATGACATCATTCCAGTTCCAATGAGTGAAAAATTGACCATTTCTAAGATTATTGCGCATTCAAAATCGGGGCAAAAAGGTAACATGAATCTATGGTAAATCAAATCAGAGAAATGGAAAAAACGATGAAAATTTCTGCATTCAAGCTGAATATTCATGAATCAATTCTGCGCAGAATCTAAAGCGCGTTCGACCTAACTATTCATTTAGAATATAATACCCTTAATGATAAATTGACCAAGTGCTTAATTTTAAGCACGTTTCACACTTTTAGAAAATGGATATTATTTAGTATTCATCACACAGAAAACCAGCCGACAACTCCACAACTGTAATCATTACGTTCAAGCAAAATACGTCCTAATTTGGAATCCTTTTATCGGTCCTGCTCTTTGTTCGACATCATTTTGAACAAAAATATATTTTTGAAAATATCAGAAAATTGTCATTTTGTAGAAGCTATGCGGGTTTTTTTATATGACAGTCTATGAATATTGAATAGCACTGTGATATGTGAAATGCGATGAAAAATCAGAAGAGGTTATAGAAGCTTTGGGGACTTCAAAATGTGAAAATTTTCCATTTTTATGCTAATTTTTAGCATATTTTGTTCAATGAAAAAATGTTTTATCAACATTATTGTGTTTTAAAGACGCCAAGCCGTTGGCATTAGCACAGATTGATGGAATGTGTGTTCATAGAAACATATGTAAGCGCAATTAAAATTGAATACATTTCGTAGCCGCTGTCGCTGGTTAAATATGAGAAGTAAAAGTGCTTAATTTTAAGCACCTTTCTCTTTTTAGATAATCTATACCAAAGTGTAGGCACGACACCAAAGTGATAGCTAAACTTGCTATTTTTGATGTGTATGATACATGCTTTCACAATTGTTGCATTATATCGCTTATACCTGGTGGCTATAAACCTATAATTTTCTATAAACTTTCTATAGCGTAGTACCCGGCCTAGTTATCACAAGGGCTTTTATAACATATTTACCTAAAGATACTGCATGTTAGTTGTGCTACACAACTTGAATAAATCCTCAGTGATAAGGAAAAGTTATGATTGATAACTCACATCATAAATATTATTCTAGTTCACATAGTAATCAGATTAATCAGATGTTAAAAGTTCTTGATTTTAAGCATTTTTGACAAATGTACTCATACTTCGTTTTTGGTATGTAAAATGGCTAAGTTACCAGTTTTAGTTAATCAATCTACACCCCAATGTATCCGAAAAGAAACACACCGTTTCTTCTAAATATATCTCTGTTTACATATCTGCGAAATCTTAATCAATGTACCGACAGGTTTACGAGTAGGCTTATTATCAGCCAAATAAATCACGTAATTTGTATAATAGAAGAATCAGGGAAAGTCTATTTAAACTCGTTTTTGACGTCGTTTTGGGGGAAGTCCTTCTTGAATGTGCTTCGACCAACAGGGGCGAGTTGAGCTTGGTTTGCAGATAGGTTTTTCGCAGAAGACACATTGAAATGATATTGTGTTTCGCTCACCTTCAGCATATCCATGTCGGCAAATGTAGCATGCCTTTGGATGAGGCTAATGAGATGACCTATGATCTTGAGGAACGTTCAGAGAATCTCTTGTCTCATTTCCAACTTTGATCATAGTGAAATGGAGAAGACTGTTTGCTAAATTCATTTTGAAGTCGGCATGAATCAATTCAGATTGTCCAGGCTTAATTAAAATATATATACGCCAAGAAGGAATTAGTAAAAATGAATCCCAGAACACCACATGCCTGGCGTATACAGTATACGGTGAGTGTGTTTGGACAACATCTTCGAATCCTAAAGCACCGGTTCTGAAGTGATTGAATGCATCGATCGAAGAACAATACTTCAAATATTCCTCGGCTACCTGCGGTCTGGGTCACCCTGCGATTCCTGGGATTTCCAGCGATCGCGGTAGAGCACGTTGAAATGAACTGCTTCTTCTTTAAATCCATGAAGCTAACAGCCTGGAGGTCTGTGTCATCAAGTTTCGCGGCATAAGCTATCCATTCCCCTCGCTCGAGTTCTCTCTCATTCAGTAGCTCTTTTCGGATACTTCTTGTGTACTGTTTTTACTAGCATGATTGAATATAGACCTACTTTCATCAATGCAGTTGAACTCTTGACGGAACTGAACCAAGAGTCATGCAATCACAGTTCTCCCTGATCCATGATAGTCCTTTGTCAGTCTCAACACTGCGGCTGTGGTGGCTCCGTATTTTGAAACGTGGTCTTTTTCTCGCATTCTCTCTTTTCCTTCGTTTAATTCTATCTTAAGAACGATGTTTGACCGCGCGTCCGACATATCCTTGATTTCATTGCCGATCGGTCGCGGTTTGCGAATAATTTTGACTTTTCCAGTCAGTACTTTATAGTAAGATTTAACCATGCTTTCGTCCAGACGAAGCCGGTCCCCAGGACTAAGAGCGCATTGGAAGTTTTCGTTGACGCTGTTGATGAAGTCAATGATTTCTTCATTGGGATCTTCTGCCTTCGAAAACTTCAGATACTGCAGCATGATCATTCTCAATCAACGTTTACTCATATGAAAGTCATGTCCTAATATAATCATATTTTAACATGAATGAATATAGTTGATCATTATGGTTGATTATCGCCCCATATTAATGCAGTTTTAACTCATATTCAGGTATTTATACACATACAATTTCAAAAGGAACTTGAAATAGGAAAGTGCTTAATATTAAGCACTTTTCTCTTTAATCTATGATAGCAATTTTAGGAAAAACTATTAAGTGTGCATAATTGACTGCTATACATATCACTCGTAAGATATAGGCCTAGAAATTACCACAATATCAATGGCTTGGCGGGTTTGCTTCAGTGTAAATTTCTTGCTTTCGTCGTTTTCAGACGTGTGAAAAATACCAACATATTCTGTTAATTATCAAATAAAAATATTGATAGGTTTCCCAAACCGTTGCCTATTATCTTTTATAACAATTCATGTCGTTCCTCTTTTGCAGAAAGTGGTCCAGAGTTATTAGCGGTTGTAGTTTTGAAGAAATATGCTTTCAAAGTGGAGTACTTTAACTTAGAAAAGTGCTTAAAATTAAGCACTTTTGTATCTATTTTTAAAGGCAGATTTCCATCTTCCAACTGCTTGTGAGCGCTAGCCGCTTTGGGATGTCACCAAACATTACCCAAATAAAAAATCCTAAAAGTTAATCCACCTTGACGACTTTAGTTGCAGAACTAGATAAAAAATACGAAATTTTGGCTCCTTGAAAAATTGACTTCTAAAATCAACGTGTTGAAAATTCATGATATCAGTTTCATAAAAACGGTTGCATTACACAAATAGGCTATTTTGATCATTGTCAACAAAATTTTATTATTAACAGGGTGTCTCTAACTAAATAAAGTGGTACAACTTCTTTTCAAAATGGTTAGAAAAGTGCTTATAATTAAGCATTTTCGTGGTCAAATTATCATTAAGGGTTAACTCTGAGGGTAATAGCCGATTTTTCAAATTTGTCGTTTGCCACGTTTTGCATTCAGACTCTTCAATTTTGCAATAGAAGAATAGTTGTGTCTGTGTGTGAAATGAATTGGGTTCAACATTTAACAAACAATTAATATTCATAGCCTACATGCACATGTACATACATGTTTACCAATAATACCTACTCGGCGCGTATCTTCCGATAATATCAAGTTTAAAGTTTCACGTGAAGTGAATACAAAATCCAAGTATCGAAGCATCTGCTAATTTACATGACACTGTGGGAGGACAAGGCGAGCACTCTGCGCGATTAAACTAACCTTCACCACCAGAGTTCAAGCTGGGACGATGTCCTTTTGCTCGACTCGCCACTTTACTGCTCTCCTATGATTCAAGGGTACAGTACTGAGATATCGAGATTTGTGGCTTATAGTAGACTTGCTTAGGTTTCACTTACAACACTGTTAGTATTCAAATTGATAGCTTAATCAAATTGAGTGGTGAGCAAGACTGAAACATGAAGTGTTGTCGAGAAAATTAAAGTGTCAGGAGAATAATGATCAAATTTGACAAAACATCAAATGAAAAAGTTGACAACATGTTGATCTATGATTGGTTCGGTTACTAGTCACTTCGACCACCTGACATTTCGACCCCATAAATTAATTATTACCCATAAATTGATTATCACTGAGTGAATCCACTTCAGATAGGCATAAAAGACCCCCTACGAGCCATGAATGCAAATTACCCCCTACTGAATGCAAATTACGGTCGAAATATCCATTAGGAAAAATAACCCACAACACGCAGAATTTAAAATCTTTGATAGATGTTAAAATCGATGGAGCCAGACAGATGGAGCTTGTAACAGCCAGATAATAGGCAGGAAATTGAACAGAGCACATCAATTTATCTATATCTGTAGCCAACGCACTATGCAGAAGCGTAGATTTGATAACTCCATTATATGGGGTCAATTAAGAAGACTTAATTTATGGGCTCGAAATGTCAGGGGGTCGAAGTGACTTGACACCATTGGTTCATGGCGCATCGCTGACGAAACTCGGACGCTGAGCGAAAGCATCGCAAAAAGCGAGTTGGTCAATCGAAAGAGTGTTTTTCAAAAGAAAAAATGCTTATATTGTCCGAAATAATTATAGCATAATTTTATAATGACTATAGTTAGGCCTATCATATGTATATTTAGAAAATTATTCTCGTAAAGTATTAATCTTTTAGGGACTGCACACTGTGATCGTAGCAATCTCAACTCACAGTGAAGAAGGAGGTGGAAGCTCTCACTGCTCTCACCAAAGCCCCAAGCTCTCACTGTGGAAGCGGTTCAGGTTTCAATATTCTTCAATTCCTGTCAACAGAAATACTATCAAACAGCCTAGTCGACTTCAATTTGAAAACCGACTAGTCGCATTTCATGATACATACTGATAACTTCCTTTGTCATTCTACTATGGCATTTTCATGTGGCGTCTGGTGTGAATTTTTCGACAATTGTTTCATGTAGCCTCTTGCAGACGTACGCTGCTCCATTCTTTTAATCCTTCAGAACATGAAGGGTAGTCACTTACCAAAATATCCACTCAACTATAGTGAAAGTTATAATGGCATTTAGTTGCTTGATCTAACCGTGCATTTAACTTCGTATCACTTCACCCCACTAAACAAGGAGAAGTAGAATGCGTGTACAGCTGCCGGCATGGTGAATTATGAGGCTGACTCCTAGTGGGAAAAGTGTCACACTCCTCTCGCCCGCGAGCGATCAATAGAATACTAAGCGTTTCCGTCCATCCAAGATGATAAACGGTTCACGTGGCTTAGACCTATTCACGCAGTCTCTAAATGATGGAATGATAGCTTTGATCTATAATTAATGTTAGTTTTTAATGAGTGGTGCGGCAACTGAAAGTATTTTCGGACGCATTCGTATGCACGAGGGCTGTAAAAGTGAAGAGACGAAGCAAACGTCCTCACTTCATTCGAAAACTGCTTGACTCTTTTGCTTTTCATAGTTAGTTGTTTCACTAGATTTGGAGAGTCGCCCTCATAATAATCCTTCAAATTTATGAAGTGCTCTCGGTCGAGTAGTTCGACGGTTGGAAATTTTTTCGATGAACGACAGTTAACCATTTCTTGCGAATTTCAGGATCTTTTGGAAATGTGTGAAATGATAATTCCTCGTTTTTCCCTCGTGCATTTGAGCATCCGTATGCACAGCAGTATGGACCGACTGACTTAGGCATGGCAAATTTCATAAATGATATGTTGCTCTACGAAGCTACGGACTTTAAAAGTGCTTGTTCATTCATTCATTCATTCATTCATTCATCTTTGTCTCTCTTTAGTGCAAGCGAGTGATAGACTGAGAGACGATAAACGACTGAAGTGCGCTATCGATCATTTTCCCACTCGCTACGATGTGACATTATTACCGTTAAGCGAGAGCTTCACACATTTTGGGAAACACTCATTCTACCTCTTCATTGTTTTGTGCTTCACCCACGAACATAGATGACTAAGCATTCGTTCAGTCCTCCACGGAGCATTGACGGACACCAAAGGAAAATACCGATATTGATCAAACTAAATGAACGATGGACTCACTGATGTACTAACTCGGCAGATAGATACCAGCAAACAATAAATTGAATTATCATCAACACCGACTGATTCGAGCAGCTAATTAATTTGCTATGGCTTCCTATATATTTGGTTTTTCTATAAAAGTTGCCCTAGCCTACAGGCGTATGCATTGTACTATGAAATAAGCTTAGCTATGATTTAGATAACATATTAGCTGAAGCTACATGAGTAGGAACATTTTGTTGCAGCAAATGAAAGTGGACAAAAACTAGGAAGAACTGAAGTATTGTTTGAACACATGTAGGTATGATGGGTAAGTCTTCATTTACTTATGCTCAGACTACGGCAATGTAACTAAACAAAAAGTAAAATTTGGAAATACAGAACATAATAGGCATGATTATTTAAATTGAATGGCATTGAACAAGTAAAAAATCACGAATCATCAACAGAATTTTAGCAAAATAGTCACACATGACTATATTGTACATGTCATTCGTCATTCGACTAGTCGACTATTTTTGCGCGACTATTGAAAAGTCGAAGATGGACATCCTAGTACTGATACAGGGAGGCTGTATTATCTCATATCATATTTACAATTGATGATGTATGACTGTGTGATGATTACAGATGTCTACATATGATGACTGTGATTGAAAATGAAATCGGATAATTAAACATTTTCATTGAAAATTGTAATTGATGTGATGGAGCCAATTTTTGAAGAGTAATCACCTGTGAATATTTAAAGGAGAACTGCCAAAAACTCACTAAAAATAAAGAGATTCCAGGAGCTTTCTGCTTATGCATTTTTTGTCACACAGCACTTTTACTACAGTGAGTTCAGAATTTATGAAATCCAATAAAAACCATTCAGATTATACGAACTTCTTTAAGTTGAACAACGCACAGAATTATGTTCACTTTTAAAGTTGAAAAAACTTTAATTTTTTAGTCCACGAGCACAACTTCCTATTTTTATCATAAGTTCTGCTATAATCTATAAGCAGATACATTGTTACGATTTCGGCATTAGTAAAGCACATTGTCTACGGATAATTAAATTACAAGGCAATTATGGTAATTAATTGCTTTGCCCTTGCAGCACTTAGTGCGCCTCCACGTCTTAGAATCAAACAGAAAATAGAAGAACTTAGCATTACCTTTGCAATTACCTGGATCATGGGAACGAATTACAATCGCAAGTATGATAGAAAAATGTCAAAGCAAATTGCAGTTGATCACATGACTGAATTCATGGCTAATACTGAATTGTCATACGCTTCAGCTCCCAAGGCTTTACCCGCTATCATCACACAAATTTGACGTACGCTATTTATTGTGGTCTACTGCATTAAACTGTTCTTTTGTTCCGAAAAATAAAACAATAGATAAATTTCATCAGATGATCAGCAGTTTTGTTTTATGTAACAAACACAGGCGTTGAAATAGTCGAATGTTCAAAATTTTGAATACAAAACTTTCTTAGAAAAGACTCATTATTTGGTGCAGTAAGTGGCTAAATCCAGTTCATACAACAACATTTTGGGCTATTATTGTCTTTTCAACTTTGCAACTTCGTTTTCTTTGGAAATTTGCAAATTTAGTCAATTTTTCATGCTGAACTAGAAAATCACAGTGGCGACTGCACCAAGTGAGCATTTGTACAAGCTATTGAATATGTACTATATATTACTGGTGCCTTCTAGCAGATAATATTGTGATGTCGGTCAGAGGGATATTTTTGGTCGTTTTACGAGATTTTGATATGACAATTATTGCTTCATCAAACAAAATTTCACATGCATGGTTACATCATGGTTCTTGATAATTCCGTAAGTTTTCATAAAATCCGGACAAAATATGTGGTTACCATAGAGTAGGAATATTAGGTAGAGTGGCAACTCCGCATTTATTAAATCCCCAATGTGTATACACTTTCGATTGTGTGATATGCATATTTTTGCAGTTTTGCAGAAATTTCAACGGAATTGAGTGATCATGATTGTAATGCAGAAGGTATAATGGTATTTCACAGAATCTCATGACAGCCTCGGAGCTTTAATGTTTGTTGAATGAGAAATTCGATGGGTTCCTATTACTTTCATGCTCAACCTCAAGAGTATTTTCTTACGGTAATCATATCACAGGCAACCGGCCACTGGCAGAGCAAAAATCACAGAATCAAAGACAATGATTTCAATTAACTTTGAAAGATGTAAATGGTTCCACATCACTATTCAGATTCAAGAAATGAAACATGAATTTAGTGATCGAATCATAAAATCATGCCGCTGAAAATTGAATTAAAAACTTGAGACTTGAAATTTCAGCCAAGAAAGCACGAATAATATCGACTTTTTCATGAAGACTTTCATTATAATACGGATCATGAAATTCCTTTGATAATCAGCTTGATTTCCGCTTGGTTAGGATGCTTATTAGCAAATATTCATTCCTTTTGATATCCAACTTGTTTCATGCTACTTGTTTATGAGAGTCATCTCGGTAGTATAGGCCTATAAATTGGCAAATTTTGACTTTTTTCAAAAGTGCTCAAATAATTTTTTGGACTACGGGAACGTATAATCTCCGAAAAAAACTGAATCTTTTGATATAAAAATTTTCACTGTATACAGATACTTTTTTGAGTCGACACTCTACCAGTTGTCGACACTCTTCCTCAATGAATCATTTTTGAAAAATGCGATTGAAAATGAAATTGAAAACATTTCGAAGTGGAGCGAAGAAAAAGGTCTTTTGTTGAATTACAAAAAGACAAAAATTATGTTATTTCGAAAAAAGACAAGCAACGATTCGGATTCAGTAAATTACTTTGAAATTCCGCTAGTAGAATCCATAAAATTCCTCGGAGTTATCTTCCAAAGTAATCTGAAATGGGATCAGCACGTTACTCAGATAGCCTATGCAAGTCCGCCAGTCAAAAACTCTATCTTTTGAAGAAATTACGACGTATGCCGGTTGTAACTAAAAAAAGAAATAATGCAAGTTTATAAGGCACAAATCCTTTCAGTTCTCGAATATAACTCACCTCTACTTCTGGGAATGAACAAAGGGAATTCCTCCAAGCTCGAGAAAATCCCCAAACGTTGCCACAGAATAATCTGTTCTGTAACTTGCACTTGCACTTTGTTTCCTTCGCGTGAAAGCAGACGACAGAAGAGAAGTCTGAAGTTCGTCAATCAGCTTCGAAATCCTGAAAATTACATTAATTCTATTTTTCCATCTGTACTGTCAAGAAGTGGTCATGTTTAACTACAGGCCTGTGCGACATCACGTCGGTCATCCTCTTCCATTCCTCGATGTTCCGTACTTTATAACAGACAGCTATCAAGAAAGTTGCTTATTTGGTGTATTACTCTTAACTTTGTATTTGACTTCATTTTGGAATGCATGAATTTCAGTATTGATAAATAAACGTTTATTTATTTATTTCTACCTATATATCCCTACTCTATGGTGGTTACAGCAATAAATTGAGTTTCTAAGAAAAATCAGAAAAGTTTGGTTGAAAAAATTCAGGACATTTTCTAAAATTCACAATTGCTCAATTGTTATGGTCCCATGGTTGATTTTCCCTTCTGGTGTGATAAGTGGACATAGAAATGATGCATTTCGTCGTATAAAGAAAGTAGAAGCATCATTTCTAAGTTGCGAAATGTGCATCAGACAAAAAATGGTATCGGTGAGAAGACAATTTTTGGGGGAAAAAGGCTAATTAAAAAAAGTTCTAAATCAATGTAAATGCAATCCTGAATTATAGTCTGACAAAAAGCACGGCTCATGCGCTTTCAGATGATACATAACTTTATTTGTATAGTTCAAACAGACACAATGAAATTTCTTCTCGAAGATAGAATACCTATGCTTTTTTTGCTAGATTGATTTGAATTCATCATGAACGAAAGAGAAGATCCTTATGATCAAAATGAAACAAATTATGAAAATTGGTCCAGAACTAAGGATTTTTAGTGACAAAAGACACATTTTTGACAAATGTTGTTACATAAAATAGATTTGTCCAATATCAGTCAAGGAGAAAAATGTTTTCAATTTTTTATGTCAGTAAATATCAATTATTATAAGAAAAAAATTGAATATAAGCTTGACAGATAGAAAACAGTTTACATGCACAACCAGACGTGAAGCAAATGTTCTACATTGGCGTTTGAAATTTATTTAAATACTGTCCGTAACAAAAGTTTAAGACCAAAGCATATTTTGATTGCTTTGACATTTTAACCAAAGTATTATTCAAAATATTGCTTCAGAATGTATTCTGAGATTTGCAATTAACAAGTTAGTGAAATTTCGATGGGCATTCATTAAATATCACTTTAAACACTACTGGCAAAGCGCCTAAGTCAGTGCGCTTGCAATAATTAATAAATAGTGCCTTTCGCAAACACAATGTAAATACAATAATTAAAGATTGAGTTGCATCCTCAGATGAAAATGGAAAATACTTGAATAGCTTCCATTTCATCCAATATCAGGAATCATCAGCAGGCCTAGTTTACATCTCTCAGCATAGACACAACTCCCTATTTAAAGTTGCAGCCATGCCCGGGTGAATTTGAGATTATTACCAGTTACAGATTTATGTGTTTAAAGTGATGTTTAATGAATGCCCGTCGAAATTTCACTAACTTGCTAATCTCAAGTTTACAAGGCCTTGGCTGCAACTTTAAATAGGGAGTTGTGTCGATGTAACTAAGAGATGTAAACTAGGCCTGCTGATGACTCCTGATATTGGATGAAATGGCATTTATTCAGGTCTTTTTTCATTTTTCAACTGAGGATTCAACTCAATATTTAATGAATCTATTTACGGAATGTATTCTACTAACCAAATAAATTTTAAATGCTTTCAAATGACACATCAATTCAATTTAAGCTGAACATCAGCTACATCGTCTGCATTTATGCTGTGTATATACACGCTGTTTACAGCTGTATAATGTACGTTTGCATCATTCGGTTCCTGGTCAGAATGGTCCTAGAACTAAGTCATGCTCCAGGGAAGGCCTCAATTTGCAATTTGAATAACAGAAGTGTTTTTTGCAACATCTAAACCACACATTTCTGTTAAAATTTTAGCCAAAAAGTCAATAGTCCCAGACACTTCGTGGAAATAGCAGAAATAGGCCACTTTCAAGCCGTTTGAGATTTTTGACCTTGGCAGAAACATGTGTTTCAGATGTTAGTAAGAATTTTCCTGCAATTTAGAATTTATTTAGAGGCTTTCCTTTGACAGTTTCACAAAGATTGTTCGGAGACCAGATTGTGTGAGGACCATTTTGATTTGGCGCTCTTCATTCGATAATGGTCGGTGTTAATCACTTGATCAAGTGTTCAACTTGGTCACAAATTCGCTTACTCCAATTACAGGAAGCAAGGAAATTGCCGACATCAGATGCTTAGAAGCCATCGTCCATACTCATTAACCGAATTTTACTCAAGTCGGGCTGTCACACAACAGTGACAGCTCATCAGCCGTAAAATAGGCTACCTGACATCAGTAATGCTGTAATGCTAAATACTGTGATTTTTCAATTGCTGCTTTTGCATTTGTGTCATTGATTTTTTGCATGACGTGTTTGTGAATGCAGGCTATTAGTTCGACTTGTAAATGTGCACTAATTTTCAAACCAGGTCCAAACCCGTAATTATTATAAGTAGTACGCGATTTATGATGCACCGCATTTTGTACACAGGGTGCATATTATATTTATGGTTGATTTTCCCAATAGCTGATATTTGAATCTGCATATCTGAAATTAGATTTTCATCACAAGCTAAAAACATGCTCACAATAAGCTCACAATATGCAATTTTGGAAGCACACAATCAAAAGTTGGGTCGGCTTATATTCAAAATTTGAAGAAAATTTTGTTTGACGTTCTTCAAGCCATGTGAAAACCGGTAGATATAACAGAAAGCGTACCCAGTCAATCCCATCTATGTATCTTTCTAAATTAAGTTACCGAAAACAATCATTTTTAGACTCCTTGCTTTGTTGATCTAAAGTGAGAAAAAATATAAGTGCGCTAATAGGGTTTCGTCATTTTATCACATTTTCTAGATTATGAAGACGACTACTTTCGACTCGCGTCAAGGATGTATTGACACTCTGAAGGATAGGCATTTGTATTTGATCTTTCACAAACTTGGTCACAAGTGTCATCCTTCACACTATGGACTAGCTGTGTGTCTTTAAAAATAGACCGAGACGTAGTAGTTATATTATTCGCATCCACTGTCTTGCATAAAATCTAATTTTGTTGATCTTGCAGTTATACAATTGTTTCAATGAGATGAAAACCTTCCAATGTTTTTCTTTTCAGAAAACAAAGGGAATTCATCGCTCTATACTTTGGATTAGTGTATCTCAAGGTGTGCTCGACGAGCGGATTTGTACTCGGTCTTTTTACAACACTCGATTTTGACATTGGTGAACTCAACAAACATCGAAATGTCACAATTGAAATGCACTTTTTCGCTATAATTAGCATGTTTTTCACTGCGGAAATGCAAACATGGAGTACAATGACAATTGCAAAATAATTGGTGACATAGCTGCCTCTTAATATTGCAAGAATTATGAAAGTTTTCGTTTTGGCAATGCCACATTTCTCAGTTTGCTTGTTGATTTGCTACTGTCATTGATTGCTTTATATTGAAAATCGCAAAGCAGTAAAGGAGTCATCCAAGCTTTTAAATGCATATTTTATTTGTTTTATTTGTTTTTTCATAGCTCATCAACCTGATGTATATGATATGCTGTGTGCATATTAAATGCGAAAAAAGAGGTAATTTCTGAGAAAGAATGCGCTATTTCACTGCGCTGCTGTCCCTTCTTGCTAGGTGGTCAAAATTTAGTTTTGGATTAGACAAGTTGGATATGTATGTAAAAGGTCAAGAAGCTCAAATAAGTCGGATATTTCATAACATTTAGGTTTATGAATGTTGGAGTTTATGACTGTAGCACCTATTAGTGCTGAATCAAAATATCGACAGTTCTCTTTATAAAGAAGATTTTTTTTGTTTTAATCAGTCATTATTTAGTAATAAATAAAGCCCAAAGCTTCAATAATTTTGCTACTGTTAACAAATAATAGTTTCTTCAGCTTGTAAAGGGATCTTTTCACCATGCATGCATTGTCATGAAAAAGGAATTCATTTCTGAACGCTAATTTTAAGAAAGCCAGATACGACCAAGCCAGTCAATAGCTCGATTAAATGCATTTTAATTTAAAATTTTAAGTGTTTGCTTGTCTTCATTGGTATTACCTAAGATTGCTTATATACTCGAACTATCCGTCCAGTGTCTGACTGGCTTATTGCCGGTCGGGCATTGATACTTGTCGGTCAAATGACTCTCAGCTGAAAAGTTTTGAAATTAAAAGCTGATTTCGTTTAATGTAAACTCAGTAAGTGCACTTTAGACATGTGACATAGTGTAAATGCATATCTTTTGATCTGGATTGCTAATTGGTTGTTACATTAGGGTTGGAAGCGACCGTTCTGATCGATGCAGCATTCACCGATCCGCCGACGACGATCGCCCCGATGCCAGAACATATAAAGCCACAGCTGGTTATGCATGTCTCTGCACCAACAAAGAGCACAACAATGGCCGAATGGATCCTATGACAACCAATACATGAGCATGACCAATTATATTCACTTTTATCAACAGTACATTATGGTACACAAGCTTGTCGTCGGTCAGAAATGAGTAGTGGGTACTTGATTATAAAATTGGTGACTGAAATCAAAACTTCAACGACTGATCAGCGGGTTGACCGACCGATCAAGATATGAGATCTTTAATGATTGAATCATAAGGGTGCCGACTGATCAAACTTCTGTTGCTATTAATCTCATCATTGAGAACACACCTATTAAATCATCAGTGTAACTCTTTCAAAGCTATATTCTTACATTCCAGTAATCTTCTGGTCATCTGGAAATCAAGAAACATTCTTGGCGTCATTGATTCTTTATTATGCACGCAAATATCACAGCTTTGTATAGAAATATGTCAAAAAATTATCACAGAGAAAAAAAGAATCGTTGTATCAATAGTTGAGGAAGGTGTAAGCCCTACTATTTCTTCGCAAGGTTCGGAATAAGACGTCTTTCCATGCATTAAATACGTCAATCACAACTTAAAAAGCAGACCAAAATATAACAACTTTGTAAAATTATGCTAAAGACTATTTACCAGTGGCCATGAAGACCATGACCAAGTTTCCATTTTAAATGTGAAGTTTTTTACGCAAATCCAAAGGAAATGTAGACCACAAACAAAGTCCGTGTTAATCATTCATCATCAAAGGCCGCATTTTTTGTTATTGAGCAATATCGGTCCTGTTGTTTGCCCGTCCTGATGATCAATGTTTTTAAGCAATATCGGTCCTGATCTGTCTTCAACAATATGATGATCAATGCTCACTTCGTCTGGCTCCAAATTTGGCGAGATCACGGCTCCATAAAAGCGCCCCAGATAGTACTCCACCAAGCTGCGGCATTACAAATGGTATCCAAAAATAATAATTGCCGCAGTCCATACCAGAGTACCCCATCCAAGCATGCTGGACGCAATGCGACCTGTAAAGTCCATGGCCAAGTTCATAGGAGCTCCTGTGTTCATTGCAAACGCATTTATCAGGCACACAATTAGTAGTGCTATCACACCGGCTTACCAGGATTTGGGCAGTTGAAATTTCGCTTATCAACGATGGCGTGGACTCCAAGAGTCAGAAAAAATACAGAAACAAATGGATCAAACATTAATGTGGCAATGCTTGCATGTCCTTTTGGTAGTGAGCATAACACTACATTATCGACACCACGATATGAGCTGCTATTAAATGTATTCAAAAAATGATCATTAATTGCATCGAGGTAGAATCCATACGCGACAAAGTGTCCCAAAAAGGCTCCAATTAATGAGCCAATCATGTATGCCCAAAACGTTCTTGAATGTGAAAGTGCCTCGAGCAAAAAATGCAATAGTCATGTTTGGATTAAGTGGCGCAAAAGGCGCTAACATGCCAACAACTAAAATACCATTGCAGATTGCAAAACCTGCAGCCACGGACACTGCAAATCTGTTTTTCCCACCGTCTAACATATTTTGTATACCAGCGGCTGAGGTGACTGTAGTAGCCAAAAATAAACCGATGCCTTCTCCCACCGCAATTCGAATCCAGTCGGACTTGATCCTGGCTTTGCGACATGCTCTTTCCGCCATCTTGTTACGAGATACAGCTTTGCAGAATCTGATAAAAGTGCGTAAGTATCCAACCGTCGAAAAAGTAGAAATAATTCAGTTATCACGTACATTTGGAATTGTATATATAACAAACTTTGCGCCATTCAATCGCATTGGCTACGCCAGATTGATTAATAATGCGACTGCGAGTCATTTGTGAACGACCAATAAACCCTTCAGGTTCATCAGTATATCAACGCAATGAATATACCACTAAGCAGTAATCATTTGACATTCTTTGAACTTTTAAGACTCATTCTGCGTCTTTTGATTGATTTTCTTTAATTTGATGAAATTTAGAGAAGAAGTCATAAACCTCCAATGATCCGAAGTATGATGACGAAAGTTGGGTCAAGTATTAAATAAGCACTATATAACTTGTAGGCCTGCATTCGTAAATAGTGTGTGGATAAAGTTTGAGCTTCAGAGATTCAGTTTGATGCAGTCAATTCATTTCTGGCGATCACCTTACCTGAGCAATTTTTAGCTCTTTTGAGAACTGCTCTTACGATACATGACTTTAGTGTTACATTGGTATAAAATGTTGAATAGTTGTCCACAATATAAGTGAAGCCACGGAATTGTAATTCTAAATCTGAGCAAATGCGTTTTAAATGGTGAAGCATAAGAAAAATAATAGAAGCATGCATTTGAGTTTAGGCTATAGAATAGGTTTATTCGTTGGCTTTTTAGAGTATTGGAATCAGAAGTCGGAACATTTTTTACTGTGTGTCATTTACTAATGAAATTGTCAAGCGTTTATTCAATTTTACACTCCTGATAAATAATCTGTTATCAGATGTCAGAAACGCCTGACATTCAAATTTGCTTTCGCCCTACTTGTACTCGCCTTTACGACTCGGAAAGGCTCAAAAATAAAGAAGATATTCAGTAGAGTGCTGTAACTACCATCGAAAAAAAAGTTCATTATATTTTTCATAAAATTTGTGTTTAAGTGCTTTTCACATTATGAAGAACACTAAATCTGCCCTTGACGTATGATGTGGCTATAGGTTAATAAAGAGATACGATGAGATCTATACTGAATCTTTTCCATAATAGCGGTTATGAGGATGAGTTAATCCACCTTGACGACTTTAGTTGCAGAACTAGATAAAAAATACGAAATTTTGGCTCCTTGAAAAATTGACTTCTAAAATCAACGTGTTGAAAATTCATGATATCAGTTTCATAAAAACGGTTGCATTACACAAATCGGCTATTTTGATCATTGTCAACAAAATATTATTATTAACAGGGTGTCTCTAACTAAATAAAGTGGTACAACTTCTTTTCAAAATGGTTAGAAAAGTGCTTATAATTAAGCATTTTCGTGGTCAAATTATCATTAAGGGTTAGCTCTGAGGGTAATAGCCGATTTTTCAAATTTGTCGTTTGCCACGTTTTGCATTCAGACTCTTCAATTTTGCAATAGAAGAATAGTTGTGTCTGTGTGTGAAATGAATTGGGTTCAACATTTAACAAACAATTAATATTCATAGCCTACATGCACATGTACATACATGTTTACCAATAATACCTACTCGGCGGCGCGTATCTTCCGGATAATTATCAAGTTTAAAGTTTCACGTGAAGTGAATACAAAATCCAAGTATCGAAGCATCTGCTAATTTACATGACACTGTGGGAGGACAAGGCGAGCACTCTGCGCGATTAAACTAACCTTCACCAAGAGTTCAAGCTGGGACGATGTCCTTTTGCTCGACTCGCCACTTTACTGCTCTCCTATGATTCAAGGGTACAGTACTGAGATATCGAGATTTGTGTGCTTCTTATAGTAGAACTTGCTTAGAGGTTTCACTTACAACACTGTTAGTATTCAAATTGATAGCTTAATCAAATTGAGTGGTGAGCAAGACTGAAACATGAAGTGTTGTTCGAGAAAATTAAAGTGTCAGGGAAGAATAATGATCAAATTTGACAAAACATCAAATGAAAAAGTTGACAACATGTTGATCTATGATTGGTTCGGTTACTAGTCACTTCGACCCCCTGACATTTTCGACCCCATAAATTAATTATATACCCATAAAATTGATTACATCACTGAGTTGAATCCACTTCAGATAGGCATAAAAGAAGACCCCCTAACGATGCCTTATGAATGCAAATTACCCCCTACTGAATGCAAATTACGGTTCGAAATATCCATGAGGAAAAAAATAACCCCAACACGCAGAAATTTAAAATCTTTGATAGATGTTAAAAATCGATGGAGCCAGACAGATGGAGCTTGTAACAGCCAGATAATAGGCCAGCGAAATTGAAACAGAGCACATCAATTTATCTATATCTGTAGCCAACGCACTATGCAGAAGCGTAAGATTTGATAAACTCCATTATATGGGGTCAATTACAGAAGACTTTAATTTATGGGCTCGAAATGTCAGGGGGGTCGAAGTGTACTTGACACCATTGGATCATGCGCATCGCTGACGATAAACTCGGACCGGCTGAGCGTAAAGCATCGCAAAAAGCGAGTTAGGTCCCATCGAAAGAGTGTTTTTCAAAAGAAAAAATGCCTTATATTGTCCGACAATAATTAAAGCATAATTTTATAATGACTATAGTTAGGCCTATCATATGTATATTTTAGAATAATTATTCCTGTAAAGTATCTAATCTTTTAGGGACTGCACACTGTGATCGTAGCAATCTCAAACTCACAGAGAAGAAGGAGGAGGAAGCTCTCACTGCTCCTCACCAAAGCCACCAAGCTCTCACGTGAACGGTTCAGGTTTCCATATTCTTCAATTCCTGTCCAACAGAAATACTATCACACCTAGTCGACATCAATTTGAAAACCGACTAGTCGCATTTCATGATACATACTGATAAACTTCCATTGTCATCTACTATGGCATTTTCAAGAGCGTCTGGTGTGAATTTTTCGACAATGTTTCATTAGCCTCTGCAGAACGTACGCTGCTCCATTCTTTTTAATCCTTCAGAACATGAAGGGTAAGTCACATACCAACATATCCACGTCAACATAGTGAAAGTTAAAGGCATTTAGTTGCTTGATCTAACCGATGCATTTAACTTCGTATCACTTCACCCCACTAAACAAGGAGAAGTAGAATGCGTGTACAGCTGCCGGCATGGTGAATTATGAGGCTGACTCCTAGTGGGAAAAGTGTCACACTCCTCTCGCCCGCGAGCGATCAATAGAATACTAAGCGTTTCCGTCCATCCAAGATGATAAACGGTTCACGTGGCTTAGACCTATTCACGCAGTCTCTAAATGATGGAATGATAGCTTTGATCTATAATTAATGTTAGTTTTTAATGAGTGGTGCGGCAACTGAAAGTATTTTCGGACGCATTCGTATGCACGAGGGCTGTAAAAGTGAAGAGACGAAGCAAACGTCCTCACTTCATTCGAAAACTGCTTGACTCTTTTGCTTTTCATAGTTAGTTGTTTCACTAGATTTGGAGAGTCGCCCTCATAATAATCCTTCAAATTTATGAAGTGCTCTCGATCGAGTAGTTCGACGGTTGGAAATTTTTTCGATGAACGACAGTTAACCATTTCTTGCGAATTTCAGGATCTTTTGGAAATGTGTGAAATGATAATTCCTCGTTTTTCCCTCGTGCATTTGAGCATCCGTATGCACAGCAGTATGGACCGACTGACTTAGGCATGGCAAATTTCATAAATGATATGTTGCTCTACGAAGCTACGGACTTTAAAAGTGCTTGTTCATTCATTCATTCATTCATTCATTCATCTTTGTCTCTCTTTAGTGCAAGCGAGTGATAGACTGAGAGACGATAAACGACTGAAGTGCGCTATCGATCATTTTCCCACTCGCTACGATGTGACATTATTACCGTTAAGCGAGAGCTTCACACATTTTGGGAAACACTCATTCTACCTCTTCATTGTTTTGTGCTTCACCCACGAACATAGATGACTATGATTCGTCAGTTCCTCCTACGGAGAGCATAATTTATTTTAATTTGATTTGTTTTATGTTGTTTGCTTTTTTTGACGGACCATTTTTGTTTATTTTTATTAGATTTTCTTTTTTATTGTGATATTTTAGTTTTTTTTATTTTGATTAATATTAATTTTCTACTCTACCCCCCCTATCTCCAAATATTATTACGTAAATGGTTTATTATTTTATATTTTATTTGTTATTTCTTGATGTTATTTTTCATTATTTAATTATTTTCTACGATTTTTTAATTTTCGTTTTTATTTATGTTTACTTTCTTCGTTATTTATTTAATTTTGAGTAATTTGATATATATTGCGATTATATGAAGATGATTGTTTTATTTAGATTTTTGGATGTTATTTTATTTCACTGTTTAAGTTCATCATTTTATTTTTTTGACGTTTTATTTTGATCATAATTTTATAGTTTTTATTTGGTGTAATTTTAGTTGAATTTTTGTTATTGCTTTATTGTTTTGTTGGGAGAGATTTGGATTTTATCTTATGGTAATGTTTTTTAATTGTTTATATTTGTAGGCGATTTTTCTGTTATTTTTTTTTTTATTGACGGAATATTTATTTGGGATTGACGGACGTTAGTTGTTGCTAATATTTTTTGTTTTGTTTTTTTGATTGACGGACAGTTTGAATTGTTTTTGATTATTGTAGCTATTTTTTGATTCTATTAGATATTAGAAATTTTAGGAGTTTATCTTGATTTGGAATATTATTTTATTTAATGTGTTACGATTTATTTTTTTGAAGTTTTGTATGTATAATTTTTGTATATTTTCGATTGTTTTAGGTTTTATTTTTATGTATTGTTGATTTTGATTTGTATTTGAGTTGTTTTCGATTTTATTGATGTTGTTGTAATGATTAATTTGTTTTTGATTGTTATTATTAGTATTGAGTTTTCTAGATTGAAATAATTGTAGATATTATTTTTGAATTGGTTGACGGCCACATTATGTTTTTATTTTATTGTAAGATTTTTTTTATTTTTTTTATTTTATTTGAATTTTTTTTATTTCATATGAATAGAATTTATTTTTGATTTTTTGAATTTTGAGTATTTTTGTGTATTTTTTTAATTGTTATTTTAATTGTTTTATTTGTGATTTTTTTGTTGATATGTTTTGTTATTATATTTTGTTATTGTTTTCATTGAATTAGTATTAACATTTTTTTGTATTGACGATTGAATTGACGGAATTTTTGTTTTTTTTTTGAGAATTAATTGTTGAGTTTTTTTGTATTTTTTTTAATTATTGAGGATGATTGAGGACACCAAAGGAAAATACCGATATTGATCAAACTAAATGAACGATGGACTCACTGATGTACTAACTCGGCAGATAGATACCAGCAAACAATAAATTGAATTATCATCAACACCGACTGATTCGAGCAGCTAATTAATTTGCTATGGCTTCCTATATATTTGGTTTTTCTATAAAAGTTGCCCTAGCCTACAGGCGTATGCATTGTACTATGAAATAAGCTTAGCTATGATTTAGATAACATATTAGCTGAAGCTACATGAGTAGGAACATTTTGTTGCAGCAAATGAAAGTGGACAAAAACTAGGAAGAACTGAAGTATTGTTTGAACACATGTAGGTATGATGGGTAAGTCTTCATTTACTTATGCTCAGACTACGGCAATGTAACTAAACAAAAAGTAAAATTTGGAAATACAGAACATAATAGGCATGATTATTTAAATTGAATGGCATTGAACAAGTAAAAAATCACGAATCATCAACAGAATTTTAGCAAAATAGTCACACATGACTATATTGTACATGTCATTCGTCATTCGACTAGTCGACTATTTTTGCGCGACTATTGAAAAGTCGAAGATGGACATCCTAGTACTGATACAGGGAGGCTGTATTATCTCATATCATATTTACAATTGATGATGTATGACTGTGTGATGATTACAGATGTCTACATATGATGACTGTGATTGAAAATGAAATCGGATAATTAAACATTTTCATTGAAAATTGTAATTGATGTGATGGAGCCAATTTTTGAAGAGTAATCACCTGTGAATATTTAAAGGAGAACTGCCAAAAACTCACTAAAAATAAAGAGATTCCAGGAGCTTTCTGCTTATGCATTTTTTGTCACACAGCACTTTTACTACAGTGAGTTCAGAATTTATGAAATCCAATAAAAACCATTCAGATTATACGAACTTCTTTAAGTTGAACAACGCACAGAATTATGTTCACTTTTAAAGTTGAAAAAACTTTAATTTTTTAGTCCACGAGCACAACTTCCTATTTTTATCATAAGTTCTGCTATAATCTATAAGCAGATACATTGTTACGATTTCGGCATTAGTAAAGCACATTGTCTACGGATAATTAAATTACAAGGCAATTATGGTAATTAATTGCTTTGCCCTTGCAGCACTTAGTGCGCCTCCACGTCTTAGAATCAAACAGAAAATAGAAGAACTTAGCATTACCTTTGCAATTACCTGGATCATGGGAACGAATTACAATCGCAAGTATGATAGAAAAATGTCAAAGCAAATTGCAGTTGATCACATGATTGAATTCATGGCTAATACTGAATTGTCATACGCTTCAGCTCCCAAGGCTTTACCCGCTATCATCACACAAATTTGACGTACGCTATTTATTGTGGTCTACTGCATTAAACTGTTCTTTTGTTCCGAAAAATAAAACAATAGATAAATTTCATCAGATGATCAGCAGTTTTGTTTTATGTAACAAACACAGGCGTTGAAATAGACGAATGTTCAAAATTTTGAATACAAAACTTTCTTAGAAAAGACTCATTATTTGGTGCAGTAAGTGGCTAAATCCAGTTCATACAACAACATTTTGGGCTATTATTGTCTTTTCAACTTTGCAACTTCGTTTTCTTTGGAAATTTGCAAATTTAGTCAATTTTTCATGCTGAACTAGAAAATCACAGTGGCGACTGCACCAAGTGAGCATTTGTACAAGCTATTGAATATGTACTATATATTACTGGTGCCTTCTAGCAGATAATATTGTGATGTCGGTCAGAGGGATATTTTTGGTCGTTTTACGAGATTTTGATATGACAATTATTGCTTCATCAAACAAAATTTCACATGCATGGTTACATCATGGTTCTTGATAATTCCGTAAGTTTTCATAAAATCCGGACAAAATATGTGGTTACCATAGAGTAGGAATATTAGGTAGAGTGGCAACTCCGCATTTATTAAATCCCCAATGTGTATACACTTTCGATTGTGTGATATGCATATTTTTGCAGTTTTGCAGAAATTTCAACGGAATTGAGTGATCATGATTGTAATGCAGAAGGTATAATGGTATTTCACAGAATCTCATGACAGCCTCGGAGCTTTAATGTTTGTTGAATGAGAAATTCGATGGGTTCCTATTACTTTCATGCTCAACCTCAAGAGTATTTTCTTACGGTAATCATATCACAGGCAACCGGCCACTGGCAGAGCAAAAATCACAGAATCAAAGACAATGATTTCAATTAACTTTGAAAGATGTAAATGGTTCCACATCACTATTCAGATTCAAGAAATGAAACATGAATTTAGTGATCGAATCATAAAATCATGCCGCTGAAAATTGAATTAAAAACTTGAGACTTGAAATTTCAGCCAAGAAAGCACGAATAATATCGACTTTTTCATGAAGACTTTCATTATAATACGGATCATGAAATTCCTTTGATAATCAGCTTGATTTCCGCTTGGTTAGGATGCTTATTAGCAAATATTCATTCCTTTTGATATCCAACTTGTTTCATGCTACTTGTTTATGAGAGTCATCTCGGTAGTATAGGCCTATAAATTGGCAAATTTTGACTTTTTTCAAAAGTGCTCAAATAATTTTTTGGACTACGGGAACGTATAATCTCCGAAAAAAACTGAATCTTTTGATATAAAAATTTTCACTGTATACAGATACTTTTTTGAGTCGACACTCTACCAGTTGTCGACACTCTTCCTCAATGAATCATTTTTGAAAAATGCGATTGAAAATGAAATTGAAAACATTTCGAAGTGGAGCGAAGAAAAAGGTCTTTTGTTGAATTACAAAAAGACAAAAATTATGTTATTTCGAAAAAAGACAAGCAACGATTCGGATTCAGTAAATTACTTTGAAATTCCGCTAGTAGAATCCATAAAATTCCTCGGAGTTATCTTCCAAAGTAATCTGAAATGGGATCAGCACGTTACTCAGATAGCCTATGCAAGTCCGCCAGTCAAAAACTCTATCTTTTGAAGAAATTACGACGTATGCCGGTTGTAACTAAAAAAAGAAATAATGCAAGTTTATAAGGCACAAATCCTTTCAGTTCTCGAATATAACTCACCTCTACTTCTGGGAATGAACAAAGGGAATTCCTCCAAGCTCGAGAAAATCCCCAAACGTTGCCACAGAATAATCTGTTCTGTAACTTGCACTTGCACTTTGTTTCCTTCGCGTGAAAGCAGACGACAGAAGAGAAGTCTGAAGTTCGTCAATCAGCTTCGAAATCCTGAAAATTACATTAATTCTATTTTTCCATCTGTACTGTCAAGAAGTGGTCATGTTTAACTACAGGCCTGTGCGACATCACGTCGGTCATCCTCTTCCATTCCTCGATGTTCCGTACTTTATAACAGACAGCTATCAAGAAAGTTGCTTATTTGGTGTATTACTCTTAACTTTGTATTTGACTTCATTTTGGAATGCATGATTTTCAGTATTGATAAATAAACGTTTATTTATTTATTTCTACCTATATATCCCTACTCTATGGTGGTTACAGCAATAAATTGAGTTTCTAAGAAAAATCAGAAAAGTTTGGTTGAAAAAATTCAGGACATTTTCTAAAATTCACAATTGCTCAATTGTTATGGTCCCATGGTTGATTTTCCCTTCTGGTGTGATAAGTGGACATAGAAATGATGCATTTCGTCGTATAAAGAAAGTAGAAGCATCATTTCTAAGTTGCGAAATGTGCATCAGACAAAAAATGGTATCGGTGAGAAGACAATTTTTGGGGGAAAAAGGCTAATTAAAAAAAGTTCTAAATCAATGTAAATGCAATCCTGAATTATAGTCTGACAAAAAGCACGGCTCATGCGCTTTCAGATGATACATAACTTTATTTGTATAGTTCAAACAGACACAATGAAATTTCTTCTCGAAGATAGAATACCTATGCTTTTTTTGCTAGATTGATTTGAATTCATCATGAACGAAAGAGAAGATCCTTATGATCAAAATGAAACAAATTATGAAAATTGGTCCAGAACTAAGGATTTTAGTGACAAAAGACACATTTTTGACAAATGTTGTTACATAAAATAGATTTGTCCAATATCAGTCAAGGAGAAAAATGTTTTCAATTTTTTATGTCAGTAAATATCAATTATTATAAGAAAAAAATTGAATATAAGCTTGACAGATAGAAAACAGTTTACATGCACAACCAGACGTGAAGCAAATGTTCTACATTGGCGTTTGAAATTTATTTAAATACTGTCCGTAACAAAAGTTTAAGACCAAAGCATATTTTGATTGCTTTGACATTTTAACCAAAGTATTATTCAAAATATTGCTTCAGAATGTATTCTGAGATTTGCAATTAACAAGTTAGTGAAATTTCGATGGGCATTCATTAAATATCACTTTAAACACTACTGGCAAAGCGCCTAAGTCAGTGCGCTTGCAATAATTAATAAATAGTGCCTTTCGCAAACACAATGTAAATACAATAATTAAAGATTGAGTTGCATCCTCAGATGAAAATGGAAAATACTTGAATAGCTTCCATTTCATCCAATATCAGGAATCATCAGCAGGCCTAGTTTACATCTCTCAGCATAGACACAACTCCCTATTTAAAGTTGCAGCCATGCCCGGGTGAATTTGAGATTATTACCAGTTACAGATTTATGTGTTTAAAGTGATGTTTAATGAATGCCCGTCGAAATTTCACTAACTTGCTAATCTCAAGTTTACAAGGCCTTGGCTGCAACTTTAAATAGGGAGTTGTGTCGATGTAACTAAGAGATGTAAACTAGGCCTGCTGATGACTCCTGATATTGGATGAAATGGCATTTATTCAGGTCTTTTTTCATTTTTCAACTGAGGATTCAACTCAATATTTAATGAATCTATTTACGGAATGTATTCTACTAACCAAATAAATTTTAAATGCTTTCAAATGACACATCAATTCAATTTAAGCTGAACATCAGCTACATCGTCTGCATTTATGCTGTGTATATACACGCTGTTTACAGCTGTATAATGTACGTTTGCATCATTCGGTTCCTGGTCAGAATGGTCCTAGAACTAAGTCATGCTCCAGGGAAGGCCTCAATTTGCAATTTGAATAACAGAAGTGTTTTTTGCAACATCTAAACCACACATTTCTGTTAAAATTTTAGCCAAAAAGTCAATAGTCCCAGACACTTCGTGGAAATAGGCAGAAATAGGCCACTTTCAAGCCGTTTGAGATTTTTGACCTTGGCAGAAACATGTGTTTCAGATGTTAGTAAGAATTTTCCTGCAATTTAGAATTTATTTAGAGGCTTTCCTTTGACAGTTTCACAAAGATTGTTCGGAGACCAGATTGTGTGAGGACCATTTTGATTTGGCGCTCTTCATTCGATAATGGTCGGTGTTAATCACTTGATCAAGTGTTCAACTTGGTCACAAATTCGCTTACTCCAATTACAGGAAGCAAGGAAATTGCCGACATCAGATGCTTAGAAGCCATCGTCCATACTCATTAACCGAATTTTACTCAAGTCGGGCTGTCACACAACAGTGACAGCTCATCAGCCGTAAAATAGGCTACCTGACATCAGTAATGCTGTAATGCTAAATACTGTGATTTTTCAATTGCTGCTTTTGCATTTGTGTCATTGATTTTTTGCATGACGTGTTTGTGAATGCAGGCTATTAGTTCGACTTGTAAATGTGCACTAATTTTCAAACCAGGTCCAAACCCGTAATTATTATAAGTAGTACGCGATTTATGATGCACCGCATTTTGTACACAGGGTGCATATTATATTTATGGTTGATTTTCCCAATAGCTGATATTTGAATCTGCATATCTGAAATTAGATTTTCATCACAAGCTAAAAACATGCTCACAATAAGCTCACAATATGCAATTTTGGAAGCACACAATCAAAAGTTGGGTCGGCTTATATTCAAAATTTGAAGAAAATTTTGTTTGACGTTCTTCAAGCCATGTGAAAACCGGTAGATATAACAGAAAGCGTACCCAGTCAATCCCATCTATGTATCTTTCTAAATTAAGTTACCGAAAACAATCATTTTTAGACTCCTTGCTTTGTTGATCTAAAGTGAGAAAAAATATAAGTGCGCTAATAGGGTTTCGTCATTTTATCACATTTTCTAGATTATGAAGACGACTACTTTCGACTCGCGTCAAGGATGTATTGACACTCTGAAGGATAGGCATTTGTATTTGATCTTTCACAAACTTGGTCACAAGTGTCATCCTTCACACTATGGACTAGCTGTGTGTCTTTAAAAATAGACCGAGACGTAGTAGTTATATTATTCGCATCCACTGTCTTGCATAAAATCTAATTTTGTTGATCTTGCAGTTATACAATTGTTTCAATGAGATGAAAACCTTCCAATGTTTTTCTTTTCAGAAAACAAAGGGAATTCATCGCTCTATACTTTGGATTAGTGTATCTCAAGGTGTGCTCGACGAGCGGATTTGTACTCGGTCTTTTTACAACACTCGATTTTGACATTGGTGAACTCAACAAACATCGAAATGTCACAATTGAAATGCACTTTTCGCTATAATTAGCATGTTTTTCACTGCGGAAATGCAAACATGGAGTACAATGACAATTGCAAAATAATTGGTGACATAGCTGCCTCTTAATATTGCAAGAATTATGAAAGTTTTCGTTTTGGCAATGCCACATTTCTCAGTTTGCTTGTTGATTTGCTACTGTCATTGATTGCTTTATATTGAAAATCGCAAAGCAGTAAAGGAGTCATCCAAGCTTTTAAATGCATATTTTATTTGTTTTATTTGTTTTTTCATAGCTCATCAACCTGATGTATATGATATGCTGTGTGCATATTAAATGCGAAAAAAGAGGTAATTTCTGAGAAAGAATGCGCTATTTCACTGCGCTGCTGTCCCTTCTTGCTAGGTGGTCAAAATTTAGTTTTGGATTAGACAAGTTGGATATGTATGTAAAAGGTCAAGAAGCTCAAATAAGTCGGATATTTCATAACATTTAGGTTTATGAATGTTGGAGTTTATGACTGTAGCACCTATTAGTGCTGAATCAAAATATCGACAGTTCTCTTTATAAAGAAGATTTTTTTGTTTTAATCAGTCATTATTTAGTAATAAATAAAGCCCAAAGCTTCAATAATTTTGCTACTGTTAACAAATAATAGTTTCTTCAGCTTGTAAAGGGATCTTTTCACCATGCATGCATTGTCATGAAAAAGGAATTCATTTCTGAACGCTAATTTTAAGAAAGCCAGATACGACCAAGCCAGTCAATAGCTCGATTAAATGCATTTTAATTTAAAATTTTAAGTGTTTGCTTGTCTTCATTGGTATTACCTAAGATTGCTTATATACTCGAACTATCCGTCCAGTGTCTGACTGGCTTATTGCCGGTCGGGCATTGATACTTGTCGGTCAAATGACTCTCAGCTGAAAAGTTTTGAAATTAAAAGCTGATTTCGTTTAATGTAAACTCAGTAAGTGCACTTTAGACATGTGACATAGTGTAAATGCATATCTTTTGATCTGGATTGCTAATTGGTTGTTACATTAGGGTTGGAAGCGACCGTTCTGATCGATGCAGCATTCACCGATCCGCCGACGACGATCGCCCCGATGCCAGAACATATAAAGCCACAGCTGGTTATGCATGTCTCTGCACCAACAAAGAGCACAACAATGGCCGAATGGATCCTATGACAACCAATACATGAGCATGACCAATTATATTCACTTTTATCAACAGTACATTATGGTACACAAGCTTGTCGTCGGTCAGAAATGAGTAGTGGGTACTTGATTATAAAATTGGTGACTGAAATCAAAACTTCAACGACTGATCAGCGGGTTGACCGACCGATCAAGATATGAGATCTTTAATGATTGAATCATAAGGGTGCCGACTGATCAAACTTCTGTTGCTATTAATCTCATCATTGAGAACACACCTATTAAATCATCAGTGTAACTCTTTCAAAGCTATATTCTTACATTCCAGTAATCTTCTGGTCATCTGGAAATCAAGAAACATTCTTGGCGTCATTGATTCTTTATTATGCACGCAAATATCACAGCTTTGTACAGAAATATGTCAAAAAATTATCACAGAGAAAAAAAGAATCGTTGTATCAATAGTTGAGGAAGGTGTAAGCCCTACTATTTCTTCGCAAGGTTCGTAATAAGACGTCTTTCCATGCATTAAATACGTCAATCACACTTAAAAAGCAGACCAAAATATAACAACTTTGTAAAATTATGCTAAAGACTATTTACCGTGGCCATGAAGACCATGACCAAGTTTCCATTTTAAATGTGAAGTTTTTACGCAAATCCAAAGGAAATGTAGACCACAAACAAAGTCCGTGTTAATCATTCATCATCAAAGGCCGCATTTTTGTTATTGAGCAATATCGGTCCTGTTGATTGCCCGTCCTGATGATCAATGTTTTTAAGCAATATCGGTCCTGATCTGTCTTCAACAATATGATGATCAATGCTCACTTCGTCTGGCTCCAAATTTGGCGAGATCACGGCTCCATAAAGCGCCCCAGATAGTACTCCACCAAGCTGCGGCATTACAAATGGTATCCAAAAATAATAATTGCCGCCAGTCCATACCAGAGTACCCCATCCAAGCATGCTGGACGCAATGCGACCTGTAAAGTCCATGGCCAAGTTCATAGGAGCTCCTGTGTTCATTGCAAACGCATTTATCAGGCACACAATTAGTAGTGCTATCAACACCGGCTTACCAGGATTTGGGCAGTTGAAATTTCGCTTATCAACGATGGCGTGGACTCCAAGAGTCAGAAAAAATACAGAAACAAATGGATCAAACATTAATGTGGCAATGCTTGCATGTCCTTTTGGTAGTGAGCATAACACTACATTATCGACACCACGATATGAGCTGCTATTAAATGTATTCAAAAAATGATCATTAATTGCATCGAGGTAGAATCCATACGCGACAAAGTGTCCCAAAAAGGCTCCAATTAATGAGCCAATCATGTATGCCCAAACGTTCTTGAATGTGAAAGTGCCTCGAGCAAAAAATGAAATAGTCATGTTTGGATTAAGTGGCGCAAAAGGAGCTAACATGCCAACAACTAAAATACCATTGCAGATTGCAAAACCTGCAGCCACGGACACTGCAAATCTGTTTTTCCCACCGTCTAACATATTTTGTATACCAGCGGCTGAGGTGACTGTAGTAGCCAAGAATAAACCGATGCCTTCTCCCACCGCAATTCGGATCCAGTCGGACTTGATCCTGGCTTTGCGACATGCTCTTTCCGCCATCTTGTTACGAGATACAGCTTTGCAGAATCTGATAAAAGTGCGTAAGTATCCAACCGTCGAAAAAGTAGAAATAATTCAGTTATCACGTACATTTGGAATTGTATATATAACAAACTTTGCGCCATTCAATCGCATTGGCTACGCCAGATTGATTAATAATGCGACTGCGAGTCATTTGTGAACGACCAATAAACCCTTCAGGTTCATCAGTATATCAACGCAATGAATATACCACTAAGCAGTAATCATTTGACATTCTTTGAACTTTTAAGACTCATTCTGCGTCTTTTGATTGATTTTCTTTAATTTGATGAAATTTTAGAGAAGAAGTCATAAACCTCCAATGATCCGAAGTATGATGACGAAAGTTGGGTCAAGTATTAAATAAGCACTATATAACTTGTAGGCCTGCATTCGTAAATAGTGTGTGGATAAAGTTTGAGCTTCAGAGATTCAGTTTGATGCAGTCAATTCATTTCTGGCGATCACCTTACCTGAGCAATTTTTAGCTCTTTTTGAGAACTGCTCTTACGATACATGACTTTAGTGTTACATTGGTATAAAATGTTGAATAGTTGTCCACAATATAAGTGAAGCCACGGAATTGTAATTCTAAATCTGAGCAAATGCGTTTTAAATGGTGAAGCATAAGAAAAATAATAGAAGCATGCATTTGAGTTTAGGCTATAGAATAGGTTTATTCGTTGGCTTTTTAGAGTATTGGAATCAGAAGTCGGAACATTTTTTACTGTGTGTCATTTACTAATGAAATTGTCAAGCGTTTATCAATTTTACACTCCTGATAAATAATCTGTTATCAGATGTCAGAAACGCCTGACATTCAAATTTGCTTTCGCCCTACTTGTACTCGCCTTTACGACTCGGAAAGGCTCAAAAATAAAGAAGATATTCAGTAGAGTGCTGTAACTACCATCGAAAAAAAAGTTCATTATATTTTTCATAAAATTTGTGTTTAAGTGCTTTTCACATTATGAAGAACACTAAATCTGCCCTTGACGTATGATGTGGCTATAGGTTAATAAAGAGATACGATGAGATCTATACTGAATCTTTTCCATAATAGCGGTTATGAGG
>CAJQUW010005427.1:0-136918 GCA_907163375.1 Prostheceraeus crozeri | reverse complement strand
GAGCTAAATTTAATATACTGCATCAGAATAGCTGAAGGTTATCTGTTAAAATGAAAATGAAACTTATCTTTTTGTAACACCTTCAGTAATTCAAATATTGCTAACATTTTCCTTATAATAATTGTCTGAAAAATTCAATGCGAAAAAGCATAAGCATCTGCCTGCTCTACATAGCTACCTAAGCGTGGACTACACTAGTGGACAGAAATTGCGGAAACATTGCAATTTATATATGATTTTTAATGCGTTAATTGTAATTTATTGTCATTTTACACGATAATTGCAATAAAATGATGCAATATAATAAACTTGCAATTTCTGTATTTTTCGTTTGCGAAAATTTTCATCGTATATTTATCATCATCGATTCATCTCAGTGTTGCTTCCTTTACAAAGATTTTTGCTCTCTTCAGGATAAAAAATGAAAACATTCATATCATTGCTACTGTTTTGTTGATGTTATAATTGATATCACTGTAGTAATACGAAAATAGTAATAAAAATACCCTAATGACCATATCGCAATATGGTCATTATAATACTATATATATATATATATATATATATATATATAATATATATATATATATATATATACTATATATAAATGAGACATGTATTGCACAAAAGCAAATCGCAAATCAATTTTCAGATAACTTAAGGTAATAGTTTTCAAATGATCGAAAAATTGATTTCACTTCGGACCTAGAAAACTTAAAAACGACTTTAAAAAACCATTTCACTGCAAAAATATTTATACCGGCGCCTAAAATATTATCCAATAATCACCTAAATGGTTCATATCTGAAACATTTTACAAATATTTATAAATTAATTTGTCGATGTAACAAAAATGTTTCTGTTTACTTATGAGTAATTAGTTACCATTAAAGACAGTGCAGTAAGCGGAGTTCTGAACTCATCTGTTTAAGCTACATGATAACAATGTTTTACGTCAAATAGATTGAAAAATCATCACAACTTTTTATCACTAAGCCAGCAGCTGGTGTCAAAACGGAACCGAAATCTCCAAGACAAATACGTGAACAAATGGAATTGAACTTGAACAGTGTAACTTGCAAAGGAGCATGTCTGTGTGACTTCACATCACATTGCTAGTCGATGAACATGCAGTTTGATTTCACAGACAAGCACAATAGCAAGCACCCATAATTCACCATACTTTCATTAATAATTGCAGCTCTACATTATATGAGCGTTTGTTTCTTCCTAGCACATGCCTTCAGTCGAGGACTTCTATATAATACGATCGAGTGACGTCATAACAACATCAATCTTGCCTTACACATAGGATCATTGCTTTATAGAGTGACTCAACGCATAGAGTGCACGTGCCCTCGACATCTTTGCGCGCACTGACTTACTTTACGTTTCTTTTAACAATGCGTGACCTCACTGTTTTGGCCATTACTGCTGCGCTCGTTTCGATATCGCTCCTCAGTCGAACAGAAGGCTGTGAATTGTAAAAGCTGTCACTCTGATGTGCCAACGACTTTTCATGCTGATTCTTTACATCGGTAAACTATGATTTCGTGAAGCTTCTTCGAATTAAACGAAATATGATAGAAGTGTGAATCGAATACCTGTGTGACTCAATTTCTGCCGATTCTCTCAAGTTTACGTGCTGGTAAGGAATAGAGCGGAGCGGAGGCCACGTAAAAGAAGGTAGAGACGATCACTCATGCTACAAACCAAGTTATTATTCCGATGAAGTGTGAGTTAAATTGTATTTTAGCTGTAAACGTACACCTTCATGGTCTCCTTTTTGAAATAATGTCTTGAGATTGAAAAAAAATTTAACATTTTTCTAGAACTCTACCGGTGCTAAAGTTTTTTGATTTAAAAACAATGAATATTTTCTTCTGAAATTCAGTAGGAAAGTTCAAGCGTCGCAATCATTATCAGCGTGAATCATTTTTATACTGTGCCTTCAATTGAGGGTTCCATTTCTTTTTCTCACTCTGGACCCGGGTTTCATTCGGGAATAGATATTGGAGAATGTGACACCGTTCCTGTTTTAGACTGGGTAGGAATTCAAAAACAGCTGATGTTTTACTCCTTTTTCATCCGGTAGATGTAGCGTTCTAGGTTTACATGCATTCAAGGTTTCAGGTAGTATCAGACAATGAAACTAAGTAGTGCCTATTGATAGAGGGTAACATTATAAATTGGAAATTAGTAAGATTTCTGCAATTTTTTAAGTGTCATACTAAAATCAAGAGTTAATGAAATTGAAAAACATGATATATAATATACTATAAAATGAACCAACACATGAGGTCTTGAAATGAAACCTTATTTCTCAACCACTGAAACGAATTTTAATGCGCACATTCTCGCGTCATGACTCAAAATAAATTCAGAAAGCAGCGCCACTGCACTCGGTTTATACAGCATGATTGCGCAGACGAGTAGTAGGCTGGATACTTTTGCTTTTTTTTAGATGGGGCTGCATGAATCCAAATGATTCCCATCCCCTGATTAAGAAATCGGGCTCAAGCTATATACATTAGACGCTGACCAAATGGACCTCATTTGTGATTTAGCTGGTTATAAAAAGTAAATCGTTTAATTTTCATAACGACTGATATGTCAAGCTTCCGAATGTTTTGTAATCCTGGACTATTTTGTGGCAAATGATATTGATCGGCAGTCCCATTGGGTATAATACTGAATCTATTGTGAAGTACGTTTACGTGCATTCTTAAAATTTTTTTTGAATTGTGTTTGCATGCGATACATTATTATAATTGCAAATAAAGTTCTTGGAATTGCCTGAAGATTAAATCAAGTGACTTCTTGGTTTTCCTTAAACTAGGACAAAAAGAGAAATAATACTGTTTATGTAAGGTACCTTTGAAGTACATCCAAAACCTCGAAGCCTATCTTTTAACCCAAGAGGAAAGACTGTGCAAAAGAGTTATTTTATCCACAAATCCTCCTAAAGAAATGACGGATATGGGCTCGAGTATTCTAAAGTTACCTGATATTTCTGTTTACTGGCATTTGACAGCCGATGATCTATCTTTCGTAGAATTAGCGATTTATTAAGTGACATACGTTTGATACCCCATTCCATGTTTCTACACAATTTTTTTTTATCTTCCAGTTTCGGGTAACAACAAAAAGAAATTGACATGGAGAGTAGTTAAAAAGCATATCAAAAGCATTTGTGTTTAGACCAAACTGCCCTCATACAATTTCACATTTGATGAAAAATGAACATGACAACAGTGATATTCTTGGAGGATGCGGTATTGGTGATACAGATATTAATGTCCTGCATCTACATCTCTCTACTGACGGTGGACAATTGTATAGGTGATACAGAAATACAACAGTCTGGCCTGTCCATTGTATGCTTTTGGATTTGCCGTTACATCTACGAACCAAACGAGAAAATGTTATCAACCCTTGGACTTTGGGAAAGTAGGGTTAAACCTGATTGGGTGTCACTTTTTAAACAGATTATTTGAAAAACGTCTGGTATTGGAAGCCCAATGGACTTGAATCTGGGATGCTCATATATCAGAGTTCTACCGAAGTTGCATACTGCTGTGTTTGATCTACCGGCCGCCGCGAGTATCTTGAATCATCAACAATTCAATGGTAAATTTGGATGCTTGGTGCATCGGGCAGAGTGGTAAGAGATGGCAGGGGTCACACTCGAAGGTACGGAGACGTTTACGAACCTATTAGTGATGATCAATATAGGGAATACAGTGAACTGGCTCATGTGATAAACCTTATTTGATATTAAAGGAAAGTCTTGTTTGTCAAATTATCTTAGTATACCGTCACATGTTTTACTTGATCCACTGCACCTCGTACCGTCACATGTTTTACTTGATCCACTGCACCTCGTATTTGAAAACTTTTAAATTGTTACTGAAAAAGCTTTTAGACTCATCATCTTATAGAGAAATTTATTTCATTGGAAGACATACTGTCAACTATGACAAGGTATTAGAAACAGTAAAAATTCCAGTTTTTATGGCAAGACCAGTTTCGTTAAATGATCGGTCATTTTGGAAAGCTCGTGATTACATGTACTTATTTTTCTATAGTGTACCAACGATAGTATTGTCCTTGTTTTATAAACATATAAATGACCAGAAATATGTATTTCATTTTTTGACATTTTTGTATGGTTGTAGAATGTGTTATATGAGATCTGCGAGATCGTTTTCACGTAGCATCAAAGAACTTTTCGTTTACTTTCACTCTGCTTTGAATACTCTGTATAATACCTCCATGTGTACTGTAACTATGCACCAGCTGTTACATCTCGGTGATCAAGTTGAACGTTTTGGAGCGTTACCATTTTGTTTATGTTTTCTTTCGAAGCCCAGATGAAAGCGCTAAAATTGTATACCCAAGGAACCACAGATTACTTCAAACAAATATGTGACAAATATTATTTGTTAAAACATAGCAGTTGTTATTTGGATGTTGCTTCTTATGAAAATAAGTCTGAACTTTTGAAGCTTCTAGACATTGTACCGGATAGGAATAGTGATGAATATCATTTTCTTAACAAGGGTTGTATTCGTAAAGGTAAATTAAAATTTTGTTCGAGATCATATAGCAAAAGTGATCGATACACTTCTATTTATACAGCTACAGTAAATAGTGAAAATCAATTAATTGATGTCATAGAATTTATTAAACATGTTGATGGTCGTATTGTTGCCAGGCAACTGTGCTACAATGTTGCACTGTACGTATGCTTGATTTCTCGAATTATGCATTACATGGTATACCTCGACATCTTACTGATCTTTTGGTTACAAATGTCTTTATTTTTGTTGTAAAACATACGGAGGAATTTTGTGAAATACCTGTATCATCTTTGCTGGTGCCTTGTGTAACTTTGAAAGGTTTTGATAGTAATCTGGGTGACTGTATGACATTGGTAATGCCTTGCACAGTAATATCGGAATATAATTAAAACACAGATCTAGGAAATTAAAAGATCGCTTATTCGCAGTGTCCTTGTATGTCAGCTAAAGAAGCCGAGAAATATTTATTTGCAGCGTTTCGTTTGCAAATGAATGATGATAAATAGGGCATCAGACCTTAAGTAGTCTGTGCTGTTGATTACTTAATGATCGGAAGCTTGAGACAAAATGAGCAAGCTACACGACGAGTGACCTACATATCCTAGATCTGTGTGAAACTTTCCTGTTTTGTCGCCGTAAAGTACTCTATGCTGTAATGATATTGCATCAACTGTATACAGAATTTCAAATTACATGTCATCAAAGTTCACATTGTTTGCTCTAACATACACAGAAATGCGAGGATGGTTTTGTGTACATTGCATTTTGTTGTAAGGATGAGAATTCAATCTCTATAGAGTACGCTTAAGTCGCAATAAATTGTGGGAGAAATATACAATAATTGCAATAAATTGTTCGTGGAATATACAAGAATTGCAACTAATATAGCAAAAAAACAAAGAAATTGCAATAAATTCATTGTAATTAATTGTCAAAAATATATGAGAATTGCGCGAGAATTGCGCAATTAATTACAATGTTTCCGTAATTTTGTCCACTAGTGTAGAAACTTTGCAAAGTTTGCTGTAAGTTTTACAAGACTTTGTTGTTTTAAGTTTTGTTGCATGCGAAGCACTTTTTTCATTCAAGATTTGGAACATTTAATTTGCTTATCAAGGGTTTCACAAATTGCATTAAGAAGTAGTTTTGAAATGTTATTTTGCTGGTAGACATAAAAAATGTGATGAAAAAATGTGACAAACGCAAAAATCTACGTACCTAAAAACTTGTTCTGAATCTGATTTCAACAGTAAAGCACATTTTAAAGCATCAAAGAGAATAAGCTGGAAAATAGCTTTTTGGTCACAAGTAAATTTAGTTACAATTCACGCTAGGCATTATTGGGTTAACACTCAAAGACTTGATCTGAGCTTTTTCATACCCTCTGAGACCTGAAGGGGGTCCAGTGGAACCCTTTCAAATATTCTTAGTTTACTTGCTTAAATCGATAACAAAACATTAGGAAAGTTGATTTAAAGCAAAACAATGATTTTTGCGTGTAATTGGTCGATATAATTACGAATACTTTGGGTGACTTCCAACCTTCTCAGTAAGCACATGCGACAATATGGTGTTTTTATCAGTCACCGACATTTAGCACAGCATCAGTTGTACTAAGAGGTGGCTTTACGATATTTTCTGTCACCATAAAGCCTCAGATAGTTGATTTTAATGAAATTGATTTAATCCATGCAGCAAAACCCTTCCATTTATCCATTCTTTGAAATTTATCCAAAGCTATCAGAAATGGTCTAAAATGAGTCAAAATTGCTGTACTTTTAGAATCTAAAAACAGCTGCGGATATCTCAAACTCATCAATTACTGCTGTGAAAAGATTGTCTGTGTATGGTGCTATATGAATACAATGATAGGTTTCATTTCGGACACTGATTTACGTCAAGTTGCTAACATAGGCCAGTCAGTCACGCGAGATCATGTGCGAAAGCAAAATATTCACATTTACGATCTTCCAACACAATGCACATCTACGAGTATGATGTAAACAATGAATGAATCACTTTTACTCTTAATGCACCATCGTGGACATGTCCGAGATCATTTTTCATCCAATTATAAATTTTTTTAAAAAAAATGTGATGGGAATTTCTACACCCTCTGAGACCTGAGGGCGATTTTTGAAAAGTGCTGAAATGACAACTTCAGGGCATTGCCCAAAGGCAGTCAAGATTTCGCGACTGCACTCGAACAGGAGGTGGCCGTCTGTGTATTCTCTTTATGTTCAGTTCTATTTTTACAAGAAAGTACTTATAACATTATATTCCTAGATAGCATTTTGAGATTTGTTTTGAAATTTGATAATTTTGTGTAAGCATTGCATGAATATTTCAGTTGCTCTATAAAAGGTCTTCGAAACGTTGAGGAACTCCAAAACTTTGTAAATCCGCAGGAAGCCAGGGGCTTCTTCTCATTGATCAAAATTCACAGAATGGCCACATCGCTTCAGCTACTGTAGTCTTGACTAACTTCTTGCAAGAAGCATTTACAATGATAATTGATTGTCAATATCATTGCTTTGTTCATCAAATAATGTACAGTCATCATTGTTATGTGGCAGTCTTGTGTATATTTCCAAACTTTTGAATATCCTATTGGTCTTATTAAGTCTTACATATATAATTTAATTTGCAGATTCTCAAGTTGTGGAATTTCTTTGTTGTAAAGGAACGTTTAATTTCGAAGAAAATAAATGTCTAAAGAAAAGACTCTTCATATCAGCATTTCTTTCGCAAATTCCCTTCAATCTCTTTTTGTATTGAAAAATAAATTTTCAGCAGAATTGACAACCTCATCATTGGAATAATGAATTTGGAGTAACAAAGACCATTCTTTGCCAAAGTTCGATGAAATGCAAAAATGTCCAAAAATGTTGATATGAAATTTTGAACTGTTCATGAAGATAGCAAATGAGAGAAAAATAATGCAATTTTTAGAAAGTTCACAAGCCAAAAGGCGCCTATTCTCTGGAACACTACAATGGCTAAAGACAGTCAGATCGCCGCTCGGGTAGTCCACCACTTGCCCTTGGATCACCACCAATCACCTTTCTCGGTTCGCACCCGCCCCCTACCAAAACGCCCTCAAATCGCAACATACCCTCGGACTGCCGCCGATAACCTCCGATTGGCATCCTAGGGTCGCTGCCGTATCTTCTGCCACCGGAACCTGCGGAGTCAATTATATCTACATAGAGTAAGTATATTAGGTAGAGTAGCAACTCAGCAATAATTAAATCCCCTTTGTGTATAGAGTTTCGATTTTGTTAAGTGTACTCGAGTGAGACACAGCATCACATGAGGACAATTTTGGATTTGACTGATCGTTATAGCAAAACAGAAGGAATAATCATTTTACAAATCCTCCGTGTCATGTAAACCTACATGGAGAGGCAATATAGTTTGCTAAATTATCAATCCGATATGTCACTGTCACTGATGTTACTGTCACTTGAATACATAGCCTTATCAATAAAAGGACTTTCTTGAGCGTGATCATGTCACAAGCTACAAACTGCCACTAATAGAACACAATAAAACAACCACTGACAATTATCCCAATAAAAGTTAAAAGAATGCAAATGGGTCGGCATTACTATATTCAAATTTTACTTAATCATAGATTTAATTATACCGATGAAAATGGGAATGAATCCTCAAAATTTCAGACACGAAAGCACAATAAGAATTTCTCGAACATGCCTCTGTCAGGTTGATTCGTTACGCCTGCTGACTGTTTCACTTGTTGAAGAGGTTCCGGGGACAGTGGCAATTCTCGGCGAGAGTATCTCATAAACTCACCCACCGGCAGTGCCGACGAAGATTGTATGCGATTCTCTTCCAATCATTTACAAGCAAGCAACAACACAAAGTCACGATTGGGACTTCTGTTTGTGATTAATGATTGTGAAGATTCGAAGCACGGAAATGAATATGATATCATGAACATATTAATGAACCTATATAATGTTCCTTCTTTCCATCTTCAGCCAGAAGTGTCTGCACCAGCTTCTTGGAATCCTCTCACATCCCGAACCGTTTATCTTGGTATCTGAAAGAAAAAACATGATTGATGAATTCTCATCTCAATGATTGGTTGAACAAGTCAAAAACAAATAAGTGACGAAATTCAGACAATCAACATTTCTAATGCAGGTCATGGATCAAACAATCCTTGAAGCCAAATCCAATGATCTATAGAAAAGTTTGGAAATGTGCTGTAAACAGAGGTCAAAAAAGCGCATGTCGAGCCGCTTAATTTTTCGAGTCAGCAGCAAAATTCCGACTAGGAAAATTGCACCCCCACCGGCATGGATAGGGATGAAGAGCACAACGGCCCAAATGGAGGTGTGCGGAACCTGGAATTCCCGATAATTCAAGCCTACTTGCGTTTACAAGCTCGTGAAATATCAAGTCTGTTAAGAGCATTTTCAAATTTTGTAGAAAGGAGTTAGTAGTCTTTCTCCAATGAAAGAGAAAATAGATATACAGAATGATTGTGTGCTAATCACGATAACCTTAATGTACCTGATGACTTAAAAGACATGGATTTCGAAAATGAAACGTCTAAATCTCATTCAATTCAATTCTTGCAATAAATAGACTTCTCTGAGGTCGTGCAGATATAAAAGTATGTTTAATAATAGTTGACGTGTTGAGATTTGCAGTTAGCAAGTCAGTGAAATTTCGACGAGCATTCATTAAAAATCACTTTAAACACATTACTGGCAAGTCGTCGAAGTTAGCGTGTGCTTTTGAGGTCTGTTCCCATTTTTCAACTGGTGATCACAACTCAATATTTAATTATGACATTTACATCTGGTTGAGAATTTGCTATGTGATCTGGATTGTTGCCTACACATTTTGTGACTTTGCGTACTGCATGTAGGATGTTGTAAGTCGCTTAAGCGAATGCAATAGAAATCTTTCCAAACATGTTGTCTTCTTTGATTCCCAGCTAACTTATATGAATTGGTAATGGATTTCCTTTAATATAAGTTTTCCTTAGACGCTGTTCTGACTCTGGTGTGGCTCCTACCAGCATTCGCTATCGAATTGCGGACACTGGTCTCCGTATAACCGAGACGAATGTGCGCTGCTTCATGTCTGCCTAAAAATCTGATAACAATATAAAGTTTGACGTTTGAAGGAAGCGAAGAAGTCTTCCTGAGATCCCTCTCGCTTTTCCATGTCTGCCTTCGCTACAAGACTGCTTGTAGAGCTTTCAATCAGCCGCAAGTGGCAAGAGCTTTGAGTGTTTGGTGAAGAAGTACAACAGTGAAGTCAATCTTCCTGAGACAGTGACAAATGTCAGTAGAGTTTGGCATCCCATCCTCCTACAAAGACGCTCAAACATATTATATATATTTTCCGGCCTGGATAGTCTCCATTATCGCCTCAAGATAGAAGCAGCGATTTCTCCTGAGCTCGCGAACAAATGCTGCGCCAAGCTCAGTTGGCTACCGGTTGAGAAGTCCATATTCGAAGACAAGCACTCAGACGCAATCTAGTACCTGAAGGACCAGAGCCTCTTGGCCTTCAAGAGAGACAAAGGCAACCCCACAGTGATCTGAGGTCGTCAACCGCACGTCAATCGAAGGAAGGTAATTCTCAATGATCCCGAGAAGTTTTGTGAACTGTCTGAATCTGTCGACTGGAATGATACAGGCTCTCAGCAATCCCTCCAACGAATGCTGCGTGACATTGTGAGAAGAGGACAATTGCCAGAAGACATGGATAACATGGACGTCCTATCCTTTCGATGAGTTATCATCATCTGGAAAAACGCATCGGCGAGTGGTTCCTCAAACCAATCCTTCACCTATTCAAGACTCACACTGGCCAAGACTCGTTTCGTTGTCTCGAATGGTGTAGAGCCTTTCTCTTGACGATGATCAAGTTATCTTCACCGCCGACATCAAGAGTCTCTTCACCACCAACATAACGGTCGAGGAAACGATCGACATCATCTGCGATGCGTGGTACTACAGATTGTTTCATAAAAAATGGATCACCCTTAAACATCGCCTTAACTTCAATTTTGTCTAACTCCGCCAAACTTGAACGAATTTCTCTGAAATTTTGAAGATATGTCAGTTGTGCTTACTAATATAATTGTTGGAAATTTCAAGCATGAATATTGAGTTGTTTTCCTATTATAGATAAAAAAGGAGTAGATAATTTGATCTTCATTTAGCAATGTTACACAAAATCATACCTCACTCTTATAAAATTACATTTGTTTCCTTTGTTATGTAATATGTTGTTCTACAAGCCAAAAGCTATCAAGCAAAACAAAAATAAAGAAAATCGGTCAATCAGAGCCAGTATAGCACCATTATTCAACAACGATAATGTAACTGCAACATGTAATTAACTGAATTTAATGTTCCATAGCTTCCTGACTTCGTTGCGGTGGTGTTGGCAGCACTCCTGATTGCTTTCAGCTAGAAATCTATCTCTTACCGGTTGAAAACAATACAAAGCACAAATGAACAATAACGAGATAGCATTCACAAAAGGCAAAGTGTCAGCCTTGCTAGACTGACAATCTGCAAATGAAAAGGCATCAGTCCGTCTGAAGGATAGTGATGGTCGATTGAGATTATGGATAAAATCTGATCAGGAAATTCCGAGACATTTACATCGTCCCCGGGTACAAGGTGGTGCGACTCTACTGATTTGGGCTGGCATTTGGACCAATGGCCGCTCTGAACTTCACATACAGCAAGGAACCATGAATTCTGAACGCTATGTGAATGTTTTACGAATGAACATTGGCCAAATGACAGATCAACTTAGTGATCCATCGACTTGATTATTTATGGATGATAATGCTACGTGTCACAGGAGTAGTAGAGTCAACTTATGCAAGTCTCAATTAGGGCTTAGGACATTATCTTGGCCAGCTCGTTCTCCTGATCTGAATCCCATAGAAAATGTATGGAATATTCTAAAACGTAACGTTCGTCGTTCACTGCTACCTACAGATGGCGTATCACAACTTACGTCACTGTTAAAAAGAGAGTGGAGAAAGTTAGATCAGTCAAAAATCAACGATATCATCGAATCAATGCCTAGACGAATTGGTAATGTCATTGACAATAAGGATAGGGCCACAAAATATTAGCTTCTTAAGAACCGTTACTGTATCATAGCTTATCAGATTATATAAGGACATTTAAATATATTAGGGACATGACATAACATGAAAAATGCTTTCTGTAACATACTTATGTTTTATTTAGTCAAATTTTAGGATGATCCACTTTTTATGAAACGGACTGTAGTACCGCGTCTTACGTGATCCACCGAAGGTTGGGAGAAATGCCACTTCTGAAGACACTCTTTCAATTCGAACCGGAAAACGTGACGTTTTCGTTCAACAATAGCTTGCACCAACAAGTCGATGATCTTGCAGTCCACTCAGCGATTTGTTCGTTGATGTACTTGTTGGACGTGATCTTCTCAGATTAAGAGCGACCAACTACTGCCTTCAGTCGTATGTTTGATACGTCGATGACATCCATGTGGTCATTGACCAATGCCGATCGAACGAATTGCATTTTTCCCTGCAGTTTGATTTTGATGATGGGACTCATTTCCTTGATGTCAATCTGCACCGGGATGGTCAAGGGATCAAAACGTCGGTTTATCGTGAACCCACTTTTAACTGTTCTTTACATCAATTACAGTGTCTCTTCTTCAAACAGTAATTAAAAGATCAATTTGATGAGAAATCTGTACGACCGAGGAAGAAAACTTTGCTCCTCTGACTTTCTCGCAGAACAGTCTGCTTTCCTGCGAGTTGTTGTAGGCAGAAATAGGCTGCCCTTAGTGGTTCCCCAACAAGTACAGCCAGCCCTCAACAGACAGAAAGTTGAGACAATGGCAAAGAAGGAGATCCTACATGTGTTTGGCATCCAGTACATCGGAGAATCATCTATCCGAGAGATGATTCACATCAAAAAGACCATTGAGCGGACCTACCATACCTCCATACCGTGGAATCGGACAAGGAAACTCGCAGCCAACGCTCCAAAGGATCCTATCACTCCAGCTCAAATAAACCAAGTAGTCTACTCTTACCGCTGTGTTTGCGAAAAAAGCTACGTCGGCAGGACTGAGAGTACCGAAAATTCTCTCTATTTGTAAAAATAAGTCACAATGAAATAAATTAAATAAAGTCACAAAACGTTTCGCCGTCGGCTTGTTCACTTGTGAGAGTGTTAACTGGAATGCTGTACATTGATGGTCGGATGGCGTGAGCGGATCTCCTTCTGTTTCTACAGCACGCCGTACACTCAGATTACGTACATGTAGGTTGAAATGTAAAATCCATCGCTTTATGAATTCTGGACCTGGCGTTATTGAATGTTGACTTAGTGAATATACACATTAGCCGAAGACACATTCAAATGTTCTCTCAACATGGATCGCTTCGTTCCGGTGGATTCGCCAATATAAAAAGATGTACATGATAAACAATTGATACAATATACAACTTTCGTACATATACAGCTGCCATTGCCCTCTAGGCATCTGCAATAAATACATTTACATGATTATTTCCATGATTGTTTCTATCTCTTGCGTTTTTAAATTTAAAGGATATAGAAACATGGTCATTGGGTTTGCATTTATGTGTAAGGCGTAGAATTTCTCTGCTTTGAAGGCAGTTCTGGCTGAAAGACTATAATGGCGAGTTGATTGAAGCCAGTTGCTTGGAGAGCGCCAGCGCTCGATTCCGGTAGGGTTTCGGAAATGTCATCACAGAATTTCTCCGTCCACCGTTTAGTATCCTCCAGTAAAGCACCGTGTTTGACCATCTGTTGACGGGGATTGTCATGCTGGGCGGGGTCGGCAGTCATGCGCGTGTAATCACTGTGCAACTGATTCAGTTGCTGCTGCGCTGGTTGAAGCACACGGCTGAATCTTGCCATTTGTTTGTACTCTTCTTTGGGTATGGCCACTAACCGTTGGAATGTAGCCCTCATGCTAGAGAATCTTATAAATCAGCATAGAATGGCGGGATTTCGGTTGAATTGGTTGTTCCGGAAGCGGTATGCGTCAGCGCACTCTTGCGTAAAATCACAGAATACGTAGCCGGGGTGTTGGGTCGCAGCCGCCTCGAAGAATTCGGTCAGCGCTTTGGATTTGCGCGCGGATATCTGGCGGGCAAGGAATTCCACTTGGCTTTTGGCGGGTTCTTGAAGAGACTGCGCGTGCGTGATTCTTTGCCAGTAGGGAAGGGGTTTTTTCGAAATGAAGATGATGAAATATGGCTTGTGATGGGCCGCCTTGGTGAACATAGATGTGACATCAGACGAGGCGCGCGTTTCGTCCAGCAAATCATTCAGTACCACCAAGCCGTAGTGTTGTACATGTATTTCGCTAAAGTGAATGAGGTCCGCTTTGGTGACCCACACCACGCTTTTGTAATTCTTATTGGAGGCGGGCTGGAAGATGCCGTAACACCAGATGAACCGGTTGATGGGGGTACCCGAACAATTCAGAGCGGTGTTCAAGTGTTCAAGTGTCTTGCCACTGTGTGACGGTCCTGCTATACACATAGTACGATCACATTTCAGGCTTAGATCCATTTCCCCACCGTTGTTGACCGCCGATTTGCATAAATACTTCCCCGTCAAGCCACTCACAAGACTACCAACAGCGCTAGCAATCACGGGCAGTATAGCAGAACGGAAACCGCCCTTTTGACTCAACAGATGCCGCTGACTGGCCACACTGATTGTGGCCAAATTGTCTGTAGACACATTTCTCGACTTCTTTCAGTCGAACCCGGCGACTATTCGAGAAGAAACGGCTGAGGCTGATCCACCAACTTTTTCTGTGGCAGAAGCTAACTGTACTTTGTCGGATTTTGAACTAATTTCCTGCAGTGATGTCCTACATTTTCTTCGCCGCTTACCTGACAAGAACTCGCAATGTGACCCTATACCTGTTTCGCTGCTCAAGGCTGTGTCTGACCTTCTCATTCCCTTCCTAACAGAAATTTTCAACCGCTCTCTCTCCTCAGGTTCCTTTCCAGGATCTTAGAAGAGAGCCTCTATACCCACAGTCTTTCATCATATCGCCCGATCTCGAAGCTCCCAACTCTTACCAAGTTGATTGAAAGGATTGTGGCCTCCAAACTGCAGCGCTACATCAATGAACACAACTTCCTTTCATCATTGCAGTCTGCCTATCGCCCGTATCACTCATGTGAGACTGCGGTACTGAAAGTCGTCAGTAATTCACTGCTGTGCCTCGGCAAGGGAAATGTCAGTATTCTTTCATTCCTGGACATGACTTCCGCTTTTGACTGTGGGGATCACGCGATTCTCAATGAGCGCTTGCGCTTATCCTTCGGACTACGCGGTGCTCTACTTCTCTGGTTCCAGTCCTTCTTGGAAAATCGCATGATATCCGCATCCCACACCTCATCGACTCGTTTTGATTGTCTCACCAGCGGCGTACCTCAGGGCTCAGTCCTCGGACCCCTGTTGTTTTCCCTGTACATCTCCGATGTTGCCGCCCTGGTTCAACGTCATGGTCTACATGTATGTGTCTACCTTTTTCGCAGATGATATTCTGATCTACGGTTACAGCTCTCCGCATCGCCACACGGATCTCTGCTTACGCGTCTCTGTCTGTCTCGAACAAGTCAAGCTGTGGTTAAGTGCAAAAAGATTAAGTCTTAACTGTGAAAAAGCGAAACTCATGTGGTGTTAATCCCCTCTCAAACGACCTGTTATATCTTCGCCTGTCTTTTTCAACGATAGATGCCTTCATCCTGTCAACAGTGTCACGTACCTGGGTGTGACTCACATCTATCTTTCTCCACTAATGTTACACGAACCTCCATCTCGTGTTTCTCGATGCTACATCGAATTCGTGCCATCAAAGGATCGCTCACTCCTCCCCTCCTTGTGTCTGTGATCACCTCACTCGTCTTGAGCCGGCTGGACTGTTGCCTCTCTCTTCACGCTGGTCTTCTAAAATCAGCTCTCTGGAGACTCCAACGTGTTCTCCATGCTTCTGCTCGTCTCGTGTATGGGGCCACCAGATTCGACCACATCACTCCATTGCTTCGCGATCTAGGCTGGCTTTCAATCACACAACGAATTGAGTTTCGCATAGGCACCCTCGCCTATCTATGTGACAAGGGCCTTGTCCTCTTGTACTTGTGTGACGAGCTCACTGCAGCTGCCTCCATGCCCGGACGTCGTCACTTCAGATCCGCCTCCGCAGGAAACTTTCTTGTGCCAAGCGTTCGACGCCCTACACTTGGGGGCCGCTCCTTTGGTTCTAGGGCAACTCAGACATGGAACCGTCTCCCAAAAGACACAAAGTCTGTTGACAATGTCTCGTTGTTTAAGTCGATTTTAAATAAGTCTTTTTTATGAAATTGTAATCTGGCCTTGAATCCTCTTGGCATAACGCCACAATCTTAAATAAATTCTCTTTTGACTTGACTTGACTTGACTTATGCCCGGTTTCACCAACCGCCTTAGGGTTTACTGTGAGCAGTCACCTTCCGCCTTGCCTACGGTGAGAGCGTTTTGCGGTGGCGAATCTGGCGCACTGATGACACGACTTTCCGGATGAATACATCTTTAGCGCTACCCACCGTTCGTTGCTCGTTAGGGGTCAACTGCTGCAGTCTTGCTAAAGCCTTCAAAAAGGCCGCATTGCTCACTCCCCGACAGCGTTTTACCCTCTTTCTGCGCGGCATTGAGATCGTCAAACATGATACATTGCGGAAGGATAGCGTAATCCATCAGGCGGCCATTTCCAGGCTAGCACTATCCATGACACCATGTTGCAGAAAAACACGAAAATTGTCCCCACAGCGAAACAAATAGCCACTCCCTCCGCATAATACAACACTTCTGTCTGAGCAACTAGCTCCGGGGCATACGTCACATACAGTACTTTGGTTCACACCAGTGAGTCAGTCCTCCGGACTGGTGCACAAAGTCAATGCAAGCATCATCGAGAGCTTCAGCAAAACGAGTCAGCCACTGACAAAGCCACAACTGCATACCAACTGAATAGCAAGGAAATGAAGTCATTAGTACTATGGTAGGCCAACAGATCAAATTGAATAGTTGGTTAGGTCGGGCGGGACACTATCATAAATATGAGAAAGTTTTGGAAATAGAGCCGGCTGCTGCTGTCGACCAAATGGGCTAAGAGGCTGTGCAGTTTATGAAAAAGAAAATAATAGTAACGCCGACAATGTCGCTGAATGAAAGCCCGTCAAGGGTAGCCACGTTGCTTCTCACGCCTCATTAGAACGACTGGGTTCGGCGCTACAAAACACTGATGTGAATATGGATATGTTTGATTTCGCGTCAACGAGGGGAACTGCTGCGGGCATGAAACTCGGCTATACGACTGGCTATTTTCGTCATATGACGATCGTAAAAGTCTTGGGCAGCCAGTTGGTGCACCACCTCCGAGCCATAGAATCCATGATGATAGGTCTCCACGCCCGTCACATCATCTCCACCTGTCAGTCGTTCGTATTCACATTGGGCGACCAGGCGCGCCTTGATGTTGTCCACATCTGTTTGGAAATCAGAAAAATTGATAAAATAGTCCACCACCACACCACAGATTGCACACTTATGCATTGTTAGTTGACATTGACTACTTTTATCAGTTCCACTAAACAGTTCCTTTGGAGCTAGGCGCCGTCTACTCATCATCATGGAAAAATGTGCGCTCTAGCACTCGGCATGCTGCATATAAACAAGCGTAGTTGCGCGCGCGCACCGAACGCGCATATACAGAGGGTTTCAAATGTAAGCTAACAGTTGATTTTGTACATAGAAATCTGTGTTAGCTGTTGTGTTGGCCATGGACATCTGAATCGGCCCAACATTCACCTTGCATTGGTAAAGAAATTTTAAAAATCTATGAATACAATCATAGGCATGTTAATCTAAAAATGACAATACGCACATGAATATGTTTAATGAACTTTTAAATTTTAATCAATTGGTAAATTGAAAAAGCTTCACTGATTTTGCTACTTGTGCCATGTCAGGTAATTTGAAAGAAGAGGAGAGAAAATTGATTCTCAAATCTTACCGGAAATTTAAAAATGCTGGAAAGTTTCGGATGGAATGCCGAGATACTTTTTCACAGCAATCATCCATCAAGATTTGCAATTTACCGTATTCGAGATAAATACCGGTTCGGTGGAGAATGCACCGAAGTCAGGACGCCCTCAATCATTTCTATCAGCAGCAAACGAGTAACTGGTAGCCCAAGCATTTGTTCAAAGTCCGAAGAAGTCAACTAGAAGGGCATCATTTGAATTAGATATTTCCCTAAGCTCGACTTGGAGACTGATGAGGAAAGTTGAATTCAGGCCATACCGACCCAGACTGTTATAGCACCTTGTACCGGTTGATGCTGAACGACGCTTGCAGTTTCCTGTGCTTATGTTGTCGGAAATTTATGAGAACCCAGATTTACTTGATAGGATAGTTTGGTCTGATGAAGGCAGCTTCAAACTATCAGGTAACGTAAATAGACATAACTGTGTCTACTGGTTTCATGAAAATCCCCACATGGTTTCAACAAATGAGCTGAACCAACCTGGCTTAACCGTCTGGGCTGGTATGTCAAGCAACGGTGTGATTGGGCCAGTGTTTTTTGAAGGAACTGTGACTGCTGACGTGTATCTTCAAATGCTACAATCCTTCGTGATTCCTGATATACAGTCATTGAACAACTTCAATGAACTGTATTTTCAGCTGCATGGTGCACCAGCGCACTTTGCACTGAGTGCTAGTAACTGTCTAAATGCTAATTTTCCTGGTCAGTGGATCGTGAGATGTGGTAACATCCTTTGGCCCCCTCGCTCTCCCGATCTTACTCCAATGGACATTTTCTTTTGGGCTGTTGTAAAGGAAAAAGTGTACGGACGAAAGCCACACACACTTTCTCAACTTCGCTCCTTTATCACAGATAAATCAGGAGATAAATGATAACACGACTTTATGCAGAACTGTGTGCCACAGTGTGGCAGAAAGACTTCAAGAGTGTGCCGATGTCCATGGAGGGCATTTTGAGCACTTGCATTAGTCATTTTTTTCAAACTTCACTTCATGTTGATTAATATTTTAATAGATGTTGCATCATTAATCGACTTGTCATTATCGTTACACGTTCAAATTGGGTTGTAGTGAATAAAATATGGAAACATGAAAGAATCAAGAATTTAAGATTTTAAATTATGATTTACGCGATCCCAGCTGCAAAACAACACAACACCTTTTTATGATTTTTTTAATACAACTCTTATTAGCTATCTGTGGTATCGTGAAGAAAAGCTATCACAGCATAGATTTTCAAGGCCAAGTTCGACTGTTAGCCCACATTTGAAACACTCTGTATATAGCAGTGTACCACCTCAGGACATTCATTCACATTGTACGTTCCCTCCGAACAACATGGCTCCTTTATCAATTACCATTGTAGGAAATAAAGGTGGCGCAAAAACTACGTTGATTGCGCGGCTCCAGGCGGCTGCGGAGACTAATCCGGTGTTGCAGACATCGTTCGTGATTGGACTAATGTTCACGGCTCGGACTTGCTCACCTTGAACTATACGAATCCCTCTCGTTGGTGCTCATTCACATTCAATCTACATGTTGTGAATACACTAGCCGAACGGCGGCTTGAAAACCGAAGTACTAATGCACGCGGCCCCATCTATGAACGTTCTGTTGGAGCGACACGGAAGATACTTGTGCAACACTCACAAAACTGGGGCGTCCTGACTGATGCCGAGCACGCCATCTTCAAGAAGATTGCGCCTTTGTTTCTCTTTCTATCATCCGAATCCAGCTGATTATTGCATTTATCTGACAACAGCACCACGATTATGCTACGTGTCCTGCAAGGAAAGTCTGTACATGAGCTGCAGTCAAGTGAATTCACTTTAGAATGGATCAAGTCGTTGCACGAGCTACATGAAGCCTGGCTGGCCAACGATGATATTTCTTACATCATTGACGGAAACAAAACCCTGGACCAAGTTGTGGAGACTGCTATAAACTTGATTGAAACCCTTGTTAGTCAACATAAAGACCAGTGCGTTTCTGGCTAAAAAACCCCCCTCCCCCTGACTGTACGAAAAGCACGCATTCTCTCACTCCTAAAGTAGTTTAATAAAAGAAAATTAAAAAGAAACAAAAACTTGGAAAACCGTATTAGCGTCAGTACCAAAGTCTATAGCAATGTATAGTTATAGAAGCCGTTATTAGATATGCGGCACATTTGAGAGAAAGTTGAAATTTGTGATCCCGTGGCAAAATTTGGGGCAGACGATGATGCTATAGATCGTGAGAAATATTTTGTATGAGGCAATGTTTCTACAACAGTTCAATGGCACAAAGTTTGAGCACTTGCACGATTTACATAGAAAGACAAATTAAACGATAACAGTGTCTTTGCACTCCCTCAAATCAACAACATTGAATTCATACATGTGCAGTCGACGACAAAACGTTTGCAAGTAAATGATTTCATGTACATTTTTGCATGAATTTCTTTTCTATCAAAACGAAAAAAACAAAAGCACTTCAGCAGCAGTAACAAATGTTGAATGAAAGTTATTGAAATTTCGATTTATCGCTGTTTGGGCTGCACCTCGGAGATGAAGGGTCGACGACGCGGCTCAACAGCTTAAATATCGACTAAGGCCTCAGCCACACTGCGAGCTTTTCCAAGCGTTTCCGAGCAAAGCGTTTTGCAGCAAATATTAAGTCATCATTGTAGCAGTTGTAGACTGTCACACTGCGAGCAAAGCAAACGATAGCGATTAATACCTTGCGGACATACGTTTGCTCGATGCGCTCGTGTTTGCTTTGCTTTCAATGTGGCTGAGGCCTTAGTCGGTGTTCTCTGTCCAGTTTTCAAGCTGCCTCTGCCTAAGGTGGGGACCGTTAATATCCGTTATCATCTGTTCTTCTTTATTTTATTGTTCATCGCTATTTGACTGCAGGTATCATACAATACTTGGTACGAGGTACAGTGTACACAGTCTCTCTCTGCGCTAACAGTAATAAATCTCAATAATGTAATAAATCTGTAATTAATAATAATGTATTAATAATAATGTAATAAATCTCAGGAGCAAAACGACGAAAGGATACCGCCGCTCCCTTCGAAGAATCCTCATGACCCTCTTGTTGGAGAGATAATGTCTATCAAATTAGCTTCCATGAAAGTGACCACCACCGGTCTTGACAATAAGAGAATTCTCTTGCGCTTGATCATGCACCAAATTAGGTGACGTTGAAAAAGTAAAAAATATCAAGATCAAAGACAATGATATCCATCAAATTCAATATATCCTCGAAAAGTTCCATAATATCAGATCTCAAAGAACTTAAATTAAAAAATGACTTAAATTTGATTGAAAGAGTTGATCAGTCTCCCACGCCCTCCAATTTGTCAACTATTCAGTCTTGGGTGGACGAAAAGTGCATGGTCATCAACAAATCGAAAAGCAAGCAAATAATTTTCAAATGCTCGCTCAATTTTACCGTGCCAATTATACCTGATATCAAGGTAGTGAAAGTCCTAAAAATTCTTGGTGTCATCTGGTCTGATAATTTAAGCTGGGACGAGCATTTTAAATCAGTTTCGAAAATATGTTCACAAAGACTTTATGTCATTCGTCGACTAAAACCGTATCTATCTAAAAGTCAGCTTGTTGAAGTATATAGCGCGATTATCTCATCTGTCTTAACGTATGCTGCTCCCATTTCTTGTCACCGAACTCAAAGTGTACAATCTAAGATTCATCGCATTACGAAACGTGCTCACCATATTATCTGCGGATTCAAATGTAAGTGTAACATAGTGTGCGATATTGATGACCTGTTCAGCAAGTTAATTTTTTCCTTTTTTGCTGAAATGTGAAAACCCACTTCATCCTTTGAGAGAAATTGTTCCTCGTCGTCTACATTTTTCAAGACACTTCGCAATAGACGCTTTTCGCACCGCTAGAAGAAGCAACGCATTTTTTATAAAAGATTGTCTTGACTTCAATATGTCCTTCCAACGCTGAGATTGAACTCTTGAGTAACTGCAACTTTATTTGTATGTAAATGTCACACTTTACTCTCCGTTATTTTGTATTAGCATTTGTATTGAATGATTTTTATTTTTCATGAAATATATACACTTCACTACTACTAACTTAATTTTGCGATTCATAGAGTCACATCTTAGAAATTGAATTAATCGACGTTCATGAGTATGTTTAATTCTTTTCGAATGTAGCAATATGATTCGAGCTATTTATCTAGATAATTATTCTGGCTAAAATCGATCCAATAGTTTTTTTACAACCCTCTGCGTAAAAGTTGAATCTCTTATGTAAAAATACTCACTTTATGCTGACATTTTTTGAGTTAACTCTCTACTTGCTATATATTTGCTCTAAATATTCTACTAAAAAACCCATTTGCTGATGCTTGCGTCCAATCAATAAACCGGCAAGATTTTTAGCATCTCAACATTGATGGCAAGACTGACGAGGGCCGACAAATGACATGATTAGTCTGAAATGACATGATTAGCTATGAAATAACTAACTTCCAATCACTAACTACTTTATTTAATTAGGCAAACCACAATGTTTATTAGCCAAAGTATCTCGGCTGACCAAGTTTATAAATTTAGGAATTACTGATCACTTACGATTAAATTTGATGAGAATATACAAAAGATAAACGTAGTTTCTCGCTTGTGGAGCGATTTTAGAAACAGACTGCAGATCAATCAAACGCTCATTCTATGCAAACATGAATGTTGATAGATTGTTGATATTCTTGTGCTTTAATCAATTTCGTTTTGTAGTATTCATGATAATGTCCGTGTAGTGAACAATATAATCTTCTTTATTTTTAATTGATTTTCAGTCATTTTTTCAAAGTTAACACCATCAATGCATTTTGCCAATTATGAATTTGAGAATGCTTAAATTAATACTGCATATACGCATTATAAGCTTCTAGAAACATTTGAAAGGGTACAAAACAGCTGTGTATGCTTCTATGAACGCAATATGTAAAAAATTCATATTTTATAATTAATCATGCTGGCCATGTTTCCTGGATAATACAGAATGAAACAGAATGAATCTGCAATCAAGAAGAAAGAAGATGTGAAGTCTGAGAAAACATAGCGGACGATCTCAATACGCACCTCACTGCAATTATCTCTCCAAAGCCCATAACCTACTACGGATTATATCATTATGTTCACTGCCACAGTACATGTGATGACACAGTTAATGTGTCTTAGATTATTTTGGAGGTTAGAGTCAGTCAACTTTATAGATGAACTGGAAGTGCTTTGAGCGTAACGGACGCTCCCAACCATTGTTTTCAGATGGCATCCTTATGAAATGTATGATAAATATCTTTGCATGCTCATTTAATGCTTATATTTCAAATGTGGACAGAAATAAATAGTTTTACACAGTTGGGGCCAATCTATATTATAATCACAAAGCCTCCTCTCATTTCAAATATAGCGGTTGCACATTCATTTGATGATCCATTTCCCATGATTTAAATTATTAGACAATTCGCAACATAATGACATATTTGATATTCAAAAAAATCAATACGATTTCCATGGATATGGAGATACCCATGGATGTCTGTAACCACTGCAAGCCTGTTAGATATAGCTTTGAGAGCGGATGAAATCAGATCATCTCATCCTAGCCGTCTTTTTCGGCTAAAATCTTTATGTAGCAGGAAAAATAAATGCCCTCAAAGATTTCGACAATGATATTTTCAAGATGCAAACTAGGATCAGATCAATCGTTTAAATAAAAAGTCAGCCAACATAGGTGTAATAGATGTTTCCAGCTAACAAATATTTTGTGTAATTTTCCAAAAACCAATATTCTGAGAGACGTTATGACAGAGGAATTAAGGCAGCATAGAAATGACGAAACATAGGCCAACATTAAGTATCATTTACAATTTATGAGGTAAAGCAAATTTTCAAAACTTACTTGTTGCGAAAATCTCATTTTAACTGTAATTGCCTTCTTATTACGCTTTTATGGTTATCACAGTTCTGCGGTTGTTGCCACAGATGGAAATGTATTGTCCCGTGTGATTTGCTGCACACAATTGTGTATCCAAACATGTGACTTGTGTTGTCTGAACAGGACTTGCTTGCATGGGGACTAATCCTAGTGCCGTAGCTTCGGACATTGCAACCGTATTACTATGTTGAGGAGTTAGATATGGTCCCGTGTGATTTGCTGGAATCAATTGTCCTGTCTGAAAAGGTTGCTGTGGTTGCATGCAGTATGGTGAGTCATAAAAAATGTCTTGTCTTTGTGTATGCATCTGGAAGTCATTGACCGGCATTGCTGTAGCTGCGAACATTGCAGCCGTATTACTTTTTTGAAGAATTTGATATGGCTGGGCATATCCTATCTCTGCTGGCTTTAGCCGCACCTTGTCTGTAGGGGATTCCGCAATGTATATGCCATAGTCCCACTGATCGCTGCTGCATAATTCAATAAAGTCAACGGAGTTCAATCTGTCTGCAACTTTGGAGGTAACCTCCACTCTCTCAGAACCATCTTCAGACTGGCACTGCATGATCTCTCGGATCTGTTTATCAAACATCGGTTGGATGGCCTGTTTGACATTCCTATAGTCCACTTGGCCTGGGAGGAAAGAAGAGAGCGAGCATTTGACGTAGGAGAGACAATCACTGTAAATTCCATATTCCTCCACTCCCCTGCGACAAGAAGTCAGTTGGAAAACTTTTGGATCGTAGATGATGTACAATTTCACTGCAAAGAAAAATTGACAGAATCAGAGAGAATTTATGACGTATAGTCCACGCATCCGGGAATGTCAGCTCAAAAGTGAAGATTCTTCTTCAAATACAAATTTTATTGATGGTAGGATACACGAAGCTTCCCTAAGAAAAGCTTGCTCAGAGGGTGGAATGAAAAAAACCTTTTTTTCGAATTTCAAAATGCCTGGGGTCTATACCGCTGCCCATGGATAATTTGAGATGCCATCAAAACTTTCTTGATTTTGGTTGAGATTTAGACGTCCCACATTGAGCTTGAAGCTGATTGGGTGACCCAAAAAATCGAAAAATTCAAAATTTTCAAAAACGTAAATTTTACTTAGCCTGGGGTCTAGACTGAATATCTAGTGATAGACAAGCAATATAATAAAAAATTTCAAACGATTAGTTAATTATTCTTTTTATTAGATTAGATTTTTTAGAAGATTTGTCTTCTGGTCCCATACTGAGATTCTCAAAAAGTGATAAAAACCATTATTTTTCAAGAAAATCAATCAATTAAGTCTAGTGCTCAGATTTGCCGAGTACACTGTAAATCGCACGATACCAATCACATGCGAAGGATGCATGCCAAAAACACAAGACGACGAAGATGGATCTTCTAATTGACATAGCTGTACGTGATGATCATAACATCTGTACAAAATAGCAAGAGAAGATCAGCAAGTATCAAGATCTGCGACTGGAGATAACGAAGCTGTGGAACGTAAAAACTGAAGTCGCTCCAGTAGTTATCGGGGCTCTTGGTGCCCATTGCCCAAGGCTGAATCAATGCTTGTAGAAGATCCCTGGTCACCATCATGTACCAGAATTGATGAAGGATGCACTCCTCGACATTACCCACATCTTAAGATTAGTGCTTGGTAGGACTCCCAGGTCAATGCTCCGTTCCTACCGATAAAGGAACATGACGCGGTTGAGAACCAAAAAAATCAAATAAAGAGCTTTATTCGTCAATACAAAAGGGGTATGTGACATGGGTTGGAAGCTACATCAGGCATCGAGATTGAGAAAATAGGAGAACTTTACAAAGGAGTTCCTGTACAACGAACGGCTTCTTCTTTTAGGTAGAAGAGCTCGTTGATGGCGCACAATAAAGAACTGGGAGAGGGGATGATTGAATTTACATGGGGTTATTTTTATGATCAAACGTTTGCATAATATGTTTTCTCGCATTGACGGGAAAGGAAGCTTGTCTGAAACACTTGCCTAACGCCGGGCGACGCGATCTAATCATTCTAACCTGTGGAAATCGGAAGCTCTCATATCAGATAATATAGGCCAACAGCAAGCAACATGAGAAAAAACAAATGCCATGTAGGCCTGCCAAATAGTGGAAAAGTCATTACAATTCTTCTGTAGTCTTTTTACAAGCGAACATTTACGGCATCACCTTTTAAAAAGCTCCGAAATTGGCGGTTCCATGAAAGATCATTTTTGAAGAAAACACCTAAAATCTTCAAATTACTAACATTTTCAATGGCGCAACCTTGAATAAAAACGGGGGTAGAAGCGGGAGGCAGTGAGGGATTTAGTTTTATTTACATTAATTGACAATTTCTTGGCTTCTGACCAGGAGACCAACGAATCGACAATCGACTGGAAGTTATATAGAGAGTCAGTATAACTCAAATGAATAAGGGTAATGTGGTCGGCGCAGGCAACTATACGAGTATCGGGAAGATTAGGAAGATCGTCTATCATCAGGATAAAAAGCAAGGGGCCAAGAATGGAACCCTGAGGGACTCCGCTGGTAACATCTCTCCAAGGAGTAAGAATGTAGTTGGTAGACATTCTTTGCTTGCGATGAGATTGAACTTACGAGGAAGCGTCTCCAGAAGAGTCTGATGGCTTGTTTTGTCGAAGGCATTACAATCTTTGGTATCGGAGCAACGTAAGCTGATTTCCAGGGTTTGGGGAAAATAATCCTGCTCAAACACAAGTTAAAGATAAGGGTAAGGGGAGTTAATGTTAATCGGCTTCACATTGATGATATCAGTTGCAAGGAAAGCTGATTTGAAAAACAGAATCATTCCACCACCATTGGCATCGCGATCCTGCCTAAGCAATGCGTATCCGGACAAAGAGATAGAGAGATCGTCTGTGGTGGCATCAAGCCAAGACTCAGTAACGCAGATGATGTCAGGGTCAAACTTTGATAATCTCACCTTAAGATCGGCATTCTTGAGAAAAATTAATCGGGCATTGAATAGGAGAATTGATTGCGCACGCGGTTGTGGACGTTTGGTTTCACGCAGTTTAACCCTCAGAGACCTGAGCTTTTTCACACCCTCTGAGACCTGAGGGGGGGTCCAGTGGACCCCTTTGACATATTCTTAGTTTACCTGCTTAAATCGATATCAAAACATTAGGAAAGTTGATTTTAAGTAAAACAATGATGTTTGCGTGTAACAGGTCGGTATAACGAATCCCTTGAGTGACTTTCAGCCTTCTCAGTAAAAACGTGCGAAAATATGGTGTTTTTGTAAGTCAACCACATTTAGTACAGCATCATTTGTACTAGGAGGCGGCTTTACGATATTTTCTGTCACCATAAAGCCTCAGATAGTTGATTTTGATGAAATTGATTTAATTCATGCACCTAATCCTTTCCTTTTGTACATTCCTTCAAATTTATCCAAAGCTATCAGAAATAGACCTAAAATGAGTCAAAATTGCTGTACTTCTAGAACCAAAAACAGCTGTGTAGATCTCAAACTTATCATTACTGCCGTGAAAAGTTTGTCATCAATCAGTTTTTGGTGCTCAACTATGAATATAATGATAGCTTTCATTTCGCACATCGATTTATGTCGAGTTGTTCATATAGGCCAACCAGTCACGCGAGATCATGTGCGAAAGCAAAATATTCACATTTTGCGATCTTCCAACACATTGCACATCTACGAGCGTGATGCAAACAGTGAATAAATGACTTCCACTCTTTATACACCATCGTGGACATGTTCGAAATCATTTTTCATCTAATTACAAAAATTTTGTGATGGAATTTCTACACCCTCTGAGACCTGAGGGGGGGGGGTCCAGTGGACCCCCTTGGCCTCTCTGGCATACTTCTACTGATTCAATTGAAATGAAATAACATGCAGATTCACTGTCAGAAATGATGATTTTGTATGGGCTTGAGTGGTTGATACATCGTCAGCGTAAAAAATGAAATAGAAAAATGTGGCTCCGGGGTCCACTGGACCCTCCTCAGGTCTCTGAGGGTTAATGATTGCACTGTTGGATGGATTGATGTTCACATCACAGGGCTTGGGAGGGGTTGCTTGGATACGGGAAGCGACGCTGAAGGCAGCAGACGATTAACCATTGTTGCGTAATATCTTGTAGAACCACAAACGACGGCTTTGTGTTCGAGGAAGATGGAAGGGCTGTCGGAGATTGAGGATGTCAGACCGCATGCATTGAAACCTCGATGGCGATGGCATAATAGCGGGTGAACGAAGTGAATACTATCGGTCGAACAAGCAAACATGGAGGCGAACCTTGCAAACACTAAATGATCGGCAAAGTTGCAGCAGACAATCGAGTGATTCCAGACGATTCGAATGATGGAAATGAAGAGATGCCGTGATGCACAATTTACTGAACGAGAGGAAGAGGATACGACCAGCTCGCTACGACGATGGGGAAGCTGTGTGAATCACTAGATATTCATGTGCAGGACCTCAACCAAAATCAAGAAAATTTTGGATGGTATCTTAAATGATCCGTTGGCACCGATGTAGGCCCAGGCATTTTGAAATTCGAAAAAAAGTATTTTCGCTGCACCCTACTCGATGCAAGTCACTAAATGAATAGTAAAATGAGTGCGAATTAAGAAATGCGCTTTCAAACCCAAAGGGGTCTTAAATGAGTACAAATTGAGTACTGTGCTTTAATAGCAATAACAATTTGCGTTGCTTCACTACAAGGAAACACTTACAAATGCGATGACATATGTTTTGAAAGCAAAGAACTTCATGCAAGGTACCGCAAGCTATTATATTGTCACAAACTGCAAAACAGTTGGCACGCCTTCGATTCGTCTGTCTCGTCTCGACGGCTTTAGTAATCACGTGATCATTGCGCTGTGTTTCCAAATCGTGTACTGCGGTAATTCCCACTGACTGGGGTTAAATGAAAGGATCCCCATCAAGTGTATAATGTAAAAACAAATACAGCTGAATTTCTTTATTTCAGATAACTTAATCAAACATGTCATCCATGTCCAAGCAACGCTGAGTATATCAGATTGATCTGCTCTGCCACTAAAAAACTGTAAAATCTGCCACTGTAAAAACACATATTTTTCAGCCGCTATTGATGACATAGCATCCTCCACATGTTGTCGCAAAATGTTCAAGCAATGTTGTTGCAAAGCTATACCGGCGGAATGATCACTGAAGTTTATTTGAGTGCTTGGATTAGATAATTGCCTTTTGGCATCACCTTTGAGGCATGATGCTGCTCTCTCAGTCACATTTGAAAAGGGACTGTATCGTGGAAGCGGATGGAGTGCGTGATTTTCACTGATAGGAGCTGGTGTATTCCTGTAGGACGAAGCTTTGTCGTAGATCATGAAGAGGTTCTCCTCATACAGAAGAGTCTCAAATTCACATATCAAGTCAGAAAAAGAATCAGTAGTCATCCCACCGTCGATGAATACGAACTGTACGAGACCGAATCGCGAGAAACTGCAACACATACAGTCATGTTCTTGCCTCTCTTTCCACGCGTTGAGCGTCCCTGTGTTCTCGCCGTCCAAACATTAAATCCATCCAAATTAATTAATTATACGTGATGGACAAATGTCACCCTAGGGAGGGTCACAGCTCTCGCGACATAGGTTCGAGTGATCTGAGAACATGCTAAGTGCCGGTAACACGCACTCGCCTGGGTGACAGAGCTTTCGCAGTTGCTGGAACACGACTGCTGAGCAGCCTCGCTTTATATCTCAGGGACAATTACTTGACACTCTCCAGCTTTCGTCGGTTGTTGAAGACCTATCTGTTCGAACAGAGCGCCTTGTAACATTGTATTGTGCGCTATATAATTACTTTTATAAATAAATAAATAAATCCACTTTCGTCAATGTATATCATATCTCAGCTCATTCCATCGCGCAGAAATCATGACAAGAAATAGATTCCTTTTTGTTCAACCGCAGCTGTATTGCATTGCGTTGGTACTGATCTCAAAATCTAAAAAGGTTTATGAGAGTACCGTCGAGGCTACGAGATATCATGGTCAAGCCAAGTTGAGTTGGTAAGGATGGAGAGACATCAAGAACTTTCCCCCTCATTTCCATCAAAGTCGTCGTTGACTTTTCTTGAATGAATGCCACAAGATATTCTGTCACATCCATGGTCAGTATTTTTGCGACCACCACTAAGAGGCAAACATTCAACACGTCTCTCTCGACAGAAAATGTTCATTATACGGCAAGCAGGCCGAATAACCGCAATTTCCCGCACTAATTCTACGAAGTCTCGCCCATTTTGATATGAATTGATAAGATGCTGTCTCTCACAATTTGATATTCGGCGCGACATGACTACAGATCACGGTAATGTAAACATCAACAATGAACCAAAGACCTTTTAATAAGTGCCTTTTAGTTTAGGCCTCAGACATGCTGAAAGCAAAGTAAACACGGGCGTCCCGAGCGCATCGAGCAAACGTCTGTCCGTAAGCTACTAATCGCTCTCGCTTGCTTTGCTCGCAGTGTGGCAGTCTACAACTGCTGTAATGGTGACTTTATATTTGCTGCAAAAAGCTTAATTGGTCGGAAGCCCTTGGAAAATCTCGCAGTGTGGCTGAGGCCTGAGGCTATAATCCGCTCAGTGACAGTTCAAAATTGAGTTGACATCGCACTTCATTGTTTTCAACTAAGGCCATTACTCAGCGTCGGCACTCAATTGCAGTACGGCAACCATAGAGTAGTGACAACAATTTTGCAGTTTGTGCCAACGACTTAGCAGTTTTTATTATTAGCTCAGTTCAGCCGAATCCACTCGTGATGACGTCAGAAATTAAAAAAACAAAAGTAGTTACTATTTACAATATCTAGTAAAAGAGTTTGAAAATCTCATCGCTTTTGATCATGGACGATACAAAATTTTTGGCGCAGCACGAGTACTTATAGTTGCAAAGGTGCAAGACATGGAACATAGGGGAGGTTCCAAATTTGTACTTGTAGCAGACATACGTTTTCACATGATTTGTCTACAGTTCGCAACCATGAATTTTTTTCCGAATGCTGAATGCCAATAATATGGAAAACACGCTTTTCAACACATTAAGTCATTTGACCCTCATCAGCCCGGCAAATCTATCTACCTAATCTGCCCAGCAGACTACATATGTAATTTTTGCATATTTTCAATGATTCTTGATTGCTCAAAGGCATTTATGTACACACATTGATATCCTTCATACATCAGCTTAGATTCTTATCATATAATGTTCAATTGGACATTGGTACGTGCCGCTACCTAGCTTTGTAACGCATGCCTACTGACATAGCGATAACTCCATTATATGAAATTTATCTAAATTTGCAAAATCAAATAAAGGTTTGATTATATTGCAAGAGAGAAATACCATAACCTGAGAGTGCACTTGGGAACCAATTTGATCAACATTGGGGCTGTATGTACACTGTAAATCGCCGGATACGAAAATTACATACAAACATATACCAAAATCACATACAATTTGAAACTAACATCTGATACGAGATTCTCGTATGCTTACAGAGATCTGGTATGTTTTTCATACGAAATCTCACTTACTTTCGTATGTGATTGGTATGTAGCGATGCGAACTCTTTTATCTGTGAGAGGCTGTTTTACACTGAAATACGAGTTGTTGGTATGTTTTATGTACCAGACCCGATGCAAATTCATCCTTATTCGTATGCCTCTGGTATGAATTTCGTAGGTGGAGCTTTAAGTCACATATATGTATTACATACTACTGTCAAATAACTTTTTTCCGTAATACCAGTCGTGAATAATCTTTGTTTAATAGAGTAATATTTAACTAGATTAGATTAATTGTTAATATTATGCCCCACGAGATTGTCATCGTTGCTACTTGTCTAGCAACATAGTAACTGGATGAGCCAAATGATCTCACAGAGAGAACGACCATGTTTATCGATCGATTTCGAGTTTATTTAAAACCCATCTTCAGGACAATGCAGTAGCTGAGACAACAGTTTTTATACATGGATAAATCATGGTCAATGCAATTCACTAAAAGAAGCCAAAATTAGAACATTTGGAGAGGCACAGATGAAGAGTTCTCATTTATTAGTACATTAATACTTGATTTGATGCATAGTGTCTCTGCAATGCGGGTGTGAACACTTCTAAATAAAACTTTGAAGTCCTCTTGGCTTGCTTCGTGTGGATGACAGCTCACTTCGGTAGGGACTGGCTTTCCTCTCAGATGCTCATTCACTCTCGTGATTAGGTGTCTCCGTGTCTCACCAATGTAACAGTTTGAGCACTGTCTGCATGTCTGCACTATCTTTATTAGGATAAATTACTGAGGTCTTGAATGTTTTAAAAGCTACCTGTAATTTGGCATCATTTTCATTTAAAATAGAGTTAATTGATTGGACGCTTTTTAAGGTTTCACGCTCCTTTTCCTTTATGAAAGGAAGGTAACAATAAATAATTTTAGCAGTCTCGCCTCTTCTGTTGTTAGTATTGCAACCTCTCCTCTATCGTGTTCTTTCCACTTATCGGCGAACGGAGGGAATTTACACTCTCCTGAACTTTGATATCAGGTTAACACTTTTGATTAATGACTTGTGAATCAGATGGCAAGACGGAAATAGAAGATGCACACGGATACTATCGTGGCGTCTAAATCTGCTTTGATTGCTGATCCCCATAACGGTCCAATGACGGGCAGAGCAGCTCCACGGGATCTTCGATGGTCAATACGCGGCGGTGGTTACCAACGATCAGTACAGAATGATGACCCAAGCCAAATTTCGATATTTAAAGTGAAGCTCAGAAACCTAGACGTCACGGATCTGCTATCCTTCCCTTCCTCTTCCATCTTCTCCTTATTACTTGCAAGTCTCGTCGTAGTTGAACTGAGGTTTCAATACACATATATTATTTGAAACGCCTTTTTGTCTTCGGATTTCCTTATAGTTGAACCGCATCGGATTTGAACTCGTGGGGATCGAATACCTGTCTTATATAGAGAATAAGAAGAGGTTTCAGTATTGTTATTGGTAGGAGAATCAACTTGGTTTTTTATAGAATCTATCAACTTGACAGGATAATCATCAGAGATGAAAATATTTTTGATCTGATTACACGCATTCTCATAACTATCTAGCCAACTACAGAGGAGCTTGGCCCTGATAAAAAGAGACCGAACCGCAGACATTTTGTATTCCATAGGAGCATAAGATTCAAAAGGAATATAAGTTCCCGTATTCGTAGGTTTAGCTCTCCACTCAGTCGCAAAAGAGGAATTTTTAAAACTGACCGTCACATCCAAGAAAGCTAATTTGTGATTTTCTTCCTTTTCACTAGTGAAGTTTATGCTGTCGTGTATAGAATTTATCAAATTCAAAAAAGCCTCTGATTCAGTTTTGAAGATGGCAAATATGTCATCAACATAACGGCGATAATACAACGGAAATTTATCGATCTTATTTTCGACTAAGCTCATAGCAAATGAAGCAAGAGTAGGAGCAAGGGAAGAGCCCATAGCTATTGCATCGGCTATTTCATAGCTATTCCATGGGGGGCGGTGAAGAGTGAATGCAGAGCGCTTAACGTGGCTTACGGGAGCTTAGAGAACTCCCATTGTTAAGTCTTGATGTATGAGGCGAAGTTTGTGTAAAGGCGGATTACATATTTATCACCGAACCATTACATGTTTATGGGATTCGAAGATGAACAGGATCTGTTTACTTGTGGGAATCGAAAAGGCAAAGATTGATGTACAGGATTTGTTTACATGTGCGGATCGCAAAAAGCAAAATGTATTTATTGATGGTATGAATTTAATGACAGGATGAGTTTACATGCGGGAAACGTAACATTTGAATGATGCTTGACTTATCTTTGTGTGTGAGAGAAAGAGAGAGATGTTTATATTTGCAAAGTTAATGAAAATCATATAAATCATAGCACATACGAGGAAAAACAAAGAAAGCACGATACTACAAAGACATTTCAAAATATGTACATTGGTGCATGGAACTAGTCTAACAAATAAGCTTATTATCAGGGCTGGGCGCGGTCCGGTCCGACGCACGGTCCGCGGACCGCATGGTCCGAGGCTCGGTCCGGTCCGGACCGTGCGGTCCGAGCGACCATCAATAAGTTAAAAGAAGTGACTCATTTTGTGGGAATGGTCTCGACGCTCGGTCCTCAGAGGTGAAATGGGCATAATAATATAGTTATGGAGGTAATTTGGTTCAATATATTGTAAGAACTTTTGAAAACCTTTGCCTTCAGCAATGCTGTTAGGGAGAAGATCCGTCGTTACCATGTCAGTGAGTAGCTCCGTAATATTCAAGGCTCGTTCTGCTGAGCATGGTCGAGCACCTATGAAATAATTGTCCAAATTGTTTGATCTACATGATGCATCTGTAGAAGAGGATCCTGCCACCGTTACTGATGATGATGCTGATAATTCCGTCTTTCTTGATGATGATGTTGATATTCTGCCGTTGTTGAAGGCGCCGTTTTCGAAACAGCTCGTCCACTGGCATCTCTCTTAGTCGTTGTACTTGTTAATGTTAAACCAATTCTTTGCGTCTGGTGTGTCGACTTCAGATGTCTGTTCAACGTCGATGTCGTGCCACTGTACGAGAAGATTTTGTGGCATAATTTGCATTTCGCTTGTCTATCTGTTCCCTGAATAATGATTTCAAAATACTTCAACACATCGGCGGTTTTGTAGCCCGCGTTCCACGACATGTTGATGACTGACAAGATGTTTAGATTTCGACAACGCTTGTTCTCTTTTAACGTGAAGTATCGATTCATCGCTATTCATTGAGATCACGTTGTGACGTTGTCAATATCGCAAGGTCAAGGGGAAAAGAAATGATCGTGAAGCGTAGACTAGAGAGACTATAGATCACAGATAAAGGAAGAGTGCAATAGGTACGTGATGACGGTGACGTAGACAATAGACATGAATATTGTAGCCTCACTGATCGCCTATGGTCGGCTGTTCAATTTCCGCTGTTCACAAGACTGATTTACTATTGAAACTGCTGGCTGACTTGAAACTTGATCGCTCGTTCCGAACCGTGCGGTCCGAGCCTCCACTCGGACCGCGCGGTCCGGACCGTGCATCGGACCGTACGGTCCGGACCGTGCCGGTCCTCCCAGCCCTGCTTATTATATTAGATCAGAAAATGTAGAAACGTGAAAGTTAACTCAATCAGTCCAAGTATTATTAATAATAATGGCTGCAGCCGGGAAGAACGAGTTCCTTCTTCTAGTAGTTTTACAAGGTGGCTGCTTTAAACGACCAGTTCTTGAAGACCTTTCAGGACAAAAAGAAAACAAAGGATGTTCACAATTAGCCGAAATGTCTTGGAGCAACTTTACGGTTGCTTTCTCTCTCCTGACGTCAAGGTCAACCTATATGTTGCCACAGGAATGATTGTCACAGGATTTATTGATTGTCACAGGAACAATCATCATTGCAAACTATTCTGTGAGCAGAATAGAAGATAAAATCAAACCTCTATACACACGTGCCAAGCTAGATGAATCGAGGAAAGGGCGGAGGAAGCGCAAAGCATATAAACGTCTTGAGGCCACTTTGTTGATGTTCACTACATGACTATACCATCTTAGGTCAGATGAGATAATAACACCAAGGATTTCGAGTTCGTCAACTGAAGTGATATCCGGTACAACAGGTCTTATGCACGAGATTGATTTAGGGATCCATAACAACTTGCTTTTTATCACATTGACTTTCAAACCAACAGCTGAAGACCAATTCATCAAATTTGAATGTTCTTCGAGGTACGAGGCAGATGCATCTTTTAAAACAGGGTCGATAACTGTGCAATCGTCGACATACTTCACAATGATGCTATTGTGATTTCTTACACTTAAACTTCCCACGACTGTATTAAAAAGATATGGCCCCAGAACCGAACCTTGGGGACACCCGAGTACACAAGACTTTCTTGCCTTACACATCCATTTACTCTTACTGACTGAAATAGATCCAACAAATAATCATGTATCCAATGACAGAATCCAGTTGGAAATTGATTCGATAACAAAGATTGCACAATAACGTAATGACCAAGAGTGTCAAAAGCTTTTGCAAAATCATATGCTAAAATGATCACCCCTACAGTTTCACTTTTGTCTAACCATCTTGTGAAGAAATCGTGCATACAGATTAGAGCACACGAAGTGGATGAAGACCGGATACCTCCAAATTGAAATTTCCCAAAGCACTTGTAGAAATGTGGTTGTATCCAGAATTTAGAATTAGGCCTTCACAAACTTTCGCAGGGGTGGGAAGAAGCGAGATTGGTCGCAGTTCATCGATCTTTGGTGGACTTGATTTGGGGATTGGAGTTATAAGGCTGTGTTTCCAAGGATCAGGGAATTTTCGCTCAGCCATTGATACATTGATGATATGAGTCAGGAGAGGAGCTAGAATATGAGCAGCTTCTTTATAAAGAATTGTAGGAAGCTTTGTTTGACTTCAGAGAAGCAAGGCAGTTGAAGCTGTCGTTGACATGCATTGACGGCGACCAATCATCAACATCTTGAATGGTATCCAGGTTTGCACGTGTGACCTGTGTGACGCGCGAGAAAGACTTTGCTACATGACAAGCGTTTATTGCAGCAGAGAATGACACGGATAGCATGTACACATGAATTAAATAAGAGACACATGCACAGTTAACTTCAACTCACGACATTCACCCAACTCAAAAGAATGCGAACACATACATGTAAAATAAAGTAATCAAAATAAATCAAAATTAAAACGATCCGGCTTGCGCCTAAAACGAGTCGATCTCCGAAGCCGTACATCATTGCCGTTAGGACAATGAGAGTCAGTAGATTCCACGGGATCGATAGCCACACTTATGTCTTCCTTTAGATCATCTTGTTGAAAATCCTAAGAGATGCTTGTATCATCCGAGCTGCTTACCGATGCTTGCTCCTCTGCAGAATGTAAAGGTGCCAAATCCCGAACCGAAACCGTATCACTCACTCCACTAGGATACTTCACCCATGCTACTTTGCTATTTGCCTCCAGGAGATCCACCTGATCCGCCAAAGGATCTGATTTCGATGCACGAACGAATCTTCGTAAGAGAACCGGTCCCGGAGTCATCAACCAAGTAGGAAGCTGATTGCGCTAGCCGTGCGCCGGGAGAAAGAGAACAGTCGTTCATGGGGAGTGCAGTTTGTCACAGTACATAAAATAGTTCTCATGCTGTGCAGAACATCTGGCAAGACAGATTCCCATTGAGATTCCCGCAACCCAGTAGAGGCCAAAACCAGACATATATTCTTCCAGATTACACCATTATAGCGTTCACACTGACCATTCCCTTGTGGCCTGTAGGGAGATGTCCTGGTCTGCCAAACTCCATTGCTGGATAGGAAATTCCTCACCTCGCTAGACATGAACTGCGCTCCTCTGTCGGAATGTATGCTTGAAGGCACTCCAAAGACCGAGAACAAATCTTTCAACTTCGCTATAACTGTTCTAGCCCTAATATCCGCACAAGGGTATACAAACGGAAATCTGGAGTATTCGTCGATTATAGTAAGCAAGTATCGTCTGTTGCAGTTGGTTTGCTTAGGACCCACGAAATCTATGGACAGTCTCTCAAACGGGGTAGTAGCTTTCACCAGCGAGTCTGGCTCCGGTTTGTAGAATCTCGGCTTCTATCGACAGCATTGCTCGCAACATCTGCAAACAGTCTTGACATCTTCGGCCGAATAAGGAAGATTCTTGCTCCGCACGAAATGTAGAAGTCTTCGGACTCCAGGATGACAAAGCTTGACATGAAGTTCTTTGAGATGGTCACTATTCAGTTTCAGGGAGAAAACTCGAGAAATTGCATCTGACGATAGGTTTTCTTCACCTTTCCGATATCTTATACTGTATGAAAACTCGGATAATTCCAATCTCCAACGGAGAATCTTGTCATTCTTTGTTTTGCTGCAGCGGTGATTATCAAATATAAAGGATACTGCTTTCTGATCAGTCACAATTTCGATTTTACGCAACGACAGAAGATGGCGCCATTTCTTGACACTTTCGACAACAGCCGCAGCCTCCTTCTCGTAGGATGAACAGCCCTTTTCGTGCTCCGATAAAGTTCGAGAAAAGAATGCGACAGGCTTGCTCTTTTGAATTAAAGTTCCAGCTAGTGTGTTATAGGAAGCATCGGTCTCCACGGTGAAAGAGTCACTAAATTCAATCGGTTTCAAACAAGAATCCCTGATTTTATCCGATTCAGAATATCTTCGTGAAGGCACAGCAATAGCATGTGAATCGTCCAATCGAGAGAACAAACTGGGAGGATCGACATCCATGGTCTTTAAAACCATACAATGAATTGCATCGAGTCGTATTTCCTCAAGCGGACCACCAAATACCATGCGGAAACTCGAGTGTAGGGTCAAGAAATCCAATCCAAGAATCATGTCATTGCATAATCCATCTAAGACATAGAATTTGATATCCTTGTAATAACGTCCATTGAGAGTAAAAGTAAGATCACGGAGACGCGTTACTGAGACAACACTAGACGAAGCTAAAGTAACTCGAAAATCACATGGGAAAGAAACAGTATCAATCCGCTTCAGAAAATCAGTTCCAACGAAACACTTTGTACTGCCAGTGTCCACCAAAGCATCCGTATGTACCCCATTGATTTCCACCAGAGCTAGTGCAGAGAAAGTGTCGGGTTGCTTTTGGATAGTAGCAAGGGTTGCCAGAGCAGCCACCTTGTCTTGCTTTGTTGTTTCAGATCGGCACACACGAGAATAATGTCCCAACTTTCCGCAGTTATTACAGGTAGAATTCCGTGCGGGACATCGATTCCTTGGATGAACCTTAGACCCACAAAAGAAGCATGTCCTGGGTCTAGTCGCGGCACAAGAAGATTCCAAGTTGCGTTCCGTATTGCGCTCAACACTGTCTAAAATGACATCAGTGGGCCCCTCAACACGAGTCGCAGCAACACAGTGTTGATAGCCGTCCATGGAACGGTACACAGCAGCATTCTTCTGAGCACATTCTAATGCAAGAGCCTGTCGAACAGCCTCCTCAAGTGTAAGTTTTGTACTCTCCAGAAGACGTTGTCGAATATCGTGTGATTTTATGCCAGATATAAATGAGTCCCGAATATATTCATTTCTATACTCGTCTTCGGTGACGGACTTGAATCTGCAGTCTTTTGCCGATTGCTTCAATGTGTGCACGTAATCACTAATAGTCTCATCAGTCTCTTGATGACGAGTCAAGAGAATGTGCTGAGCGAAAATTTCATTTTTCGACCGCACGAATAAAGATTCAAGCAATTCCATGGAGTCAAGGTAATTATCACATTCTGATGTGTGCTGATATACGTTCGAAGAAAGAAAATTCACCAATATCTGCAGTCTCATGTCGGCGTCCTTTACTGATATAGCATCCAAAAAATTCTCGAAGGTTTTTCGCCAATGTATCCATTCTGTGCCACTTGACTTTGCCAGATCACCATCGAAGCGACTCGGTTTCAGGTATTGTTCCATCTTTCCTGTACAGTTTGATCGATCGTACCCCGATGAAATGACGATTCTCTGCTGCAATAATTGTGACGCGCGAGAAAGACTTTGCTACATGACAAGCGTTATGGCAGCAGAGAATGACAGGGATAGCATGTACACATGAATTAAAAAAGAGACACATGCACAGTTAACTTCAACTCACGACAGCCTGACTTTTGGTAAAAACTGAATTTATGTACTCAGCAGCCTGATAATGATTTTGCAATTGAGATGTAAGGGAAACCATTCCAGAGCAACGTGAATACTTTGTACATTTGAGTTCATTTACGACGTTCCACATGTCACGAGGGCAATTACTGGCCCTGTTTGCCCATTTACGTTTCTCTTTGAAAAGGAGTTCCCTTACTTTCAAGCTAAGGCGCTTGTATGCAGTAGGTAACGGCGTCGAAAAGCGTCCCAACGCTGGTTAATTAAGTTTTTAATCAAAGGAGTCACATAGGGTTTGTCAGATGACGTCATGGCAACAGTGGACGTAGGGATGGTTTCGGTAAAGCAAAAATTCAAAGCATCATGAAAGATGAAGCATTTTTCATCAGCCGTCAAATGCATGTCATACATAAGTGAAAATCTATCTGATTCAGGACACATAGAAAAGCTTGAACATTTGACCTACGAAAGTCATGAATCGTTCTAATTGCATGTTTTTTGGTGTGACATGACAAAACATCAAGAAAGCAAATAACAGTTTTTTGATCGGATGACGAAATTGGAGGCCCAACTTCGCGGTATTCTGATCAACTAATGCAGAGGAAAACAGGACAAGGTCAAGTGATGCACTAGCCCTGGTCGGAGATTTCACCACCTGAACTAAATCGAAGGCACTTTGTAATTACGAGATATCCAACCGGTTAAAGAAAGTCTCTTGTAAAAACGATCTCGAAGTCGGGAAACGTCGATAATAATCGATCCAAATTATCAGTGATGTAAGAAATGACATTGGTCGACGATTTAGCGGTTGATGAAGGAGGGATATACAGACATGCAAAAATCATCTTGTGTCGAGGAAAAGCTAACCAAACTCCATCTGTACCATATGAAGAACCTCGAGGTTGGAAACACTGTGGTTGGAGGTAAAATTGTGTCCACACTGTGGCATATCTTTCAAGACATATCATTACCTATTCAGCATTTTGTCAGCCACTATGTGTGGGACCCCGCTCGTCTGGGTTTGAGTGTTCAGGTTAGGGGTCGAAACACAACTAGACGAGTACTTGCTGATGACTGACGGACTGCAGTATTATGTTTTATATTCCTTAATCGGTAACTGAAGTAGTGATCGATGTATTGTATTTCAAATGAAGAACAAATGAAGAAATGTGGGATTACATGAAGTATTATAGACGGATTAAGAAACTGGCGATAATAAATTCAAGTGAAGAAACAGTATTTTCCGTGTAGTCTTAGGTATAGTGTGTATAGCCTAATTTCATTGCTTTCGGTGTAGTAGAGTCTCACTGTACTCGTAGTTCTATTGTTTGCCTCCATTATCCACTTTCCACTTATCCACTATTATCATTATCCACCATGTGTAGTGTCAGAATCGGTATAGTAGCATTCTTGTATTTCCATGTTTTACCTCCACTTTTCCAATTTTTATCCATCGATCTTCTGTTGTTTTATAGTATCCATTTTGAAATTTCCTTAACCTATGATGACCATTGTCCTATTGTATTTCCACTACCAGCATCTGTAGTCGGTAAGGTACATTAGACGTCTGTTTTCAACATGTGTGCGGCAGTGTTTGGAATCTATGATATTAGTATATTAACCGTAAGAATGAGTAGTGTTGCAAATCTTAAGATTTCCACTTTTACCAGATATTGGGCCAAAGCTGATCAATTTTAATTTGTTGCCACGAGAAAGCTCCATTGAGTTCTTTTAAGAACTGATTAATCCAATGGTTACAGTAGCATTGCACCTGTACACTTGCGGATTGGAGAACGCCATCAGTCCTCATTAGGACTACTTCAATTAATAATTTGAATTAGTAGGCATTATATTCTATTATAAATGGCTGCTGGGATGATTTTCATCATCGCATGAGAATCAAATTGAACGAACAATTCATCATTAAATTGAAAAAGCACATCTTGAGTAGCTAGACGGAGGAGGCTGGATAAAGTCTCACGGCTGAGACAGAATTTGGAAAAATCTATCAGATTACATATGTGGTCTATCGTATCCTCCAAGGGAACGTTAGCAAACAGACTTTTGACGTTACAAGACACTAGAAATGGCGCAATGCCATCGGTGTTAATCGATATTCTAGTAGATTGTCTAGTAACATTAACAAGAAGTTTAGGTTACTGTACTTTATAAACCAAGTTGAAAGACTTCAATTCATTCACTCATCCTCGAGCAATCATGTTGAGTTATATACCTCAAACATAGCTATTTTTGAGTTCATGAATTATAATGTGTTTTTATTTCGGATTGATAATATGCCTAATTTCAAATTTACATAATGCATAATTGTTGATGGTTGAATACTTATTGATTATTCATGAAATGCCTTAGACTTACATGTATCAAAATCGAATTCAGGATTGAAATTATGACTCTTGAATGTCATTATCTCACTACTTACAAAACAGTAGTAATATTAGTGTGATCTTTATTGACAAGAGACCTTAAGTCAACATACTTTAGAAATAATAGATGCTTTCTTTTAACATTGTTCTTTAAGTAGTTCTTTAAGATTTTCATTCCTTGATGATGGAAGCTGTCATCTCTCGGAGCTCCGTAGTGTCAATCAGATGGTTATATTTAAGCTTTGTCAAATGGCCAACCGGGAAAATTCAACAAGTTGAGAAAGACCATGATTCCATCGAATATTCTTCAGAAACATAGAGATTGATGCATAGAGGTATAAAAACTGATGCCAGACTCGTATAATGACGGTTGATATTGATGTTATTACTCAAAGTCTGATACCATATAAATTTTCTCCTCAATGGTTAGCAGTTCAGGTGATGAGCTACATATGCAGTCTGGTGGACATACCGTGCCCAACAGTTAATGTAAATACATTCTTCTTGTAGAGAATCATCTTAAAAAATTCAATGCCAAAATATCGTCTGCATATTCAATATAATAGGAATTAAGAAAAGCAGGTGAAATGCTATCTGTAGCCAAAGCAGAAAGTATGGGCTCTATACCACTGCCTTGGGGCACGCCGCTTGGGATGTCAAACCACTCAGAATAGACGTGAATAAACACAAGACGTTGTTTCCTGTCTTGTGAGAAGATACAAATCCATTTCGTTCCAAAGTCCTGTATACCAAAGGTACGGCATGAGTTCAAAATAACATTATGACTCAGCCTGTCGAACGCCTTTGATAGGTCCACCGACAGAAGCCTCACTGCACCATACTCAGTGTCTAGCCATCTAAGTATTTCATCTTGAGCAAGAACAAGAGCACAAGTGCCTGCTGATCCTGGACGTGGAATGAAATCAACTGGGAATTGCTCACGGGGTCTTTGACATAGGAAAGGATAAACTTCTTCACCACGATTCGTTCAAATATCTTGGATGTCACTGACAGAAATGATATACATGTAGGTCGAACGTTTGCTTCATTAGTGGGGCTACTGTACTTCGGTATTGGATGTACATGTATATTGACATTCTTGAAAGCAATTGGCACAATCCCATCACGCAAACTACATATACATGTATGACGGGGAAAATCCAATATTCTCTCCTTCGATTTATTGACCGGTTTTTAATAAAATGATGATTTAAAAACAGCCGGCGCTTCGTGCCGCAGACACTTCTGAAGGGCTTAGATAAAATATAGTTTCGATGCCCCAGTTTAAATATGCCACAATAAAGCTGAGTTCTTATAAAAGTGTTCAGAAATTTGGGAGCTCGTGTTTTCGGTTGATGTTTGGGCGTAGAGACTTAATCTGGCGAGCTTCGGTCAATCTGCAATCTACGGCGTTCTGGCTAGTGTCGATGATATCAACTGCGTAGTTTGATATCCTTGATTTGGTTCTGCGTAGTTTGATGATTCTTTACTTTGTCAGGCACATCATCAATATACCTGAAGACTTGCCGATGACTAATGCAATCAAAAGAAAGTGAAATTCACTACAAATGGAACTTCTACGCACTTTCAAGAAGCAGCTAATCGAAAAGGAGAAGAAAGTCAACCAAGAAAGAGGATACAATTACCTCCATGTCACAAGAACGTGGAAAGAAGCAGACGTCCAAGAACTCCTCGAACAAATGGAGAAAACACAGATGAAGGAACAACGGATAATCTACGAGCGACATGCCAAGAAATGGAAGTCCATCACCAACAGAAATTATCCTGGAGAAGTCGATGATTATCAAATGGAAAATCGTCCAGCTTTCCCATTTGAACATTCTGACAATTTTCTCTGCTCTGTACAAGTTCCGTCCAACGTTGACACGGGTGACCACGAGTTCGTTTTTGATGCCTTGTTGAATAATGCCAGCAATGAAACTGAGTTGACGCTATCGTCCACGGTCCTGACCTGTTTGGCAAAAGGACCTAATTACAGAGCTCCACCGAACTTACTAAATAAAAATTTTCTCACGAACGTTGAGAAACAACTAGATAGAGTTAAATATAATTTACGTTGGAATGAAAAACTAAACAGTAATTCTGCTGAAAACAAATGTATTATTCCTTTTTCTAAAAACACAGTTTCTCTACCGCCAAAAATGAGTACTGAAAAGGAAAATAAGCTGCAATTTTTTAACGATAGGGCCCTCGAAATCATAAAAGCAGAGACCAAATTCTTAAAACGGGATGCGCAATTCAAAAATGATACTGAAATGATTCGCAGTACTAAACACTTTCTGTCTGATAATGCTATCGAAGCCTGCTCCTCTGACAAAACTAACAGATTTGTCGTAGTAAACTCCGCATCTCTATCTGAACGCACAGAAAATATCCTAAAGGATGTAACTAATTATTGTAAGATAGACTCCAGCAATGTTACTAAACTTGAGAATCAAGCGAATGCTATCATTCGCAACACATGCAGTCATATTTTTCAAAAATCTGACTTCGAAAAACTATTAGCCTCAGGAAGTCACCCGGCCTCTTTCTACGTTAAAATAAAGGACCACAAAGATAAAGATGAAGAAAATCATTACCCCCTTAGACTCATTGCATCGAGCATTGATACCCCTACCTGCAAAAATTGACTGGCTAGTCACCAGAATACTAAGTCAGCTAATCCAATTTGTAGACACAAATATTAAAAATTCCATCTCCCTGATCAAACAACTGAAAACTTTGAATATTGTTAGCAACCCTAATAGCACATTTATCTCACTGGACGTCATCAACTGATACCCAAGTATCCAAATCAACCATGGAATTGAGATAGTATCGAACTTTCTCAAAAACCATTGGAATAGTATCGATACTTTTTCCCTCGCTTATGATGAAGTGCATAACTGTCTAAAATTCGTTTGCTACAACTATTATATACAATACAATAACATAGTCTACCGCCAAATTAAAGGCTGCCCAATGGGGCTCGATTCTCACCACCATTCGCGATCATATACATGTACTGTATTGAACAAGAAGCCCTTGAAATCCTTGAGAAAAATTACAATATAACTCCCTACTATTACGCGCGGTACATCGATGATATCATCCTTGGCCCTATAAATAATAATGATAGTGAAACTATAAATAGAATCACCGAAGTACAATGTATTCAACTCCGTGTCCCAAGACATCAAATTCACTGCCCAATAGTAAATCCCTGAATTACCTCGATGTCAGCATAGAGATCAATAATAATGAAATCGAATATGAATATGAAATTTAATATGGTATGTTAAAAGCATGCACTCAGGCATATCCCTAAACAAGCAAAGCTGGGTACCACACCACATTAAAACTAATTACATAAGAAATAGTAAAACTAGCGTCACCAACAGATGCTCGGATCAAAAGAAAGCAGATGAAGCTTTGTCAAAACTGAACGACAGGTTTAAGCAGAACGGTTTTTCCAACCGTGATCCTTCCAAAATTAATAATAAAAATAAAAAACACGCTGATAACATGTTACATCCCCTGCAAACTGAACTTTGTTAGTGATGCGTGTAATCGCAAATTAAATAAACTCTTAAAACAATGCGACTTACCGATAAAACTCGTAAACAAACCAGGCCCTACCTTAAAAACTGCAGTTAATAGTAGAAAAAGGAATAATAAACATATGCAATGCCATATTTGCTCATTGCTACCCGATGACCGGTCCTGTTCTGACCGGTATGTAGTTTATAAAATGACCTGTAAGATTTGCAACGATTTCTACATTGGCCAGACTAACCGACCTTTCTGGAAACGCTACAATGAACACAAGAGAGACCTAATAAATAAGAACAATAAGAATGCCCTATACGAACATAATGAAAAAGTTCATAACTGTGATGACGTCACAATTTCAAACTACGCAGTTGATATCATCGACACTAGCCAGAACGCCGTAGATTGCTGATTGACCGAAGCTCGCCTGATTAAGTCTCTACGCCCAACCATCAACCGAAATCACGAGCTCCCAAATTTCTGAACACTTTTATAAGAACTCAGCTTCATTGCGGCATATTTGACGTGGGGCATCGAAACCATATTTTATCTAAGCCCTTCAGAAGTGCCTGCGGCACGAAGCGCCGGCTGTTTTTAAATCATCATTTTATTAAAAACCGGTCAATAAATCGAAGGAGAGAATATTGGATTTTCCCTGTCATAATGAACAACCTCCTGTACATGACCATCAACTGCATATACATGTAGTTGCAAAGGAAAGTAAGGCAAGGGGGCAGCACATCAGAGTAGTTTTTGAAGATCTATGAGGGTAGTCCATTCTGTCCGATCTTCAATAGTTTTGGATAATTTTGATATTTCCATAATGACATCACCCACTAATATCAAGCTTTCGGGACAGTTTGAAGCTACTGAATCAAAGTCAAACGCCAGAGATGCATTGAACATTGAGACAAAGTATGCCGCAAGGTCATCCGCAGAGAAGTTCTCGAAGAGTTCTAAAAGGAGTACTGATATTTTCAAACTCAAGGAGTGCTAGATTTTGGGACTCATTTCTTAGTAGCAGTTAGAAACTCAGGTTCACTAATCATTTGGAATTTTACGAACGACATTGCATGGAATATGGGAAATCAGTAAATGATCAGTCATGTCTGTAAATGAACATACATTGCCTCGAACGTCATTTAAAAAATCTTTAACTTTCGATTCTGCTGAACTACGTTATAATAGATGCGTATTAGATAGGGCACTTATTTCGAATACTTTAACTTCATTTTCTTAAATTATGAGAATAAAGTACTCTATCTGATTTAACTTCACGAGATATATCAGATAATAGCATAGCTATCCTCTATCCGTTATAAAGTATGTCAGATTATTAGCACCATAAATATCCGTGATAGAATCCCTCTCTACCAAGATTTGCCCTGAAAACAAATTTTATCAAATATAGAAGGGATTCTGAAATGCGATTCTACAACTACGTGATAATCTGATATACTTTATGTAATACATAATGAAAAAATTTGAGGTCATTATAGAACGTATTAACCGAAGGCCGCTATGACCGAAATAAATCATCCATTATCTGTTGATGCATGCTACAGATATGTTTCAGAAGAGGTTAATAATTTCCATCATTACCTCTATACACGGATATCTCTCTTAATTACCTCTAAACACGGATATCTTGGAGTCTGCAACTTGATATTTCACAACGTTTTTGATTAACATTTTTGCCATTATGAAACATGCCAGGTCACCATGCTATGGTAAATTTTACATGATTATTGAGATCCAAATTTCTAGAGATAGAAAGCATTCAATTTCTAGTATAGCACCTTGATAAGGATGTGTCAATTTGCAGACTGCATAATAGCAATAGCCGGTCGATGAACTGTATCATTCTACAGCTTCCACAGTTGAGTTCCCGATCAATGGCACGCCTGAATGACATTATTCCCGACCGTCTTCCAGTGGGAGCGAACTGCTTTCAATGTATGGCTGCCGCCATTATTTTGCCGGTCGCTTCCCGGCCAGACATTTCCTGGCTAAGCCCCATTGCGGCGATTCTCGACAACCTTCTCCTACGACTGCACTGGGAAATTATCTGCCCTTGTCCGACTCCACCACGTGTACAATCCCTCTTTCCCACCAACTTTCATTTTCCCCGTCGCCCTTTCCGCGGATCAAACCGTGCCCAGGCCATCGCTCGGCATTTGTACGAAAAATACCACTTTTGAGTGTACTTTACTTTTAATTTTTTTACTTTACAAAAAAAAACAAAAAAACTTCCAAATTTGTCTTTTGTTGTTGACCTCCATGTATACGGTATCGCTTTGATGTCACCTACTACGTAACCATGTTTGCCTGTAGCCCGTTCCCTACGTCTTTGCACATCACATTTATCTAAACTCTGAATATCTCTCTCTCTCTCTCTGTCTGTGAATATTCGCTTTCCTCGCGTTGCTGTCTTCTTCCAGAGTTTGGTCGACGAGGACGTCGCTTTTCGACGAGGATGGAAATTGTGACATAACTTAATATCTAATTTCGATCTCACATTTACTCCTATGGTTTACATTATGGCAGTATCTCCAAGCTTTCGAAGGACAGATGGAGCATACATATTTGGAAGCATTTTGTTCTACACGGATGGAATCATTGGTTTCAAAATGCAATAATAGCATTATTTTGAAGAAATAAGAAACGCGATTATCAAAATTCTGAGAGCTGAGGTCGAAAGGCCACCAACAATTGACTCATCTCGGCACGTGCATGGAACACTTTTCAACTTCTGAGAATTGGTGTAGGCGGATATAGGTGTCAGCACTAATTCCATAAAAAAGTGATGGATTCTGTAAAACTCTAACGCGCTGAGCGGCAATTCGTGGGTCTAATTTTGGAAACGTGAACATTAATGAATTCATGAAAGCACTGTTTCCCACATTGTCGGTTTTCATCAAAGCTAGCGCTACAATGGACCGCAAGTTGGAATTAAATTTCACCGGAAATGTATGTGATGGTAGCACACTGAACGGTGACAAGACAAAAGTCGCCTCCATGCCATCGAATGAGTCTAGGATTGGTCAGACCAAACTCACATGTAGATTGGTCCTAGAACTTCGAAGGCTGATATTGGTCATAGCCAATGTCGAACCACAGGAACTTCTAAAGCCTACGTGGCCAGTGAAATTTTGGGAAAGTGGGCCATCGAGATTTGAGTGGACGCCCAATGGAATGAAGAAAATGGACTTTATAACATGATTCTCGAGTCAAGAGAGGGACTTCGATTCGCACCTATCTGACTTGAACGAACTGACGTTTGTTTGATCTCTTCTTGTCTTTAAGAATAGTCAAGTTCGTCTTGCCTGATCGAGCTCGCGGAAAGAAGACTTGCTGGAAGCTTCGTGGACGTTTGAAAGACAAGTTGTGTAACGTACACTTCTCTCTGTGACTATTTAGAGAGGGTCCGATATCTTTCTCAGTAAATGTAATTTGTCGTTGGAAAGTATCTACATAATCTTTAGCAGCTTTTGCATCAATCTCTGTTTCATTCAGTATAGTATCTAGTCTTAACAGTTGTTGATTGGCTCTATATACTCTTTGATATTTGCATTGTCATGATAAGTGTCATTTCGTGCTAATGCTTACCAGAATAATGATTGATATTGAATAATTGACTCAGTGTCATTGAGCTTGTTTTGACTTTGCGCGCAGCACCAACCAGCAGGTGACGGGGACGAACAGGATCTTGGGTTTAAACCTGAGTTGCTTTAGCCGTTAAAAATCGAAAGGGACTTTATTACATTCAACTACAAGGTTAACCGAGGGTTGCTGTCATAGTTAAGGCAATTTAATTCTGGCACTGTAGTCTCAACTGATTATCTTCAATTCAAGTTAAATAATTTTGTTTATCCTTCCACGAGTACTCAACTGTTTCTAAATAAAATTCGCATCAGCTGAAGTTTTAAACCGTTGATCGTCTGTCCTTCTCTCTCCTCATCTTCTTCTCCCTTTGCCGCTCTTTTCCCATAGATACTAAAGTTAACAATACCATCATTTAGCCGGTTACATAATTAGACGGAGACCTTACTACTCAGTTAACTAACACCAGCTACAAGCACACTGACTAACACTAAGCTACAAGAACACTATAATTCCACAAAAGACAACATCACCACCTAATTGAAACCAACCTACATGTAATATTGAATACACATCCTCAACTACAAACTCAATAACATTACCATAAACCCCAAAAATATTACAATCAACACATAAACCGAACAACGATTACACATTGATGATGTGGTTACACCGAATTTGATGCCGTTTTAAATGGCATGATTTTTGGGGCTTGATGTGTTTTGGAATAATTAATGGTTGTCAACATAACGCTCTGTATAATGTTCACAAAATTCTGATCAACATGAAGGAAGGTCTATGTATTTCAACACAATCAAAATGATGTTTGACAGATTATGATAGAATATATAAACAATAGAAATATTGCAGTAAAAAAACAGGCAGAATATCTATTGAAAATATGTAAAGGAATGCAATGTATTTGGTTGATCACACTCCACGTAATAATGACGGAAGCAACAAGAGGAAAAGTTCTGTTTATCATCCAAAGAAACGCTCTAGCTCAACACCAATTGATAGTGACTTGGACTTGGCATGTTGTTGATTTATCTTACTATAAAATGTATGTTGGGCAGTCTTGTTGTGTGGTCAAAAAGTTATTTCTATACAAGCATCATCCACGACCATCAAGAATGACCATTATCGAAGCTGAGATCGTTCAACAAAATGGTTGCCCTCAATGAGCGCACTAGCAGACATTAATTACAGCAGCAAAAGCAAAATGAGCGATTGCAAGTCCATTAGAAAACTCTTCATTCCTGTCGCCGAAATCCAGGGATGCTTTTCCTAATTCTATTACGCCTAGTCACCATCACCTATATCGTTCCGAAGTAGGTAAATCTAAGTAATATGGCTCGGTAATTATGGTGCTATACAACGACTTGATTGTGGGAATTCTTAATGATTGAATTTCAATTGAATCACTGAAACATCTGTGGTAGAGGATATTTTTATTGAGCTTTTTATTCATTGATTATTATTGCCTTGACAACTGATGTGTGGTGGTGAGGGTTTGATCATGCCAATTGACAGAGTCGCATAAGTGGCTCGTAGCTCAGTTGGTTAGAGCACAGGTCTAGTTAACCTTGGTCGTAGGTTCGAATCCTACCAGCCGCACATCTTTTGCATGGCAATTTGATCCATCGTTTATTTAATTTCATTGTTGTTTATTAAATACAAAGATACATTTTTGTGAAAGACCTTTTTGAAATTTCAATCAGCGTATATCTACATGTGCATTCATAGTATTGCTGCCCGCTTTTTTCCTACATTGTTGCCCTCAAAAATCCATGTTAATGTTACATTGTCCGGCAAAATGTAGAAATCTGATGCTTAGATGAATAATAATGAAAATGAAGCATCGGTGAGGAAAATAAGGTTCAGTTATCTCCGTAATGTGTCTCAAATTATCCTAGATATATCATATTTATATCTGTGATTTACGGCAACTTTAATTTCACAGTCCTGAATTTTTGTTAGAAATAAAACACAGCTTTGAAAAATAGAGTTTATGGGAATGAAACATGCTTTGATTACTATTTTTGGGATACTGACTTGCATGTTTAGTTGAAAGTGACATACCAAAAATTCAAAAATATCTTCATTGTCCCAATATAGTGATTTTTTGGCAATAAAGTATCAACATACGTATACATGTATTTAGCTGACTTACCAGAATTTTTATGCATGCAATCTACCCTCTCCGTTTCAGGGATAACCGTTGCCTCCTTTGCCTTGTATGAAGAGATCAGTTCTTCAACGGACGCTTCTGAACGTTGAAGTCTATTCTCTAATGAATTCTTTTTTGCTTTTGAACCCTCTGTATCGATCTTTGACCTCTCAATAAAACTTTGCAGTTCTTTGTTTTTTGCCATGAATGTTTGAAGAGTTACATTAAGCATCGACTTCTCTGCTTGCAAATTATTTGACAACAATCGGAACTCCTCCATCTTTTCTTGAAAATCGTTTTTGGCTGCTCTCAAGTTGACATTGGAATTTCGCAACTGCTTCACTGTGTTTTCAGAACATCTCAACTGCCTGTCAATTTCCGCATTGTCATTCTCTAGTTTGGCTTTTTGTGCTTTTGAAGATTTCAAAGATTTTTGCAAATTTGTCGATCTGCTTTCCCACTCTTTGATTGTCTGTTCCATTTGATGCTTCAGAATGTTGGAAGTGTGGTGCTCATTCTGCAGCTTTGCATTTTTTTTATTCATCTTGGAATTGCATTGTTCCACATTTCTTATGTGATTTTCAAGAATTCTGACATATTCTGTCATCCTTTTCACGGTTACTTTGAGTTCTTTCCGCATGTAGTTAATTGTGTCATCCAATTGAGACTTGAACACCATCACTGTAAAATAAGCAAAATATGAACTGAAAGTAAATTAAGAATCAACACAAAATTACTTGCTCCAGAAAGAATTGATGTAATGTCACAAAACGCATGAGATCACATGCTGCTGGGACATTTTGATGAATATTTCGATCGGTTCAAGATCTTTGAAACTCAATAAGCTCTTGGAGCGATCTATCGACGGATTTTAGGATTTCATCAGAAACAATTTGGATCCATTGCGACATTCACAAAGAATGAATATCTACATCATAGTGCGGTCGAAGCATAGTTCATGACCACACGCGAAATGAACAGCACATGAACAAGCTAGGACAATACCTGACCCAATCAGTTAGGACTGGACGCGAATAGCATCGTGCCATTGTTTTCGAGCCTCGCTGTTGCTACTATTCGAAGGAATTGATGTACCGCACGAAGTGATATTCAAGAGATATATTAACTAAAAGATTAATGACAGAATCTACTCAGACCTACCGCTTCATGTTTTCAATTTTGATGCCAACACACATGCATAGGCCCACAATGCAGCGTTGAAGTTCCGGAATTTAGTGCAAGGATGATGATGAACCTTGATTCAAGTTGGGGGCCCCCAACCTATTTCTAAAATATATTCGTGTAGTATAGTCGAATTGTGAAAAATTATTTCGATGATATTCATTTTAAATGAACAGTTTGCTTAGATGGTAACATGAAGGTAAGTTGAATATTATATCTAGTCTGAACAAATGGGCAGAACCTGCGCTGGCAACAGAGCACTCAAATATGTTGACCTTAAAAAGGCTTTGCACAGCACGATGGTCATCCAAGGTATGGCAGTTCGACCAGTGAAGGTCGGTAGTTATACATGTTGAAATTCTTGGCAAGCATCTCCCTTAACTCAAATAGGAAAAAAGAACGCGATGATGCAAATGCACTATGACAGAAAATAAAATGTTTTGAGTTTGTGATTTTCACAATCTTTTGAGAAAGATTACTTTTAGTAATTGATACAGCTTCCAATGAGCTGCAGTCGCGCAATATGGATCTGTGTAGAGCAACACTTCTTCTACGAATGACCATGAGAGATCTACAATTGATGCGAAAGGATTGGGAGAGCATCATTGCGACAGCATCAGCTATTGAATTTTAGAATCCATTGAATCAATCAGATTATTCACCATCTTCCATAAAAGTCGGTGCTTCATCCATTTTGAAGGTTTTTTATTAGATATTAGCTCTCGTGAATGCAAAATAAGACGAATTAGCTTCACTTCTGCTATAAACACAAATCAGATACGCGTAAACCAATTTAGACATCGCGAGCGCTTTCTATATAGACCGAGAGCTATACTGACACTTTCTTCCTAAATTCGCGCACGAGCGTCGTATTATTTTTGATATGTAGATTGTCACCCAACATCAGTAAAACGACAATTCTTATGTTCTACCTACAGTCGTCTTGCAAGTCACAGAGACTCAAACATGGCAAAATCCCATTTGTTTATTTGGATCCATGTACTTGCGAGATTCATACACTCAATAACGTGGTGATCCAGCCCAGCACACATTTGAAAACTCATAATGAGATTTGTCATTTTTATGATTATGATTGCACTTTTAGGACAGATATTTCCATCATCAGGCAGAAATACGACATTCCTAATTACCGGTATCTTGACCGATTTGCTGTTAAAGATTATGAAAACATCATGACAACCGATGTTATCGTTGCAGATAAACAAACAGTCGCTTCTGATCACAAAAATGATATTCACAGAATCTATTGTAGGCGCAACTTGTTTTCATTCTTCATTAGATCTAGCAACATTTACACAGATCGGTGTCCAACCGAGCAGTTGAAATTGCCATCAACAAACAGACATTGTCTAATGTCGTCTACTAACTTGTGCTAAGCTTAAAGTCGGATTTCTATGGATAAGTCTGTCGATTGAACAAAATGCTGAAAAATCTAACTCTTGTAAATAGATATTGAACGGATTCATAGCAAATAGCAATCACCGTTGATCTGACGAGTTGATATGGCGTACTAGAAACTAAAACAATAACTATGAATGACCGCAATGCATCACACATGCAGGTGATACGGAAGCCGTCTTGTCGGAATACAATAGAAGCAAGCATTCGAATAGAAGTTAAAATACAAATTGCCTATTTCACATTTATCATCTTCTACGTAAATCACAAAGTCACTAAACAAAACGTGTTGTACCTCAAAGAAATTCTGTGAATATCATTTTTGATTGATTGATCAGAAGAGTCTATTTGTTTATCTGCCACAATAACATCGGTTGTTATGATGTTTTCATTATTCTGAACGACAAATCGGTCGAGCCACCGGTAATGAGGAATGTCCCAATTTCTGCCCCATAAGTAATGCAAGACTGACTTTTTATGTTTAACATACACCCAAGTTTTTTTCAAAATAATTTTTTCGAACATACACGTAGACCCAATTTTTTTTTCAAAATAATTTTTCGAACATACACTCAAGTTTTTCAAAATAATGAAAAATATTTTATTTAAAAATGGAAGAAAATGAAAAAGAATCATCATATCCTTCTATAAATAATGATTGGTCTTTTAAAACACAAAACGAAATTATGTCAGAAATAAACCTAGCAAAACATAAAGATAGAGCACGGTATATGAAAGATAAAGAATCTCAATTATTATCAAAATTATAACATTATAATAAATTAAGAATGAGATGGGTTAAAGCAAAAAATATAACACAAGGTATAGGAATATTTTTAACAGTTAGTTTAGGAGTATTTACAATTATAATAACTTCAGGTGTTTTAGTAATTCCAGTAGAAGAATCTTTAGTATCAAAGAAACAAAAATCATTAAAAAGGAAATATCAACATGTTAAAGAAGTATATGATAAACTTCATCATTATTTTCAAAGATCAATTCATGATAATGCAATTACTTTAGAAGAGATAGAAGCTCTTGATAAAATAGCTCAGGAAGTAAATAAACAACCTAAAATGATAACACAAGGAAGAAAAGAAGGTAAAGAAGATAATTCAGCTTTTTTAGAAGAAATAAAAACGTTAGTAGAATCTTTAGAACAAAATATAAAAAAATAGTCAGAAAAAGTAATCATTATTCATTACAATGTTTATGTTGTGTTCCAATGATTCCACAAAATTCAAATATTATATTTTAAAATGGATAACATCAAACAATTAGAAGAATTAATCAAAGAGAAAAATATTATGAAAGTAAATCATAGACAGTATAGAACGATGAAAGCTGGTGTTCAATCTGAAATGCACGAAAATATACAATTAAAACAACAAATTAAAACAGATTTGAAGAATAATGCAAAATCGTTCGAAGAACTTGGAAAACCGTTTGAAGAACTTGGAAAAGAAGTAGTAAAATCAAATGTAAACGGAAAAGAAATAATGGATGATTTGGGATTATTAGAATCAAGCATAGATCAAAAATTACCGAAATCAATGTTATTTGAGCATTCAAATGGACAAATTAGATTCTTTTTAGGTGGTAATGAATTAAAAATAAGTTTAAAAGATGATTTAATTTTTACAGCTGATAGAACATCATTTAGGTTAGATAAAAATTTTGTAGATCTTTTGAGATGTGCAAATCTAAATCATTATGATATATATGAATTGAGAAATTATAAAGCAATATTAGATAAAGTTAAAGCTACAAAAAGTCTTAGACGTTATAAAGAATTAGAGCAAATTTTAAATTCATATGTAAGACCTGTTTCACCAATATCATCAACATCTTCATCTAGTTTTAAATCATATACAAAAACAGGAAAAGGTATGTATGTTTTTCTTCCTGATGATCCACAAGAATTAATAAATAGATTAGAGATATTAGTATCAGCAACAAAAGAAGGACATAATTTTTGTTTTAATGAAATTCATGCAATATTGAAAAGATTATTCATTCTGTTTACGCATTATTGAAAGGATTAATGAATAAAAAAGATTATTCTAGTTTGAGTGAAATTTTCACCTTTAAAAATGGAATGTGAAAAAATTAAAAGTCATTTAGAAACTTTAATTGATATTTTAAGTTCATCAAAATTTAGTACGACAATAAAAGAGATTATGATAGATCTATTATTACGTGATGTTTAATTCATTCAAATAAATATTGACTTTCAGTCAAATAAATCTTCTAACACTCTATCATTTACTTTTTTATCAATATTAATAGTAATGAAACCATAATCTTTTGACCAAGCATTATTACATGATTGTTTAAATTCATCTTTATTTTTTATACATAAATCTGTTATCAAATCACTCAGGTTTCTTGAATTGATTTCGAAAAGCATAAAAATATTAGCATTCTTTTTAATAATACTTCCGTCTAATGAATACATACTTTGCGTTAAATAAAAGACACTACAATTATTATGTCTTCCTCTTGTAAAATAATTTATCCGAATTGTTTGGTTTTTATTATTTACATAATCATCGAAAACTATATAATACAGTGTTTATTTGCTTTTGCTAATTTACTCGGATCAGTTATATTACGTAGATCATTTAGTAATTGATATACATTCAATACATATAATATTTCCTTTGTAAAAAATATTGTGATGCATGTAATTATTACGATCATCATATTGTATTTCTGTTTGACAGAAATTTTTATTATTTAAATAAAAGTTTATCCATTCATTATTTTGCATATTTGTGTTGATATTATTTTCTCAAATAATGATTTGATTTTTACCATTTAAAGTTTGAAAAAAATATATTTTTACAATTACCAGTTGAAATATATTTAGTATTTAATTCAAAGACATTTTGTTCTATAGGATGTTTCTTCTTTTTATGGAATTTTAAAAGTTTATTATAATCATAAGGAAATTCATTTAAGCTATCAGAGAAATCGAATTCATTTATGTATTCTTGTATATTGTAGTGATTTACTCATTCTTTATGATTGTTTGCAAATGTTGTAAATGTGTTGTAACACTCCAAAGAAAACAGCAGTTATCATCTCTACTTTGTATGTGGATTATTTGTGAAGAGCTAAAAGGTAAAGGAACATAACCACTACCTGTATTATTTTTATATTTGCAAATTACTAATTTCTTTGAACTTATTTTAACAAATTTCCATCTTGATTCCCGTAGCTCAGCTTCTAATATAGAATCAGATAATTTACTTTTCATTATTTTTGATGAGAAAGGATTATCTTGTAAAATACAGAGAGGATACAGATTTAGTTTATGTGCTGCATGTAAACAAGAAAGATATTATCCACAGAATTTATTAGCAGTTACAGAAGGTTAACAATTGGAAAACAAAAATAAGTATTATTCTTAATTATCTGGAGGGTAAAGCATCCGTTGTTTTCTGTAATTTTTCAGCACCAGCATATATGTCTAAGGCTATATCTTGCACTGGCTTAACTACTTCATACACCTGTCTAAAATTCTTGACATAAGTATCTAAAGTTTTTATTGCATCTTTTTCATCTATTCTCATCGGTACTTGTAGTTTTAATACATCTTTAAGATATTTATCAAAATAAAAAGGAAGATGTTTCGTGATATATAGTAATTGGTTCAAGAGATTCACGTTCTAAAAATGTTACTATTTCTCGAATATTAGCTTCGTTTAAAGATGAGATTTGCTTTACATGCACATAATTTCTAATGTCAAAATCGTTTGAAACATTATAATGAAGAAATTTGCCGTCAACTACAATATTCATATTTTCATCATAAACTGTAAATTCATCTGTTATTGTATTTACTCTAATTATACCATATTCTATATATATATATATATATATATATGTATTTTTTTTAAATCAGACTAAAGTGAATAATTTTTTGAAAGTTCATTAAAAAATTATAAATTATTGTGTGTTGTTACATAAAATCAATTTATATTTCCTCTTATCTTATTATCCACATCACATGCTTTATGTTCTAAAACAACTATTTGTATTTCAGAATGTCTTCCTTTTGTAAATATTTCTGATGTTTTTTTTGATTTAATAAATTACTCATGTCATCTAATACTGTCAAACTTCTTTTTGTTTGCGTTCCACTAAATTTTTCCATATTTTCTAATAGTGGTAAAACTTAACTACCATATACATTTTGAAAATCAGACCATTCACTTGTTTGTTGACAAAATGTATATGTATACTCACTGACATAAATAATGAAACCAAATATCATTGACTTGAATGGAAGTTTGTTTCATTTTTTTCTATGGTTTGAGATGATATCTCGCTTTCTATGTATCACCATTGAACTCCATATGATAAGGGAAATGATATAGGACCATCAAATTTCAAAATTTGATATTGATCACATACAGCTAGAAGTTGAACAGAATCATCACCTACTGCTGACCAGATTTGACTTATGAAATGGCGCACGATAACTTTACCAGAGGAAAGGCAATTGGGATGATGCGTTGTGGGCAAAGTTCTACAACTGTTGCGAAAGAATTGAAAATTTCAAGGGTCATGGTATGGAGGTGGTGATGTCGTTGGAAAGCAGAAGGAAATGTGGAAAAGAAGAACGGATCAGGAAGACCAAGGGTATCATCCAAGCGGACAGATGCACGCTTAGTTTTAGCTGCTAAAAGAAACAGATTTGTGTCCTTCCCGAAGCTAATTGTGTACTGGAAGGTTGCTGGGCACGTTGCCTATAGCGTTCGAACTGCATATCGAAGATTGCGAGAAGCTGGATTACAGTCTCGACGACCCGCTGTGAGAATTCCGCTGAGCCTGGAACATCGAAGGAGACGAGTGACGTGGTGTCAAGGTCATCAGTTGTGGAGTGACAGTTTAGTGGGAACGTGTGCTCTGGACTGATGAATCGAGGTTTACTCTCGATTTCAACGATGGTCGGATCCGTGTTCATCGCTTGCCAAGTGAACGATTTGCTCCATGTTGCGTCAAAGAACACGACCGGTACGGCGGCGGTAGTGTCATGGTTTGGGCCGGTATCTGGCACAATGGAAAAACACCAGCAATCGTAGTGAAAGGAACATTGACAGGACAGCGATATGCCGACGAGATCGTGACACCGGTCGTGGTTCCAGCAGTGACATCGAATCAATTGATTTTTCAGGATGACAACGCAAGGCCCCATCGCGCTTCAGTGGTCTCTAACAGGATAGCAAGCAGTGGAATCCCAACCTTGGAATGGCCCTCACGTTTCCCCCGACCTCTCCCCCATCGAGCACTGCTGGGATGAACTTCGTCGCACAGTGAGGGAGAGGTACAACCACCCACCATTGTCTTTGAAGATGTTGGCCGACAGACTGATCGAGCAGTGGAACCTCTTAGACCTGGCATTCATCCAGCGACTGTGCTCATCCATGCCCTCACGCATCGATGCCTGTTTGGATGCTCGCGGTGGTCACACCCGTTTCTAACTTAAGTTGATAAAATCATGAGTATCAAATTAGATGTTTTTGAGTAAAGCATTCGAGTTCTCCTTTTACAAACAGCAAACAAACATACAGTACAACCAACTTTAAGTCATAAGTATTCATATCAGGACTTGTTTCATTCTTTTTGTCACTGAGATTCCTTAGTTTAATTCTTTAGTGTTACAATTTGCATAAATATATCTATCTACGAATAAAAAAGTTTTACCACTTCCTGTTTTGCCGCAAACTATAAAATGTAGTTTTTCAATTAATATATTTTCTTGATTAAATTGATTAACTTGTTTTGGTGGATCAGCATTTTTATAACCTGCAATTTTTTTTATTTTTCATACATTCATATACTAATCTCTGATGTGATGTTAGTATAATATTAAAATAATGTAAAACAAATAAAAAAAATAAAATCAAAGAAATATTTTTATACAATGATATTTTAAAAAAAGAGTTAATCGTTGCATATCAGTTAGATCAATTTTCTTCGGAACAGGATTATATGGATTAATATTATCATTATATAGATTAATATACAAATTATCATTAAATAAATTATTATTATAATAAGTTCTAATATCTTTCATCGAACTGGGATATTTTTTCTTATATGGATTTTCATTATATCGATTGTCATTATGTGGATTATTTTCATCATCATTCTGCTCAAAAATAAATGCAGGCAAACTTTTCATAGAGGTTGCTGGACTCAAAGAAGCATCAAACGTTTTATTATTAATATTTAAATTTTGTTTCTTTCTAATATTTGAAACTATTTTCTTTTTAATAAGATTAGGAGTATCTTTAAGTTTTTTGCGTATCGCATTTAAATTTTTCATCATAATTTTGATCATAATTTTTGGTCATACTTTTGGTCGTAAAAATTCATATCAAATTTTTCCATTTTTAAAAACGAAAAATAAATTTTAATTTATTCCGTACGGAGGGAAGATGAGTATTTGGGAGTTCCTGAAACAAAACGAAGAGTTACGAGGTCATAAAGAAGATCTCGCCTCATTTCAGAACAGAATAAATTTTAGAAATTCATATAAAATTTCTTGAATTTTTTTTAAAAAATTCTTTAATTAAAAAGAATAAACATCATATTTATTTTTTAACAATTCATCTCTGTGTATTAAATTGTTTACATAATATTAATGTTTTACAGTTTTCACAAAACAGTTTCTCTTTTAAACAATCTTTACATTGATATTTAGATTCATAAAAACAATTCATGTCTTTTATTTTCTTACATTTGTTACAATGTCGTGAATCTATTCCACATTCTTCATATTGATTATGAAAACCTTTAATATTAAAATATCTAAAACATTTATCAAATTGTTTTAATGTAGTTTCATTAAATGTACAACTTTTATAATGTCTTCTAAAATTTTTTAAAGAAGTATACTTTTTACATTTTGTACAATATTTTCTTTTACCGGTAATTATTCTTCCCCCATACATTTCTGGTATATAATCGTCTTTAGATAATTCTTCGAGATCTTGATGAATTATTTCATCAGAATCCATTGAATGAATATTTTTCCTATGTGAAAATAATGAGGCCTAATTCCTAAAAGACAAATTTCAATATTCGCATTTTATATTATTATTTTCATTTTCATGAATATCAGTTAAATATTTCTTAATTAAATATTCTTCATCTATTTCATCTTCTGCTATATTTATTTTTTTATATAAATAAATGATATTAACGAATATAGGTGGTTGTCCTTATAATCCCAGGGCAAACGAAACGGCAATAGATATAGAAAACTACGAGTATATCATGAAAACTGGTGATGTATTATCAGGTCTCTTACATCTTTCTATTCTGCCTCAACAAAATACAAAGTTAACAAATATACAATATGTTGACACACAGATAAATAATTTATAAGAGAAATATATAAACGATGTTTTGGTCCCACTGATGAATGAATTAAAGTTGCTAAAACTTAATGACAAATCATCAAAAGAAAAATTATTAAAGCTTGATAAAAAAGATGAAGAGATAAAAACTAATGTCGCAAGACTTTTTCAAAAACTAGCAGAGCATTCAAATATTATAATCCTGTTATCAATAAAATTAAAGTCTGCAGTTATTAAAATAAATATCAGATTCAACTATTGCAAGAACAATTGGAAAATGGACCAGAAAACATTTCTGAAAAGAATAAAAAAATATTAAACCAATTACAAACGACATTTCAACAAAAGTTTGAAGAATTAAGTAATCGAATTACACAACAAATGAAGTTTATGAAAAGAATAATAAATTAAGTGAAAATTAAGTGAGCTTTTAATGAAAAAGTTGATAAATTGAAAACACTTAGAATAAATTTAGAAAATGAATTAAAGAATAACTATAAAGGAAATGAAGAACAATTAAATGCTGTTAAAAAGCAATTTGATGTTCTTAAAATTAAGTTGAATGCATTAGAAACAGAATTAAAGAAAAGTGAGAAAAACCTAGTCGTGAATGAAAAAGAAATTAAAACACATCATATACTACTTGATGCATTGGATGAAGTACAAGAGCAGGTTAACAGACTAATTCACCAGTTATTAAAATACAAAACTTTGTTTCCTACAGTAAAACAACAAACTTAAAGCCAAAATATATCGACTAAAATATGTAGACTAAAAGTTAAATTTTAACCTAAAAAATGTCTGTAATTTATAAACACAATCTTAAAGATTTCGCATCAAATAAAAAGATAGCTAATGAACCACGAATGACTCCTGTTTATTATTATAAAAGTGTAAAGACAATTCATACTGAAGGTGATGGAATATTTTCTGGAATTGAAGGTGTCGTAAATATCATTACAAATAATAAGGATTTGATTTCATCTGCTGCAAAAGGTACCGCTGCAATTGGAAGTGCGGCTAGTGCAATTTCGAATGCTGTAAAATCGCAAAATGAACTCAAGCAAATAGAAGCTATTCGTAAACTTAGAAATGACGCTAAAGAATTACAAAAAATAAAAATGTATCAGAAGAATCAAAAAATAAGATTGCTAATTTATTATCTTCTGAAACTATAGAAGAAATAAGAGGTAATGGGATAGGTAACGGGATAGGTAATGGTTTAGCAAAGTTTCCTTAAAGTTATATTTTTATTATAAAAGTTATTTTTTCCATATGAAAATGTCTTGTCCAAATGACGCAAATGAAATTGAAAGTGAATTTATATTAGATGATCCACCATGTGCTTCTTTCAATCAGAAAAAAATGATTATCTAAAAATTCAAATGAGTCCTGGTTCTTCTGGTAGATTAAATACTGGAGGTGATTTAATCTTTGAAGTTGATAATCAACAAAGTTATTAATATTTACCGGATTCCTTTTTACACTGTGAATATTCTCTATATGCTGATGATGATTTTAAAACACCATTGTTTTATAAAACCACCGTTGTTTACTACGGATAATATTACATTAGAAAATGATTTCTTTCTTAATTATCTACACAAATGCGTTTAGATGTTTCAACACAAAATGTAAAAACACTAAGTGATTCACCAGGTGTAATTGATTCAATGCTTAGATTTGTAACAATAGGTGAAAATGTTAAAAAAAATAAAATCGAAGGATGGTTTCCAGATAATAATGATAGTATAATTGTAGATGATTTAACTCACGATGGAACAGATGCAACAGGAATTGCAAAAGATGTAGAAAAAATTGCAAATCATTTAAATAAAACAAATAATACTGCATATAAAGTAAGACGTAATTTTAATAAGAAAAGTAAACAAACTGTTGATTGGTCGTTATCTCCATTATTTGGATATTTAGATTGCAATAAAATATCATTTCAATTGAAATATAAGCTAATTATTCATCGCACTTTAAGAAATGAATTTGTTTTTTTATGGAAAAACTGGAAAAAAGCACACATAAAAATTGAAAAACTTGAATGGTGGATAAAACATAATACTCCTAATTTAGAAATTAAAACAATGATAACAAAAAGATTAAATATTAAGAAACCAATTCCAGTAAGTTTTATGAAACGTATTGCTAGTTCTGTAGCTTATTCTGAAAAAAATATTTAAGTGGCATTTTACTAGAACTTCAAATACGCCAAGATATTTATTACAAGCTTTTCAAAAGAATGATTAACCGAGCTTTGATAAAAATAACAGTCTCTTTCATATTGAAACAATTAAAGGTTTGCAAGTTTCTTTAAATCAAACATGCTATCCAATTGACCCACTAAGATTTGATATCACCAATAATCAATTTATGGAAGGATATAATGCTTATAGAAATTTATGTTATAAATTTGGAGTTGAAGCATAATTAACACCTTTAGACTGGAAGAATTTATATCCTATTTTCAGGAATGTGGAAGAATGGCTAGGATAAATTAGAATTTTTTTATTTTAAAAATGAATGAAAAAGATATAAAACTTGAATTAAAATTACGAAATATTATTGATTCTAATAGACCAAAATCTATTACTATTGATGAAAAGAAATATTATATTAGCAGACCAATGATTGATAATATAAAATGAAAAAGAAAAGAATAGTGGAATTTTTCCATTGATTCCTCTAATAATGGGAGGTATAGCAGCAGCAGGAAGTGTAGAAGGTAGAACAGTTGGCATTGTTCAAGCAGTAAATAAAAATAAATCAGAGAAGGCAGCATTAGAAGAACAAAAACGTCATAATAAAGAGTTAGAGAAAGCAGCAAGGGGAAAAGGAGTAGTAGATAACTTTATTAGCAAATTAAATTTAGTTGATAAAGGAAAAAGATTTCTTTAAAATGCAGTACATAATATTGATGATTTAATTGGAATAAAAGAAACAAAAGATGGTTCTGGAACATATCTAAATCCTAGTATGGTACGTTAATATCAAATCTTCAAAAATGAATTTAAATAACTTAACAATTTCTAATTTAGATTTATTGAATTTTCTTTATGGTAGATATGAAGAAGGTAGATATGAAGGTGGTGATATACAAAAAAACATTATAAAATCTTCCGGGTTTTATTTGGGCAAAACATAAGGAAGAAAAACATCTTCCTGGTTATTCATCTACCGGTCCAGGAACTCGATTAGATATAAGACTATAGGAGAATGATAATCCAAAACCAGATGAAGAACCAAAAAATAGAATAGATGCAGCAGCTTATAGACATGATTTAGCATACAGAGAACATGATGATAAAGCTTCTAGACATGTAGCAGATATGAAAATGATACAAGAATTAGATAATATTGAAAATCCTACCTTTGGAGAAAGAATTGAAAGAATGTTTGTTAAGAAAGCTTTACAAGCAAAAATAATGTTCGGTCAGGGTTTAGACAAAATTCATAACACTGAAACCTACGCGTCCGAAATTCACAAGGAATATAGAAGGCCTAAATATCTATTGAAAGTAAACGTGTTTAATAAAGATGATATTTGGAGTGCAGATCTTATTCATATGCCGAATGAAAATAATTATAAGTATGCTTTAACAGTAATTGATTTATATACTAGATATGCTTGGGTGAAACCATTAAAAAATAAAAGTGGTTTAACAGTTAAACATGCGTTTGAAGAAATATTCAAAGAAAGAAATAGAAAACTGAAAAAACTGTTTGTTGATAAAGGATCTGAATTTTATAATAGAAATGTGAAACCATTATTTGAAGTTGTTTATTCCACTGAAAATGCTGGAAAAGGTGTAGTAATAGAAAGATTCAATAGGACATTAGAAAATATATTATTTAAGAAATTTACTGAACAAGGTAATCAGAAATGGTTGAAGATATTACCAGGAATTGTTGAGGATTATAACAATAAGATTCATTCAAGTATTGAAGAAAGTCCAAAGAATGCTTCTGAAAATCCAGATTTGATAAAAAAGAAAGAAAACATTTGAAAATAATTATGAAAATGAGAATGATTCTTATTTACAAAAACGCAAACCAAAATTTAAGATTGGTGATAGAGTACAAATATTTAAGTATAAGAACAAATTTGAACAAGGTTTTGTTGGTTATTGAACTAAAGAAATATTTGAAATTTGTAAAATAAATCAAACTATCCGATTACTTATGAAATTAAAGATTTAGATAATGAAGAGATAAAGGGAAGATTTTATGATAATGAATTACAAAAGACAGAACTTTAATTACAAGTATCCTATAGCTCTAACATAATATCAAGAAATGGTAGTCCTTTTTGCAATTTGTATAATACGTAAATACATAATTGTCCACAGTAAGTTGTTCCTGGTTTTTGAATTTGAAAAGTATTGTATGTTCCATTTCCCAGTATTTATTTTACTTCATTTGTAGGAGGTAACCCATATGAGTCAAAATAATAGTTTTCTCTTTTATTTTTAATACCTGCTGACTAGTGAACTCCTTTGTGTTCTGATGTATGGGGATTTGTTATGAAGTTTACGGTTGGCTTATCTTTTGGCAAACGTGATTCATCCCTCACCAATACATGAAAATTTTTTATTCCTAATTGATTAGCAATTTTCTTTAGGTCGAAATTCGTAGTTGTTTGCTTACCATGTTGTTTTAAAAACTCAGTCAGACCAAAGGCTCTGGGAGATAACTCAGACAGATTTTCATCATTCATTTTAAAAGAAAAATTCTAAACAATAAAGTTCAAGTAAACCAATAAATCGCTGCCATTTTCTGAACAGTTTTGGATTTAAAAGCGGTTTTGGTTCTGGATTTGGTCGGAAAACTGGCTGCGCATTTAGTAATTGTATAAGTGCGGGCAACAGCTGTTTGTTCTGAAATGTACTATTTCATGCATGCAAGAAGTAATTTCATTGATTCATAATTTCGCTTTGTGTTTTAAAAGTCCAATCATTATTTATAGAAGGATATAATGATTCTTTTTCATTTTCTTCCTTTTCATTTTCATCCGTTTTTAAATAAAGTATTTTTCATTATTTTGAAAAACTTGAGTGTATGTTCGGAAAAATTATTTTGAAAAATACTTGGGTGTATGTTCGAAAAAATTTTTTTGAAAAAAAAACTTGGGTGTATGTTAAACATAAAAATATTGTTGTGGCCTGGGGGAGTCAGTCTTGCATTACTCCCATAAGTGCATGCAATCATAATCACAAAAATGAAAAATCTCATTTTGGGTTTTCAAATGTATGCTGGGCTGGATCACCACGTTATTGAGTGCATCAAACTCAAAAGGACATGGATCTACATAAACAAATGGAATTTTGCCATGTTTGAGTCTCTGCAACTTGCAAGACGACTGGAGGTACAACTTAAGAATTCTCGTTTTACTGATTTACTGGTCGCAATCTACATATCAAAAGTAATAAGAAGCTCGAGCACAAATTCAGGAAGAAAATGTCAGCAGCTCTCGTAATCAGTGGCGTCTTCTCCCTACCTGCGAGGCCTTCGGCGAATCCTCAAAAATTATTTACCAACATTCATAAAAATGAAAAGTGTCATCATTCATTTAAATTCCATATCTTTTCTCTTATTTCCGTCTTAAAATCAGACGCTCAACCTCAAGTTTTGCAGCGCGTGCTTGAATCACAGCTGTTTTCTTCGAACAATAAGACACACAAGCTAGTCGTGTGTTCAGACGGAGCATCGATGTTCAGAAAGCGAAATGGAGTTGTGTGCGTGTGAGGCAGCAAGCGCACGCGCCCGCGCCAATGTTGGGTTTCCGATAGACATAATGCTTTGCCTTCTCCAATTTTTACAATGAAATTCTACGCAATTCTTGATCGAGGCTCGGTACCTAAAGATAGAAAAGGAAGCGCAACCCAATTGTTCCTGGCTTTGTTTAATGTGTGAGAGGACAGTACGTCAACAGTAGCAGATGGCTGACGTTCAGACAAGACTGCGATCAGATGATGAGCGTTCTCCAATGAATGCAGAGTAATGCATCTGACTCGAACACTCAGATTCGGTAGAATTCCATAATTTGTTTTTATGTGATTGATGTGACACTATATTTAGTACTGCAGATGAGATCATAACCACATTTCGTCCCAAGGGAATATACTGAAAAGATGACAGTCGTCAAGCATGGTAGGCCAACACCTGACATAAAATTGAAAGTACTCATAGAGAAAGAAATACAGAAGACATTTTAATGCATCAAAATTTCAAACATGTGAGTAGCTGACCGGCCGTGAGAAACGCAAGAAACTGTTGGCTTTTCATCCTTTTTTCTCGAGAAAATGTGGTCTGGACAGAGGGGATATGTAGTGATGTCAGCTCCTTGAGTAAGGCGTTTAAGCCACATGAGCAAAATGTTCGGGAAATTGTTATCAAAAATTCAGCTTTTATGAAAATTAATGTTGTAACAAAAGTGTTTGGTATAGAAAAAGTATTGTAGAATTTCACATGTAGAATTTCAAACCTAGAGCATTTCTCTCTTCCAGAATTAGATGTATTCAAGAATCACGGAAAATCACTCACTTTTTGCGATTATACCTTCTTTTAGATGTTGTAGAGGCCGAAATACCAGGATATAGACCAAACTGCTGTAGGAAGAGTTGTTATTTTACAGAAAATTGGTTCCTTTGATGCGTAACTACTATAGTTCACAGAAACAGAAACAGATCTGACCCATCGAGGACACAGTGATTTGTGGATAAACAGCTCTCTCATGCAACGATCCACGGGATGTAACAATTACATTCCTGGGATCATCTAAAATGAGATCATAAGACTTTCTTAGTGGGTATTCTATTTTCTTGCATACATCTATCAAATTTCCAACGAAATGCAACTGTTTTCCTGAACCGATGACTTGGAGGAGCTGCTGAGAGCTTCCATGCACTTCGATCTCGTGTACACTTTTGTCATCTGTCTGTAGTAATTCTTCTTCAATTTGTTCTTCTTCCTGTTCTCCTTCTTCATCATACCATTCCTCTAGCCCTATCCGTTGTTCCTCTTCATGATGCTGTCGCATTGTCTTCACCAAAGCTCTCTGGATAGTCCCACAGTCATCTCCTGGATACAAGCCCTCAAACCTGACCTCGATGTTGTCCCAAGGATCCATAAAGTTTACACACATCGTTGTTTCGATTTGCAGATGAACTTGTGTGCCATCTTCTAAAAGGTTACTGATGCAGCAGTCTGATTCAACAACAGCTCCGTTCGATCTGATTCTGATTGCCTGACGTTCTAAGATTGGAGAGAACATCTCACAGACGGCTGCGATCACATCGCTGATGTGTTGACTGGGCCATGCATTCAACGTTTTAACTTCGCCGGTCCCCCCGTAGATATTGACGCTAATCTCCTGTGACAACTCATAAGAGAGTTCAACTCTTTGAGGTCGACGACTTGTGACTTGTGAAATTAAAAGTTTTTCTGCAACTGGGAGACCATTTTCATCGAGAAAACGAAACACACTCAACATCTGAATATCCGCTGTCCACATCTTCATCAGATCAGATACAAAAGTCGATGATGGAAGTGCGTATGAACGAAGATTCATTGCATCCTCACCATCGACAATAACGCGGAAATTCTCTACAAGAAAAATGAAAATAATCGCACATATCTGTTGCCAATATACGGATCTTCTGTTTGGAGGAGGAAATAGTTAAGCGTCATCAAAAATCATAGCAAAATGTAAGCTTTGGAATTCGTACTTACCTTCTTTGCAGTTTTTGGCCATCACCGATGTTTCTGTAACGGAAAGACAAAAGAATGATATTGTGTCTAATCATTTACATCGATATAACCGCATTGAAATGTATACTTGGTCATTCATTCATGGATTCCACGAAACCAGAAAAATGCACGAATTCTACAAATTAATATGAAACAAGCATTTCAGTCTCGTAAGAATAGTCAGAAAAATGAAACAAAGCTAAAAGAGAGCAACCATCTCTATAGAAAATTCATGAGTGGGCAATTTTGCTGCACAACACTGTATAACCTGAAACCTTTTCAGTTATTGAAAGCAGTCTGGGTTGAATGGTGGTTGCCGAGCATTTGTACTTAAGAGGAAGCAGACGTTTAGCATCAAAAATGCACATCGTTCTGATTTCACCTAAGCACATGTTCAATGGGCTGCCTGGATCCTGTCCCTCTGATTTCTAAATGAAACAGTGAACAGTTGACGGTGCGCGCACTTGGACAATATATTTTTTGTCTAGTCTTCTCAGGTAGTCGACAATGAGATGAACACAGACTGTGTGAAATCTAATCAAATCACTAATCAAACAACAAGAAATCCTGCAGCAACACTCACTCGGGACCCTTCCGTCGCAAGTAGCGATGTTCATCTGGTAGCGGCCGCTTGGGTGAAATCCGACGGTCTGGTAGGTAATTTTCTACCAAGCCTTTATGCGGCTGCCAAATCACCTTGACTTTTATTGGTTACTATTTAATTTGATGATTCGTTACCAAATTATCTGTAAGCCATCGTCTTAAAATTTACAGAAACTTTTCATAGTTAGCTCATATTTGCTACCTATACTACTCATAAATGAACTGTAGTAGACCTACTGCATATTTTTTAAGCGGCAGTCGTATTCTGTATTTTATTAAACATGAAAGGTGAATGATCTTTCTGAAGTCGTAGGAAATAGAATTCAGAACTACTCTCTTCCTTTTAACCAACTCGGTAAAAGCTAATTTGCTGAAATGACTATTCATCTGGATTGAACGATGATTTCTCTTTAACCACACTCCTTTATAAATTTCAAACATAATTGTATTTGCTATTTTATGAATTAAGATATATTATCATTTCGGATTGATTGCTAAATTAATTTAAAATTTACGTAATGCAGTTTGTTTATTTATTGTAAACTTATTGGTTATCTGTAAAATCTCTCAGACTTCCTTGCAAGATAATCGAAATCAATATTATAAGTTTGAGTCTTAAATGTCAACAGCTTACTAATCATAACGCAGTTATGAGTACCACACAACTATAGAGCGATGTACATCAACAAAATGCTTCGGCCAGTAGTCCTCACGCAAACAATTGAAGATGATCAATATTGGCTGACAGTGTGATCTTCCCGACATCTTTTTCATAGTGCAAAGATTTTATGATTCTTTGAATGTTCAAAAAAACAGTCTGCTTCTAATTATTGCTAAGGCCTCAGAAAATTTAGCTTCCATTATACTTGTGAATAAAAAACATCACATTTCAGCAAGTAGCAACGCATTTTCGATGAAATTACAAAAGAGATTGCAAACTTCCCCTAAACAGCATGTCATGCATGGTAGTTGATCCATCAAACAGGGTAACAGATTTGATTAAGCACAGAAAAATAGACTTACAATTCCGCAGGCCTGCAATATAATTTGAGTGATATTTTTAAAAGATTTTTTTAAATCATACTTTTCCTCATTCGCGGTGCAGCTTAAAAGACTTTTTGTTGATAACCACTCATATATTGATAAAGTTAATACGCAATTTCCTTTGGTAACCTTTTCATTTTGAAATGCTTATCTGTCTATGATATAGGACCAATGTGGCTAGGAAACATCATTGTTGAGACGTTATAGTTCATGGAATGAAGGTTATATCATGTGCATTATTCAGGAAGTAACAGAGAACGGACGTACTTCAAAAATATGCACGAATTTATAGAATGAAAAGTTGTAAACTTTCAAAGTCGTTGACTGCACCTCTATTGAATTGTCATGAAAATAATTTAAAAACTTTACTGGAAGATTGATTCTAAATTTGAAATATACCGTAAATCATTCCAATGCAAACTTGCAGTAGAAAATCACCATGTAAATCTTGACAATACATTGAAAATTGTCAAAGTTAATGTATTTTGAGACAATTCCATAAGTAAACAATCCTTATTTTCTCGGGTACAGATGAATCCATCATCGAACCTGAGCAGATCCGCATTATCAACCACATGATATCAACAAAACAAGACTTGAACTGAGACTAAACTGAAATCGATCATGGGGAATTCAGATGACAATCGAATATACAATTATCGATAGTATTGATTTCAACTCTTCTACTTGTAGAAATTTGCGTGACATGCTGGTCTGGCAGCTTTGCTGCCAAACAGTAAAAGCGTAGCCAAATGAAAAACAATAAAGCATTTGGTATCAGACATCTCATTGGTTTGACACAGCGTACGGTTTACAACGTATGACTAACTTCAGCATGTGAGTTGTCTTAATATGATGCAAATTTACAAAAACAATTCAAAGACAGAGCATATGAATTCTAAGTTAGATGCTTTAATTTCACTACTGATGCCATCAGCACTTGATGACAGCATCTGACTATTTCAATTGACTTATTATGTTGCATAGAATCAGGTGTTGGCCTACCTTGCTTGACGACTGTCAGCTTTTCAGTATATTCCCTTCGGACGAAAGGCGTGATTATGAGCTCATCTACAGTGCTAAACATAGCGTCACATCAATCACGCAAAAACAAATCATGGAATTCTACGGAATCTGGATGTTCGAGTCAGATGCATTACTCTGCACTCATTGGCGAACGCTCATCATCTGATCACAGTCTTATCTGAACATCAGTCAGCTGCTATTGTTGACGTAGTGGCCTCTCCGACGAGAAACAAAGGACAGGAACAATTGAGTTGCGCTTCCTTTTCTATATTTGGGTACCAAGCCTCGATCAAGAATCGCGTAGAATTTCATTGTAAAAATTGGAAAAGGCAAAGCATCATGTCTATCGGAAAAGCTAATATTGGTGCGGGCGCGTGCGCTTACTGCCTCACACGCACGCACTCTTTCACTCCGTCTGAACACACGACTAGCATGTATGTCTAATCGTTAGAAGAAAACAGCTGTGTTTCGTGCACGCGCAAAACTGTTCACTCTGTGAGCGTCTGATTTTGAGACGGACAGCTACCACGAGAAGCTATCGAATTTTAATGAAATACAATGAATGATAACACTTTTCATTTTTATAGATTTTGGTAAATTATTATTTAGGATGCGCCGAAGGCCTCGCAGGTACGGAGAAGACGCCACTGATTGGTATATTTGTACAATGTAATTGGTATACTTGATAATTCAATTTCATCTGGTGAATTCTAACAATTACCTATTTGGTACATATCACCGCAAGTTCACGAAACGGCCGGAAGGAGCTTTGCTATTTATATTCTTTAATGTTTCACGAATTGTATTTCGTTCGTGACCAAATTCTTCCATCGAATATGACATCATACTGAAAGTCTGGATTCCTGCAATAGTTGCGTCACAATCCTAACTTCATTTGTTACTAGCTCTCCTCGTGAAAACATCCTTACCTGTCCGCATGAGATGGCGCGGTTAGCAGTCATGTGATGCGCTGTCACAATGAGAGAGCTATTTTACATAGAACTTCTGAGGTTGACTGACTGTCAGAAGCGAAGACGCAGGAAGCTGTTATGGTGGAATATGAACCAAGCTCAGACGTGTAGATTAACCATTAACTTGATCAGCTGAACTTGATAATGAGATAACTTGATAAGAATTAACCATACTTGATCAACATATGCGTGCTTTAGCAGCAGAATCCACAATTAATTGAATGATTTGCAAATTAACTGACAAGAGGCCCCTAATTCTAAGGTTAACAAGATCATTTTGTATGGCTACTAGATGCCCTTAATTTTGGAAAGTTATGCTTATTTCTGAAAATACAAACACGGAAGCCTGCTATTTATGTAACTGATCTGTAGTGGTACTCTTATGTCTTACTCTTTGTTATCTCCGTCACCACCGCGCTGCGGGTTAAACACCATGCGAAGTTAGAATCAGCCATAATTCTAGAATTAGCGGTCTATAATAGCTATTTTGCGAGATGGTGGCCTTTGTCAATTATTTTGAAAATTTGCTAGTTAATTCTAAAGTTGATTGAATTCGTAGTTCAGTTGTGAATTAACTACATTGCACTGAAAATTAACAATTGTGGTACCATAGCAACTTTTGTGCTGCCAAACATTATGATCGTGATAGCTTTTGACAAATGAAATATATCATATTCCGATCTTTCACATGTTTTAAGAATTCATCATTCTACTGATATTCCATGACCAATCCGCTTCCCAAAAGTAAGGATGAACGAATTATAACTTTATTTTCATTACTATCACGTCAAGGTGTCATTTTTGCGCCTGTCACGGCAAGCATCGTGATTTTTCTCAGAGAAGGTTTTTTGTAATCCTATTTTGCCTGACATTAAGCACCGCGAGACATGCTGTAAGCCCACGTCTTTTCGTAGAAAACCATTTGTAACAGAAAACTTTGAATTTTTGAGATAATTGTTCAAAATTCTATGAAATTCTTTGAAACGAAGAAATATTTTACAATTTCTAATCATGGGTTTGTAAGTATCGCATTCATGGAATTATGTGTACACCGATGATCATATGATATTGATTATGTGATTAAAAACGGTTCCCGAAGATTATTTCTTCTGCGGAATCTACGCGCTCTTGTACAGATGTCATTAATGCCATGTTGCAGTGTTATGTTGCTTTTATTAGATCTCTTGTTACATATTCTTTTGGAGCATTTCGTAACGCCTCACAGTACTTGCTGACACGTCTTTTACTTCTTGAGAGGCGGGCTATGCGTACTATTGTTTCTGAGTGCTGCGTGAATGACGATCTAATTGTTTGTGCTTACAAAACTTGTGAGAAGGTTTTTTATAATATACGAGGGGTGTTTGAAAAGTTCTGAGACTTTTTGCTCTATCATGTTCATCTGCTCTTTGCGATTAAGCTGTTGCATCTGTGGATGAAGTTCAATACGTCCTTCAACTGCTGAGTAAAGTTCAGCTGGAAAACAGTTCACTGCGTGGGATCTTAATGCCTCGCTTGATTTCTCTCACCCTCATTTCTTGGCATAATCATGCAAGACGCAGAACAAAATCAACGATCTATCATTTTCTTCTTGTGGAAACGAGGCCTATCGGGAGCCGAGATACAGAGGCAGCTAAACGAGGTGTTCGACGACAGAGTCCTGTCAAAAGCTACTGCGTTCAGATGGCTGGATCGCCTGAAGTCTGGTCGAGATAGTCTTGACGACGATCCTCGCAGTGGCCGACCTTCCACAGCAGTGTCTGAGAACTCTGTCAACGAAGTCAGGACAGTTTTGGAGGATGATAGGCGAGTTACTGTCCGCGATATTGCAGAAGAAGTTGGAATGTCGACAGAGCGTGTGCATCACATTCTTCACGAAGAGCTACACATGCGTAAACTGTGCGCGAGATGGGTTCCACGGCTTCTTGGTGCGGAACAAAAGGCGGAGCGAGTTCAGAAATGTGAAATCCTGAAACTGACGTTACAAGAGTACGGTGACAATTGCTGGCGTCGTCTTGTGACCACAGACGAATCTTGGATCCCTTATTACAGCTCCGAAACAAAGGAGCAATCCAAGCAATGGGTGACTTTTGGAGAAAAACCCCCACTGAAAGCCAAGGCCGTCCCTTCGGTGGGCAAAGTCATAATCACTGTCTTCTGGGACTGCGAAGGGATAATCTTCATCGACTATCTGCCCAAAGGAGAGACCATCAATGCTGACAGATACGTCGCCAGGTTGAACGGTCTTCATCAAACTCTTTCGAGGAAACGACCGGGCAAATTGCGTAACCGAGTCTTACTCCAGCATGACAATGCCAGACCGCACACCGCACGAAGAACATTGACGGCCCTGCGAGAGAAGAACTGGGAGCTCCTTCCTCATCCGCCTTATAGCCCGGACCTCGCTCCAAGTGTTATCATTTGTTCGGTCCCATGAAGAAGACTTTGCGAGGAAGAAAATTCGAAGATTTGAAAGAGGTGAAAGAGACTCCTCAAAGCTGGTTTGCAGAAGGACTCCAGAAGTTACCCGAGCGATGGAGTAAGTGTATTAATGAAGATGGCTCATATTTTGAAAAATGACACTAAAAAAATCATACTGCTATGAATATATTATGTTCCTAATTAAACATTTTGTTTTGAACTTTTGATCGAAAGCAACCATAAAACACAGAATTCAAAAAAGTCTCAGAACTTTTCAAACACCCCTCGTAGAAAGAGAGCACCTCCATCTTCTCAGGTCAATGTTTAAACCTGTAGAGGAACAGAACGTTAGGACTCGTTCTACAGGGACACTCCGGCCGCCCCGTGCAAGCACCAAGCGCCTTTAATACTCTTTTATTCGTTTTTGTAAATAATTTTCTGTTTGTAGTACTTTTTATTTCTTTTTTATGCTCCTCTGTGACCATTATCTTTTTCGTAATTTCATCTCAGTTTGTAGAGTTAACCGCATACAAACAAGTGAACCAAATAAAGAATTATTCTATTCTATGTGTATTAGCTCAATATTTCAATATAACATTATTGAGTGTCACAGTTTGCCATTTCATCAACTTGGTAAAAAGTTGCCAGTCACGCAAACAACGTCCGTAAAATATCATGGTAGCACAAGTGTTAACATAGGCTATTTCGCATTTTATCCGCAACATGCGTATATCTACATGTATAATTATGGAAAAAGCAGTACTAACTCAGCAACACAAATTCAAATGTACGTGACAATCACGAGATACATATGAGCATCATCACACATGAATGGTTACTGTCAGCATCTAAGCCCGTCATCATTAAAAATAGAAATTTTACACCATGCATTACAAAAAAATTGAACTTTTTAATTGTCGGATAACATATGCTGTATTTATAAAATATTAGTTAACTAATCAGAAGCAAGTTAGAAAAAAACTCTCCAAAGTTTTGGTCGATAATTTCTTGAGTTAAAAATTAAAAAAAATCAGACGGGTCTCCGGGGTCCAGCGCCTTCATACGGTCGATGGTAACCGCGTTACCACAATTCAATACCACTCGTTAAAACGATTTTTTAAAACTATGACGCGCTAATGCATTTTTACCCAAATTTAAAAGATATTATTCGATGACTTCTTAGAAATTAGATCTAAAAAATGCTCTGTGGCAATAAGTTATATTTTCTGGTTTATCATCATTTGATATATTGACATCATACTAAATTTTCATCAATTTATTATTATTGGTTGTATCACATGTAGACCTTTTGCACTAAGCAATTTACAACTTCTGAACCACACACCCGACTGCCTAAATCTTTGTTTCAAGGTAAGATGAACTCTTCATTTCCACTATGGACCAAATCTCAACAAAAATATATAGTCAGGACACTAAATGTCGATCACCTGTTCAACAAACAATGAAAATTTGTCAAATTCTTGCTATTGAATGATTTTCGTACACTCACCAGATTTTTTCTGTTGAGATTTGGCTGATGGCTAATAAAAACGGAATGATCCTCCTACCAAAGATCATTTGTATCTCACAAATGATATTTATGGCGTATGGTACAAAAGGCACATGAGTTTATACGTTCAAAATATGACCTGATGTCGACTAACTACCATTGAAATTGTCCATGCAGTTACTGGATTTCATACTTTACTGATCACCAACCCTGCTTGTCAATTCAGAGAAGTTTTGTGTATCTATACATGTCTACCCACCCTTATATTTTCTAAATCTGCTATAACTTTGCTAATTTGGATCCCGCTGTATGGTTTATACCATTGATATGAGGGATATCATCCCATTAGTGAAAATGTTAAAATAATTGAAATAGATTTTGCTGGACTATAGACTAGGTAGGATCTTGGCCACCGAGATTAATTCCTCAGTCATGTTTGCAGATACTGTCTGAAACATGCAAATGACTGCATGAACGATGAATTAATAGATTTCTGTGAATTTATTAATCAATTTCTAGTCGCTGTATGGAATTACATAAAGCAAATTTAAGTTTTTCCCAAAGATCATTTGAATATAATTTTAATTCTGGATATTAGTGATTGCATTGATTGCATGTGTAATTATACACACGAATGCAGGTTTTGAATTTTGTCATGAAACTTGGCTATATTCAGTTTCCTGCGACTCATATTAAATTTACTCCGATGTGTACCAGCCTATACAGGACTGAGGTTTTTTTATTTCAAGTGGTTTGTTTCGTTGCTTTATCCACGATTAAAGGATCTACTTCGATAGCTCCAACCATAGCACAAAATCATTTTGACTCAGACGCTGTTGCAAGAGCAAATTAATGAATTTCAATCCCGATCTGTGTTTTATCCTTCTTTTGTTCAATGTAATTCTAATAATATTCTTTATCTCTTCAGGTATTATTCTACACGTTGAGAAGAAATTCACATGATATTTGATTGACTTTCACAATGCAAGAATCAGTTAGTAGTAGTAGTAGTTATCAGTAGGTTCAGTTAGTGACTGCATCAAGTCCCTATGTTCACCCGTGATAACGTTGTCATTGTGAAAGTGATCGACATAGTACCCGTAGGCTTACTTTCGCTAGCTCTGCGGTGACTTTGCAGCTTTGTGACATGGGAAACTGCACAATTTTCATAAATATTTTTTTGCTATGCATTCCTGATTATTAATTGTTAATTAATTATTATTATTCCTGATCCTATCTATTCCTGTATTAAGATAACTGGATATTAGGCTACCGAATGAATTGCTGCAGTTTCTTCCCACCAAATTGTGCGCATGCCTACCATAAACAGTTCTGTGATTTTGCAAATTATTAGTGTTATGTTGTAATGTTAAGGCACTGTCACCCGCAGTTAAATGAATAACGCAAAAACCTCACTAGTAGGAAAGAATGCTGTTCGAGCTTTCGACATCCTCCAGACAGTCATAATCATGAAATGATTGAAAACAGCTACATCTACGCGTACACTAAAACTTAAAAATGAAGAAGTTAACAGGTAGAAAAATAACAGTGCGTGCCGACACAGGAGGGGCGGAATGACATGTGCAAGACGGCTCAGACATCTAAGATGAAACATTTCCAACAACGAGATTAGCAACATGAGTATTTACATTAATGAGGCCGGAATTGATATTGACAACATTGTCGAGATGCGATCTTATTACAGAGGATTCCACCACTTATCTAGTATGGAGGTCATTGCAGGGATAAATCAAGCCGGCACTGTTAAAATTAAACGAGTGGTCACTATTTACAGAATGCACATATAAAGCATTGTTCATTTTATGATTACGAACACCATTCCTGTGCTCTTTAATCCGAACGTTCAAAGAACGACCGGATCCACCTGTGTAAAATTTATTACAATCATTACAATCAATGCGATAAACGCCAGAAGAGGGAAAAACCTTGGGGGCATTGGAAACCACGACAGACTCAAGTTTTTTAGGATAGGAAAAGCCAACATTACAATTCAGGTGCGAGCGAAGCATAGATTGAGTGCGAGTATTCAATGACGGAACATATGGGACACAAAAACGCGAATGAAAGGAATCAGAGTCAGAACGAGGGTTTGGTTTATAAAATGAAGATTTAGCCTTGGACAAGGAATTATTAAGTACAGATTGAGAATAGGCTAAGGCAAAAAGTGAAGCGAAAATGAAATCAACTTCATCAGACAAAAATTCAGGTCTACATACTCTAATAGCGCGAAGGAGCAAACCATGTGCAACGCTAACTTTGATGGACAAGCGGTGGAAAGAGAAAAAGTGAAGATAGAAATTCGAATGAGTAGGCTTACGAATGACCTTGAATTTCAAACCTGTGGGAGAGCAAACTATCAAAACGTCAAGAAAAGAAATAGAACAATCAGAATCCCATTCGAAGATAAAAAATAAAGTGGGATAAAGAGAATTTAGGTAGGACAAAAAGGACTTTAAATCAAAGGTGGAGTCAACAGCAGCTAAAATATCATCAACGTAGCGAACAAAGAAGAACGGTTTTGATCCCACAAAAGAGCAAATGAGTTCAGATTCCACATGCTCTAAAAACAAGTTGGCTAACACGGGAGACAAGGGATTACCAATTTCGTACCGTATGACCGTCTGAAGGACGGTCGAAAGCACGAACAACATTCTTCCCTACTAGTGAGGTTTCTACTTTATTTATTAGTATTACTTTTGTGATATTGTGATCATTTTCATCTACGACGAATCCTTCGCATGAAATTATTTGTACAACAGACTTCATCCGGCCTAGAAAGGGCTGAAGAAAATATGAGATGAAGCTATCATTGAAACATTGATACATTGAAATTGTAAATAACATGTGCAAGACTAGGTCTATGCTAGGGCTAGACTAGATATGTGCAAATTAGGTCAATGTGCGACGAATGAGGGATAGTCGACGTACTTGTACGCGTATGTTTTATTTAATTTAGCACAAAGCATGGGACCATTATCGTTTAATTAATTATTGCTTTGATGCAGAGATCGCAACCGATCAAAGTTGCACTCAATGGATTCACAAGTACAATCATTGCATGCTAAAACCTCAACTATTACTGTCAGATAGCTTGTATTTAACTTCATAATGAATCTTCTTCGACTGAAGTTCTTGATTTGAAATTGTGCATGCAATATCTATACGGAAGAATATTCAAAATCATTGTAATTGTTATCTGTTGTTTTCAAATATTGCAATAATTTCATCCTTTTATAATTCTGTTGTTACGTCATTGTGTGAAGTGATGTCTTCAAGTTGGCTCAGAGATTTTTCAAATATTTTTACAGTTTCTGATTGTATTGATATATGTATTGACTGAGTTATTTCCTATTATTCAAACGGTCTTGTGAGAGCAGCTAAGTCGCAATAATTGATTCACAACATCAGGGTCATTTCACAACTTTAAAATAAATACATAAAACTGCGATCAGTTACTCGTGAGTAGGCTCTTGACAGATGATCTAAATCGATGTTGAGAGCTCAGCACTGTACTTATTCTTGAGGTAGCTCATTCCATAATCCCGTTGCACATGAGGAAAACAGTCTATTTATAGTCGAGTGTTTTATTTCTGCCCATAAATTTGCGAACGTAATAATCTACTGCTAAAGCTTGGGAGAAGTAGTGACAAATTGCAGTATTTATTCCAATACTCGGTACATTTCGATAATTGGTTCGCTATACAGAGTACATACAGGGTCACAAATGTACCAATTATAAGTTTAGAGTCTAGATGAATGTGATTTAATTGATCCAAATGTATTTATGTTTAATTGCCACAGCAGCTCTCATAATGGATGTGCATATGGGATGCTGCGGAATAGATTTGCCGCATATTTATTGACGGTTCGAAATGTTAGTCATGCGACTCATTAAATGAGTACTAAAATAAGTGCGAATTAAGCAGCCTACGTGCTTTCGAACCCAAACAGTTCACAACAACACAAGCAAATGAGCGCAAATATTTTCGAAATCAAAGAGTTCTACAATTTGTGACTCACTTCTTAGTCGTGGTTAGTACCAAGGTTCAGTACTTTCTAGCACTCATTTGGGACTTTATGAATAACAGTGAGTAGTAAAAGTTTGCTTGCGAAACTACCAACAAATGCGCCTTGGGATTATGCACCTCTTGTTTTCATCTCAAGTTAAATTCAAATCAAACAGTAAAGAATGAAAGCTAGCTAGCAATAATGTTCCATGCAGTATTTCAAAATTGAAAATGGCAGTAATGGCTTCAATGATATCGATAAATCAATACTGACTATTCATGGATAAACCACATGACAATGAGATGTTTACTTTATAACAATATCTTGAGAAAATGTCGTCTTACCTCGCTAGATTGTCACCCTGTTGAATGAATTCCTGCAAACTGAATTGTCAGATATAAATGAATGCAACCGTTAGCTGCGTCGCTAGGCGATGTCCAAATCAAAATGAATTGTTAGCAAGTTTTCAGTTGAATCAGGATGTTGCAGGCTCAAAGAATCAACACAGACCATGAAGAAACAGAATAGAAGAGATAATTTAATGAATTGATCATGCACAGTCACATTAACGATATGTGCACATTTCGATACTTGATATTGAATTTCCACATACACAGATATTATCTGAACAATATAGAAATTACATCGTCTTTATTTGGGATTCTTCTTTTTTACCCACAGTAAATATTTTGTTTATCTGCTCCGGTTTGCTAGAAATGTGATGAAATTGACGGCACATCGAGGAACCTATTAAGTGGGCAAAAAGGAATTCCTAATACCTTATAGAGATAGGAAAAAAGTCGTGCGTCGCTTGCGGATTAATGTGAGTTCAAGCAAATTGCTTCGATTGCCAAAATTCCTTCAGATTCTAAGAATTCAGATCATTGCGCACAAGTTTTCTCCATAATGTTGGCCTTTCCGATCATTATTAAAAAGTAGCAGGCGTACGAAAATTAGTTCACTTGATGATTTCACCATTGTCTTCTCAGCCAGTCGTCACTGCATAGTGCATACACTGAATCGAATGTTACCAGACGATGTGTGTTTTGGTGTGTGCGAAGTGATATCACAGCACGCACGCATCTCTCACTTGCCCTGGTGTCCTCTGCTGACAGCTAATTGTTTGCTATTTCCAATAGCAAGCGATACACGAATTATCTATTCAAGAAGGAGCAAGATGTTTAATTCTGTGATGCGCCATTTCGATATTAAGGTTAGATGTGACCCTTCCTTTCTAAGAAAGCGAAGAGCGCGCAGATGAATCTAAGTCTGTGGTTTTACTTCTTCTCTAAATTGTTTATCATTTTTTTTGTTCCATTTGAGTCACATCTGGTCCAATAATCACATTCTAAAAGTTTTCAGAAGCCTCTTAAGAATTCTGGACTATCTCAAGGCTTCATGTTCATCATTTTCATCAAGTGTAAATGCTAATCATAATAGTATTTTTCTATCACCAAAACGTCGACAGATTCGTCCCTCATCAACAACAGTATTGGAATTGATGTTTGTATGCTCACGTCTTCATACATTCCTTTATCATGTTGCTTCACAACCTTCTGCCAGGATGTGTACGAGTCTTCCACTCCATATACCGCAACGCTTCTCACTTTTCTTCGTCTTAACTCAAGTTCTTCATCTATTTGTGTGATTCATGAATTGTGACACATTTTTACTTTTTGCTACTATTTAATTTTTTACTTATATTTTTACTTTTTGATTTGCATTTCATTTTGCGACTTTTTCAAACCACTAACGAGTTCTTCAGTCGATCAATTTCTTGTCAATTCTTTGGAAGAGCAGGAGCTCCTCTCTAACAATGATTTTGATGCCCTTTGCAAATGTTTCCTCAAAGAAATTCATACATTTGGTCATTTCCTCCGGAAGACACATTTAACCTCCTCCTTAAAGAGTTCCCTTAAGTGTTTCTTGTTTCTAACATTTGGAGAAAAATATATGAAGAAATATTGAATAAATTTTTAAAAAGAAATACCACCAATTAGAGAAACGAAACCAGAACCTTTTGTGTGAATAGCCGTCACTATACCCACTTGACCACTGACTACAGGATAGCTGACACTAGCGAGGAGATATCTGTTGCAAGAGGTCAACATTGTTTGTGCATGAACTAAATGACGTAAAAAGTCACTTTATGGTCCGGCAGTCAAAACAAGTTTCTGTAGGTTTTTTTTTATAGATTGGAAAGAGCCAGGTAGATTGTTAGAATCTATCAAAAATTGCTTATTACTGAAATATATTTCTCCTACTATCCGTAGGCATCATCAGGCAGTTAATGAAAGATTTATAGAATAAAATTTGAAATTCACATCAAGAGATATATAAAAAAGATGTACAAAATATGCAAACTAAAGTAAGAGAAGGAGCTGTGCGGCAGGTAGTAGAGGGTTTACTACAAATAGTAAACTGTAGTAAATCCTGTCAGGTCATTTACTATAAATGCTAATGGTACTATGTAACCCTTTACTACCTGCCGCATAGCTCCTTCTCTTACCTTAGTTTGCATATTTTGTACATCTTTATATCTTTATATCGTATCATCTGTATATCTCTTGATGTGAATTTCAAATTTTATTCTGTAAATCTTTCACTAACTGCCTGATGATGCCTACGGATAGTAGGAGAAATATATTCCAGTAATAAGCAATTTTTGATAGACTCTAACAATCTACCTGGCTCTTTCCAATCTATAAAAATTAAATGAATAGCCAAGGAATATTCCCATTAGTTTCTGTAGGGAACGAGGCAGAAAATGAGTATACCCTATGCCTACTGCGAATCTACGCGACTGCCGAGTTCTAGTGAGTTCTTCTTCTTGTCATACAGGATAAACCGACAGATGTTAATGGAATGGGACACAGACTGCAGGTTTTGCCAAAAATGAAATATTCTGTGTTTTCTCTTATCAGCTGAAGAGCCATAAGTCCATCATCTTTGAAATGATATGTCTTTAGCTTCTTTCCTATCATGTGCTTGTGATATTATCATGCTTCTGATCGGCGATGTATGCGAGAATGTGGCTCAATGTGGATAAAGTGGGCCAACATGTAGGTGCTTGCCGACAGTAGAGGCCTGCCAAATCTGAATGTGTGTAGCTTCATACGTATGTTCATGTACATCATAAGAAATTGCTTGAAGACATTGCATGTCAAACATTGTGGCTGCAGACTTAGTACTTTTCGTTTAATCACAGAAAACACAGAAACTTTCATTTTTTGCCAATAGCCTCAATACTTGTGTACAGTAGTCTGTTTCTCACTATTGCTAGCATCTCCGAAAATTAAGTTTTTATCAATATTTTTATATCAGTTATTTGAATAATATTTTAGAACAATGAAGACAAGAAAGCGTTGCGGTACAGCTCACTAGGTATTCCTTATTTATTTAATCTATTAGACTTCCGTGTAATATAATCGAATTTGATATTGTAAGCTTGACCCTTCAATGCCAATTCAATATCTTACTACTTACAACGCAATAATGAATACCATGAAACTGAAGGACGATGTATGCAGCTTTGTTGCTTCTGCTAACTATACTTAACCGCCATCATGTTAGCTTCTCCGCCTCAACCTCAGGACACACCTTGTATTATTGATTACGAACCTCAGCTTCTTGCTATTCTACAGATATTTTACCATGGATTTACTTTATTCATTTACATTAAGTGCTTTCTCGCATTTTCCATTTCTCAAGTCATGATCAGACATAATAGTTGCCTAGTCATCACTCATCGTTGCAACTGCTTACCAATCCCTGTACCTAGTGGATACATCGCTTTCCGTCTGCTGACCTTTATCTCATCACACAACGTTTTGATCGACTCACTTGGCAGTGTGGCAGTGTGTTTCCCCTGCATCAATCCAACGACTTCTTGTGACCATACGCCTGCAACGCGCTTCTGTGTTTTTGTAATTGCACTCACCGAATTACTTTTGTATTGTGAGTCAAGAAATAAAGATCATTATTATTACATTCTTTGGTTTTACATCTTATGTTGATAAACTCTAAATTTATAAGCATCGGCGCGCTACTGGCGCAATTGTGGCTTATGGGGCAAATATTGGCCGTCAGTCTCCGGTACGGTGAGGGTTTTATTGGGTATGGGTCACCTCAAGTGGTGTCCTCACCTTGCCAATCCTCAAAAAAGTAGTGCCCCCGACAACCCATATGACCCATTCCTGAGCCAGCGTGGGGCCGTCAGAAGCGTGTTACTAGGGTGATGATCGACATCTGAGCTGCTTTATCATAAACAAACCTTTGGCAGAGGTCTCTACATTCCTTGGTTTTACATCTTATGTTGATAAACTCTAAATCAGTTACATAAGCCGCTGTTAACGGAAATGATGTAGCGGGATAGAGGTCGTTGCGTCCTCCGACTTTTGCATTTATTCAGTGTAGAAATATATTGCCGAAATATTGCTTAATCATATGTAATAATGATAATACATGTAATAATGTCATATGTAATAATGATAATAATCTATGTAAAACATTTTCACCATGAATGTTGTAGGGGCAGAAAAGATACTTTGCCCCATCAAAATCTTTTTTGGGGGGAGCTGCCTCCCTTGCCCCCCTGCTCCTGCGTCCATGCACTGTCAACAAGAAGATTGGTCGACATCAATCTTGTAACAAAGATACTCAACCATGGACATCTAGAATACTGATCGCTAAAGCCAATTCCAATACCACTGGAGGTCTATGATCTGGTATTATATTTCACTCTCGATGCTTTGGAGGTCATAGAAATGATTGAAATGAGTTTGAAATGCATTGTTACTGAGTAAGTAGGTTTGTCAGCCGATACTTCAGCCGTCATTTTTCTATGAAAGTAGCTTATTTATCTAGCGACATTGCGTTTATCTGAGTGATGATTGTAGGTAAGAGAGGATTTCAATGTGGTCATTCCAGAAAAGCGCTAGCTTTTTATCGTTTGAAGGAGGAGTAATCCAATAATTACAATTTTTATCTGTGAAATCTTGAAATGTTCTCTCAACCAACTCACCGATCACTTTCAATTATGACCTTGTAAACCAATTTTTTATTCGTATTTCAGTATTGAAAAATTGGATAATGGTGGTCAATGATTGCTACAGAAACAGTATATCAACCAATAGAATAGTGGACTAATTCATATGAAGCAATACTACCATCTCATTTAAAATTCTCTTCAAGAAAATCTCGCAAGAAAAGCGCAAAATGGCTCTCTACTAAGACCAGGAGATTTTGAGGCTATCTATGCCTCTAGCACGAGAATGAATCGTTCCAAATAATCAAATTTCATTGAATTGATGTCGAATTGATTTCATCGGATCGGAATTACTCTATTTCGTTAATGAGGTCATATCGTTGGAGTCTTTACATCAATCACATCGATATAATGCCGGAAAATTTGGAGCTACCGGAAAGTTGTATTGCTCCAGAGCTTGAATAATTGATTCTGCCGAACTGGTTGAATCTGCTTGATACAGATGGTCCTATAGGACAAGATGTCTTAACAGATCGCTATTATGCAATAGCAATTGATCGTTTGGAATCATACAATGGTGAAAATTGAAAACACTACAGCTAAATGACATAAAACTTATTGAACTGAAGTGAAGTATGTGACGATTATTTTGTTATGACGACAACAAAGTTGTTTTTTTTTCTGTTGGCACCTAGCGCAACATAGCCAATCTACTCGTAATTGCACAGGGATTTCTCCCTAACATTTTACTCTCAGCGTGATGACGAAGATAGAAAGCTACTGATAATTTTCGGTTGCAGTACAATAAGGGCTTTATATTTAAGTTTTCATTTTTTTAACTTATATTCACTTAAAAAAGGCTCAAATAAATGAAAAATGTCCTCAGACTTGAACAATTTATGCACAAAAACTGAAGCTTTTCCACAAAGATATAGCAGCTAATGGCACTGATAAAATTGCAACTAAACGAGATAAGGTCGCTATTGTCACATTACAGATTTTCATTCCAGCGGGATGTAACATGTATGAAATAAACGACATTTTTAGAAAGATAGTAATCAATTAAAGAACATTTTATATAATGTGTATGATAATAGCAAACATTTATGAGCTCAACCATGAAAGTAGACCATGTTTTGGGCCGGCTCATCCAAGGCCAGTTCCATTCCTCCCTTGCACATTTCTGTCCTGCAAATATCATAAAAGTAATGAGTTATCACGTGACAAGGTTACATAGATTGAGGTCTGAATACTGGTCGCTTTTGCAAAAATAAATTAATTAGTCAATGATAAACGGATTTCTGTGCTGAACTTGACCAAAAATTGATATGCTGATTGAACTTGTTCACTGCCATAGCGGTCATAGCTCGTTAATATCAAGTCCTAGCCGCGTGCGCCAAGCAATTATTGAAAAGCTATGTCATGTGAACAATGATATCTATACATCACATCACTCAGTGTGCAGCAAACTTTTATCGAGCTGCGTGCAGTTTGGTATTTCATTTGCATTTAGGTGCGGCATGCGAGTTAAAAGTATCGCATTGTATTTTGTGAGTCCGTCTTCTAATATATTAATTTTTTGACTTGCGAATGATTCGCAATAATAATGTAATACTAAGACATTTTCATCATTTCATTCACCGATGCGGGCAGTCAGTCTGATAGGCGTGCTGCAGAATCAAGGTCGTATGTAATGAATTGTCAAGTCAGTCATCAACATATTAAGGCGGGAAGATATTCATCAGACAGCGGAAGTGCACAAGATATCTTCGCTCGGATGAGTGCAGATTGGTGCTGAATTGAATGATATTTGTGAGCATTAAGAAGTTATTCAACATATAAATACGGAGGATATTTCACAGATACACGCAACTCAGCACCATGTGGGTGATTTACCTGTGACTATCAGCAACGTCCGTCTCCTCATTCTTTTTCACTGGAATTCGCACAGGAAGTTCTTTCCTATTTGACATTCTTGTTCGATACTTCAGAGCTTGCTACATCTTCAACAGCTTCGTCCGCCTCACGTGCAGTGGATGATGTCGTCGTATTTCCTTCACAGATGATGTGCTGTCGGACACCTTCCATTCTCTTTTATTCTGCTCCTCAGTCACTTAGTGTGCTACATGACAAACGTGTGTTCAAAAGTATCAATAAAGCTTTCACCTTTTCATAGTCAACACTTGTCAATCAGTATTCTGAAATTTTGGAACAACATTTAAGAGAGAAAATCTTCTGTCTTCAGCATCAGTCGATTCTTGAGGAATATTCAAACAACTTTTTAGTTAGTAAGTAGCAATAAGTGATTTTGCATGAAAATTGTATTTCATTTTTAAATATTGGCAAACATCCACACATGTCAAGTGCAAGCAGACGATACAGACGCACGGATACTCACGGATAATCATTCGATTTGAAGGTTTGAGCAGTTGCCGATGTTTCAACTGATAGAAGAAGGCATCGGACGATGACTGATGGCTACAAATCCGCAGCTTTCCTCTCCCCAAGCTACTTCTATCTGAATAAATACTTCAAAGCCGATGAAAATTTACAGAGAAGAAATACTTTGAACTTTTATGCGAAAAATTGACTGTCAATCTTAATAGGCATGCACGTTTCAGTGAACTTCAACAGTGAGGTTAATTATTATTAGAGTTTGTAATTTAGATGGGTGTAGCACAGGCTTCATTACTGTTAGAACTACCAGCAACTTCATCTTTGTTGGGTTAATATCTTAAAAACAAACAGTAAATGAGAGTAAGCAGTAATACTAGGATAAAATTGAATGTTACAACATCCCGATGCGGTACCTTTGCGGTGTGTGCCGAGCGAAATCCATGAATTATTCGTTGCTATTTTCTGGAGCATGCATGCAGAGGGAGCAACGGGAGACAGTCACAAACAATCGGCCTGCTAAAATTGATAGTTCAAGAAATAGGTGATTTGATATATAAATCGTCAGAAAATGTAGCAGATGAACTGATGAGGGATGACCTTATTGATATCAATAACAAATTCACTATTCTCTTCAAAGCCAAGATTCTCTGAAGAGAGATTTTCCGGGAGTTTATACTCTTCAGCGGTGATGCAAAACGGAATCACATTACCTTTTTCTGTCACCATTGCACCTTTCAATCCGTCCGTTCCCTTTGAAGGTCCAGGAAAGGAAAATATGGACTAAGCTTATGAATATTATCTGACAACAACGTGTCCTCGGAGTCTGTGCATTGTTGTCCGATAGTAGTGGATATTATTGATATTCTAACCCAATGAAGATGAAATCCATGGCGATGTCTATAAGCAATTATTCTTACGTGACAATCTATGTTTTTCATATGGATATCCGAGAAGATTTCCTCTAAAATACTGACAGTTGCATAATTTCAATGGAGATTTGACATAGAGTGCTTCTTCCGGCAATTTCAACGTACGAATAGGTCATCGAACAATAATATAGGAATATTGTCATAGTTTAGAGGACAATAATGCAGATTATCCGAGGACGCGGTAGCATAATTTTGTAATTATTATGCATAATTTTGTAAGGTTTTCTATGTCCACAGGTTAATAAGTTCCGCGAAGCAGGTAATTATTTTCCTAGTTGGAAATTATTAACCTGGTGTAAACTTCTATAAAAAAAGTCATGCATTATAAGTCTTCATGCATAAAAAAGTCTTCGGCTCTCGGTGATCATAGCAAATAATGACCTCTAATCTATGCATTATCTGTTACATAGTTCATCCAAGATTATGTTTCCAACTATGTTAAAATGACAAAATTATGTTGAATATGACATAGAACATTAGAATTCAAATTCCTAGCAGTGGAAGCTTCATGTCACATTGATGAAAACTTTCCAGACTACAGGCTGTATTTAATAATGATTTAGTCAACATATGTAGGGAAAGCAACACAGCTCTATAACGTGAACAACATGGTAATAAAAGGCCTAATTGCTTAAGCCTTTAACACCTAAGTACGTTACGTTAGTCAATAAAGTAAATAGTAAATGAGAGTATGAAACAATGCCAAGGTAAACGCGCATGTCACAAAATATAAGTGTTTATGACGCTTCTGCCAAAGAGGTACCTTTGCTGCGTATGGAGCAAAGGCCATGAATTATTCATTGCCTTTCATTGGAGCACATAAGCAGGTAGACCTAAGGAAGACAGTCACAAGGAATTGGCCAAGATTATATCCCGGAGTAAGAATATCCGGGGACTCCTCAGCGGTGATGCACAACGGAATCACATTACCTTTTTCTGTCACCGTTACACCATTCCATCCGTCCGTTCCCTTTGAAGGTTCTGGAAAGAAAAACATGGACTAAGCTCATGAACATTGTCTGACAACATCATTTATGACGTAGATCTTTGAAGAATTCGCGCCCTTTCGATACTTAACAGACTTTTACAGATAATAAACAAAGCGATGTTCATACTGTGTTGTCAGATTGAATTTCTAGATTGAAAGCCGTGGAGGCTATTAGCATTGAACCTTTCAAGCCAGGTCTGTGTAACCACAAAGAGCATGTCAAGACGTTGCAAATGCCCTGGTTTTAGCTTCTTCCTCTTCTCTTATTGACTGACACTTTGTTACTTCATAGATTCGTTCATTTTACAAGTAATCGATCATTCCAGCGTACACGCTTGATGAGGCTGGTGAAAGATACCTCGCGTTGACAATATGCGCACAGTATGAACATCGCTTTGTTTTTTTATCTACAAAACATCATTTATCACGTGATGTAATCTTCCTATTGACCTGCAAGTAATAAGAAATTGCTGAAATTTTGAAAAGACACCATTTTAAAGTAACAAGGATATCTTTGCTTTGATTAGAATCCTTCAGCATGTGGTTATCCAATCATGACACCAATTACATGTAGTGTGAGTGCCTACATGCTATATGAAGGCCTGCATGTATTTAGTCATGCTAGTCTTTCATAAACACTGATCGGCTATCGATTATGATGATTTCTTCTTGCTGTGTCTTTTCGGAGGACCATCATCATTTGTATGATTCAGCCAGCATTTACGTTTTGAAGAGGGTTTGCAAATAGGAACATTACGGAAAAGACATTTGAAGATACTTGAGTCACTTCCTTGGATATTAGTATATCGTCTCGAAATCGTTTTTGCTTTTAGTTCTTCTGCATAAGTGATCAGGTCGCTTGCTAATGTCATTTTCAATTGTCTGTGCTGCAAATTCGATTGATTGGGATTGAATGATCGATAAGCGAGATAATCCCACAAGCTTTTCGGAGATGAGCACACATGTATGCACACACAACGCTACAACATCGTCTAGACCTTAAGATTATTTTCTCTCATTTTCTATTTGCCTTCATTCAATTCGATTCAAGTTGATCCTCTATTCTGATTTAGAAAACCTTTTATCATTCGTGAGCAACTACACCGTCGATTCATGTGTGATTACATCTTTTGTGACGACATTGAAAATTAAGTAGAAAATAATGCTTCACTAACTGAAATTCAGCGATACAAATACATGGAGTTTCTTGACTGAGCAGCTAACTTAGATTGAGACATAATATGCAAGCAGACTCGAGCAGCTACTGAATTAATTCTAGTCCGACGGCCAGAACAAGTTTCTGCAGGGAACGAGGCCGTAAATAAGACTTTCGCAGAATGGTGTACACTCTATGGCTACTACGAATCTGCGCGTCTGCCAAGTTATAGTTGGTTTCTCTTCTTGTCAGACGCGATCAAAGAAAACCGCATGTTAATTCAATGGGACGCAGATTGCAGTTTTCGACAAAAAATAAATTTTCTATGTTTTCTCTTATCAACTGAAGAGTACTGAGTCTACATGTAGAGCCATAATTTTTGACACGGAATGTCTTAAGGTCATCTCTTATCATGTTCATGAACACATTACACAGATTCAGATTTGATAAGCCTCCCAATGTCAGTAAACAATAACATGTTGGCCCACGGAATCAACATTAAGCCCTATTCTCGCATACATCGCTGATCAGAAGCATGATAAAATCACATGCACATGCATGGTAAGAAATGACCTGAAGACATATCTTGCCTTACAGAAAATGATTATAATAACTTTAAACGTGGAAATAGCTTCCCGTCCTAATGAAGGCGGGTTTCTTCGAGCTCGCTTTTGTCCCATAAAACAGCTTCATTTAACCCAATGATAAGTCAAAATAATATTGCCATAGACATTTTATGTTATTTGCCGATTTCATTTGGTTTTACATCGTGTGCTTAAGTCATAGGAGTGGATAATAGTACACTAGAATGGAAGTTTATATCTTGCCTGTGTACAATGATGGCACATGGAAAAATATATGGTTTGTAGATCAGATTCGATCTAAAACATTGCATCATAGTGGAACTATTTGCCAAGTTGGCTGTGGAAGTTGTTGACACCTAATTACAGGATTTTCATGAAGAGAATTGCCGCTGAGATGGCAGCATTGTTTTATGTGAAATAGCCTACTATTCCATGGATTAATATTAGTGTGTCTATTTGTGGCAGTCACTGACAACTCTTTTCCAATTTTTCAATATTGGAATGCGAATTAAAAATTGGATCACAAAGTCATAATTATAAGTGGAAATTTCTTCTTCAAGCGGCTAAGAAACCTGGCGCTTTTCTGGAATAAACACATTGAAAGTTTCTTTACCGAAAATCATTTCTCAAATAAATTAAATGTCGCTGGAAATTTTCAATTAATCATTGAATGACACATGTGGTATTTTGGAAGCTGATATTTGAATGCATGTAGAGGTTTTGAAAATTATTCAAATTTAATGAACAGGGGAACCCTTTAAAGTAAAATGAATACTCTAAGATTTCTTGGCCTCTGATTACAAGCTTGAACAAAGGATTTCCTTCTTTGTCATCCTGTCGGCGCAGCATTTTGTAAATTCACTAATGCTTTTGAGCACATCATGGTCTTTGGACAAGAGCCAACAATCCAGATCAAGAATTGGCCTGATAAATATAAATGCCAATCAGAAAACATGGAAGCCAGATCGCACAAGTTTCATTTCGCCCCAACTAAGTTCCTCCGGCGTGTGCCATAATTTTCATGCAATTTCCATTCTAGGACTTTCTATGGTATTGTTAATTTCTGTGGCTTAAGTTAGCTTTCTTTGAAACGAATGTCTACCATGATATCGAGCGATCCTATGATGTACAGTAGATAATTCCGTGATCAGTGCACAACATCATATATCTAGGAGTCTATGATCAGAATGTTGAACTTTGACTTGTTGTTTTTTTCAATGCCAAATTCTCTCCGAGTACGGATGTGATCTGATGTAAGGCGATACATGAAAGAATGTACAGGAAACCAGAGCTAAACATGTACATCAGCTCGGACTGTGAGTGTATGTGTGTGTGATAGAGAAATGATTGCATAGAAATAAGGTATGAAAACAAATTATTTTCACAACTTTTCCATATTTCTTGACTACTGTACTTTATAATCTAGATGGAATAACAGATGAACCATCAGAGTCAGGAAGATAATTGGCGTCAATGGAATAAAGAAATTTAAGAAGCAGACATTTTAGTGCTGAAGTTCCTAGACTGTCTGTCATAAGTCTTTCATATTTGCCATTATACATATTTCGTATGCATATTAACAGACAACTCAATTCAGTTGAGACATGTAAATACGTGAAAAGTCGATCAGCTAAGATAGCTAAGATATTTGCCATTATCGTGCGGGAACAAGTCGCCTGGGTAGCGCTAATGTTTCACAATTACTTCACATTTCACTATGCATTCTTACTGCTCCCTCATTTCAGATTAGAAATGAATAATGAAGAAAGGAAATGAGTTCAGGAAATAGCTAATTCTGCGTCAAAATTTCAAGATAAAGAGCAGTGTAAGTCAGGCGGTCAGTAGTGAATTTGCATACCTTACCGGTGGAGGTCATGGACCATCCGATGACATTCTTGATATTGCTAAGAGACTATAATAGCTGCGAATCTCTGAATTTTCAGTGACTGAGAAATTTTACGTATCCCTGACAAGAAGTTCGCATTTTTTTCGACTTATGGCCAATAGGATCATCAATTATGTGATATAAAAAAAAATTTGAAAATAGAAAACTTTTGTCAATTTCCTGCAAAGCTTGGCATCTTAACCAGTTCAAATCATTTACAGACTATTGTTAAAAACAATTGAGGCTATATTCTGTCAGTCATCATTCTATCATTTCAGAGAAATTTTCTTTGTTCATTCTGTAATTATCCACATTTACACCAGCAGAAATTTGCAGCTGCTACAAAATAGTCGAAGAAGACTATCTCAGACATATTTAACTTGTATTTGAAGCCATATTCAACATCAACTGCTCTTGCATCGTCACCATCACATGTAGGCCCATATGTTTTGTTAGAAGACAACCTGTTTAATTAATGCTGAATTGACCACGGAAGTTGCTAACTATTCTCGGCAATTTGAAAACTAAATCTAAGAGCTTGCAGACAAAAGCCTCAAGGTTGATCGAAATTTATTCGATACGCAGACGACACTTTAGCCATTTTCACTTCTGAGACTAAAGCTGAAGAATTTTTACCGTCTTGAAGCATAGCAGCATTACGTTTACTATGGAAAGATCTCGTAATAGCAGCGTTAATTTCCTGGACATGTCGGTTTATGTCTCGGAAGATACTCTGTGTATTAAATGGTTTGTGAAAACGACGAACACATATCTTTATACGCCTAGTATATCATGTACTGCGAATAGTTATAAAGTAAATGCCATCAAGGCTTTATATACCAGATCCCGGCGTCTCAGCTCTAGCGAGGACGACAAGATTCGAGCTTCCAATACAGTAAGAGACATTTTTGCTCGTAACGGCTACAAAGCCAGTTTCATAGAAAAGGCCGTTAAGGAAAGCAATTGTCCTCGTGAAATGCCCACCACCGATAAGAAAGAAATTTTTTGGAGAATTCCATTCGTAAAAGAAAGCGAAAAAGAAATTCGCAAAGGAGTTTATCAGTTGAACAAAAGTACTAGCAAAAGCAAAATGCGTCTAGCCTTTTGCAGCTATAAAACTCAAAATATGATAAAAAACAAAGACCCAGTCCCCTTTTCCGTGTCTTCATCCATCGTATATGAATACATGTGTGAATGCTGCGAACAGTACTACATCGGTGAAACACGGAAACATGCACAAACCAAAATAACCTATCATATCAAAGGCAGACCAGCATCAGAGATATCTATGCACATTCATCCACTCTCTCGTGATTGCTTTAAAATTCTCATGCGTACCTCGAACACACGTGTCGCTGAATCTCTATTCATCAAGCAGTACATCGACGAGAAGGAGATATTGATGAACAACAACTTGCGATCGGAAGAACTCTTTTTATTTTAAACTTTATTTTAAACTATTTTTGTATAAACGTGTCGATGTTGTATTCTTTTAGACTGTGTATGCCACTGATTATGAGCGTAAACGCTTGAAAGCGCTATGGTGAATAAATTTCGATCAACTAAATCTAAGAGCTCTCACCACTAAATTGATCAAAGATGAAATGTTGATATCAATTGCTACTGACTGTTCACAACTTTTCAAGGCTGATAAACCTAGATTGCTTTTGAACGAAGGCATCTTATCTGACTTTTATCTGACAAATATGGAATACGAACAGATTTAGCCTTACTGCAATTTTTACTTTCAGTCATAAGTGTTAGGCCTGCACTTCTTAATGTGAATGGGATTAGGTAGAAAACATAGTATTTTCAGAAGATTAAAAAGTCAACTTTTCGGTACGAGGAGCGATATCTTTGTCGAGAGAGTGCAGCAATGATATGAGCAACAATGATATCGCTTAGAATGCCTAAAAGGACTTTTAATCGAGTGAAGGTAACTTATTTCTATGCATACATCTCCCTCCAGAGTAATGTTACATATCTTGGCGTCCTATTTGTCGGCCAAACTTTAGAAGTCCATGGCCATGCCTGCATGCATGCATATTTCATTCCATGGACTAGCAATAGACATGCAACTAAACATAGCAAAAGAAGACTTTTTGAATTTGCTTTTGATCAGAATTATACCTTAGTGTCCAGTGTTTGTTACATTCTATTAATTAACCAAATAGCGACTTCAAAATGAAAAGAACCGCAGAAATGATGATAAAGAAAATAACAGTTAAAGATACAAAGATCCAAGGAGTCAATTTTATCGAATATTGTCAGCTATATGACAGAAAACCAAAATACTGGTATTGTTGATAATTGTTTTAATAATAAAACGTTTACCAATTTCATATTTTTGATTCTGCATTCGTCGTATATGATTCAACTGAACACATTGTGATGCTCCTATGATTCAAATGCTAGATTTAAGCACTTGGCAAGGATATTCAACGTAATTACAATCAAAATAATACATTGAGAAAATAAAATTATGACGTAAATATATATACTTTGCAGCGTGAAAGTTCACGAACTGCAAATTGTTGACCACAAAGACTGAAGAGTTGAACAGCGACTGTAACTAATGTCCAGCCGCTCTGAGGGTATGGCGATATCAACTTTAACATAATGCGAGAAATACGATAAATAAGATAATTGTCAAAATTTAAACATAAACAAGCAACTTTTCTAAATGACAGTTAACGACTCTGTGACCTCATCAGAAAAATGTGCGTCATCAACTTATCAAGCAAAAACCTTAATTAGTCATTCCATATTTGAAAATCATATCAACAGGCATCTAAAATTATAACAGATTTTTTTTCAATTTGAGCCGGCGTGAAACTATTAATCGAACAGAGTGATTGCATACATACATGTACAATTTTTTTCCGGGACAAAAGTAACGCATTGTAAAAAATTATGAAGACATTGATGCCTAGTCATGCACTCGATAAACTAGCTCCATTGAAAACAGCAAAAGGGACAAAACTGTCATTGAATTTAAGCATGTATTGTGTCAAAGTTCTTAACAATTATTTTCTTTCATTAAAATGCTTCAAAATTAGAATTTGGTTAATGTAAGTTGCCTGTATGCACTTGAATTTCAGTCGCATTTTAAGATGGGTCTTCGCATATTAAGTCGGTTATTGTAGTTATATTAACGATGCTCGGAAACTGGTGGAAAAATGTATTGCAATTACACTTATTTCTAGTAACTAGTGCGTTGTGGTCATCCATTCGCACTCCAGCTTTCATTCGCACTTCAGCTTTCACGGGAGGCGGTTGTCCGTCTCGTGGGTAGCCTCACGCGACACCCAAACCCGCTTCTTCACCTGTCTCTATCACACCGATCGCTTCGAAACTTATATCTACGGCTTCACCACTCTACAAGCATTCATGCAATTCTTATCTCTGAAGAAACTTTCTTGAATTAAGATCAGTGTCCTGCATTTTTTATATTATCTACTGCGCATTAGTTGCAAGCAATTGCGCTATCATTGATGTCAATTTACACTTCTCGTGTGTCTCTCTTTCATACATGTTTGCACAATGCAGTCTCGCGAGCTCTCAACAGTTCCCTCAAAGCGCAACACGCGAGAAGACTTGCTACGTCTGCGCGGTTCTGCAAATTTCCCCATATCCTCGGTCAGCACGACGCAAACTGTGGTATCTGAGACTCCTTGCTGAAAGATGCTAACGCCTGTACCGGCGAAGCTGATAGTGCGACTGTGATTCATTCCATCAGCTGAAGATGACTGCGGAGTTATCTCTTCCTACCGATCTAGGTGCGTGCGCCCTGCATGTTTACGTCATGATCACGGTTTCCCTACGCGTCAAGAGCGATCGCAATACGGACCACGTCGTCCTTCGTCCACTGCCACGTGCTGATCGCCATTGTATTCCCATCAGACGATCGGTAAACTTCGGCCTTCTCAACATCGTTCCTTGGCCAACAAGATTGAGGACATAATTGAGCTTCGTCGAGATGAATCAATTGATATATTCCTGCTAACTGAAACTTGGCATGACTGTGATGCTGTTTGTCTCCAACGCCTAAGATCAGCAGGTTTCGCGGTTACTGATCAACCTCGCTCAACGATTGCACCCTGACAATATGTCAACAAATCACGGTGGCGTCGTTGCCTTCTCATCCAAACCCAAGATTTTCGTCTAACAAAACTTGACTGTCACCGCACATTGACTTTTGAAGTGCTGTGTACCCGAATTTTCTCTCGATCAACGTCATGCGTAGTGATCCTTGTTTATCGAACCGGTCCTGTGACGTCACAATTCTTCATGGAATTGTCTAGTCTGCTCGATATATTCATCACCTGCAACGACTCACTGTTTCTTGCTGGGAATTTCAACATTCATATCGAGAAACCTGACGATACAGCGGCGCGTCTCTGCTTGACCTTTTCGATGCGTATGGTCTCACTTGTTGCAGGGCCCGATACACGACTGTGGTGGTACTATTGATATTGTCGCCACAAGATCTGATCTCCTACCTATGGCCACTAGAGTCTCCGATCCTGGCCTATCGATCATCGGTTGATCAATTGGTCAGCTCCTCTTCAGCGTCCTCCAACAGTGTATCATACAGATCAGTTCATCCTTTCCGGCGTCTTGATGTTGACTCTTTCGCATATCCGTGGCTTCGTCTGACATTGGTGATGTTAATCTATTTGTTGCATCTGATCCTGAGAGACTTGCAGCTAAGTACAACAACAATCATCACCGCTATTCTTGACTTTCATATTCCCTGGAAAACTGTACGCTGTCGCCACGCACCTCTGATCCGTGGTACGACGAAGACTGTTTACGTTACAAACGTCAGGTCAGAAGGCTCGAACGTCAAGTCAAGCGTCTTGCTCGAATTTGCTTTCTCCTGAAACTGTCGCCAGAGCAGCAGAACTGAAAGTCACTCGTCTTTCATTTTGTTTTTTTTGTTTTTCGTTACCGAAATCTCACAAAGTCGAAGCGTGAGCAGTTCTGGCGCTCTAAGATTTCGGCTGAGCAGCACCGTCCAAAACTGTTGTGGTCATCCATAAATGGCTTGTTGGGACGTGGGAAAACCAAGCCTGACGTACACATCACGGCAGGAGAATTCCATCGGCATTTTGACAGTAAAATCAACGCCATATATCGGTGTCTTCCTGCCTCCACCAAACCTGACTTCTCTTCAGCACCAGCGGGTTGCTCTTTCAATGAATTCCGTCGCCTATCCATCTCCAATATTGTATCAGCCACATTAAAGCTTCCCAACAACAAAGTCATAATGATCCTTTGCCTACTCATCTATTGAAGTCTAACATTGATATTCTCGCACCATTCATCGCTCATACTCTCAATGAGTCACTGAGGTTGGGCTCGTTCCCGAGTCTGTGGAGAGAAGTCAACATCACTCCGGTTCTCAAGAAGGGTCAACGATGTTCTGATGATCCTACTTCATACCGCCCAATATCAAATCTTTGTACTCTATCTAAATACTTGAGCGTTTCGTCGCCCGTCAGCTCCTGATCCATATTAAGGCTCACTCTTTGTTTCCATCCTTACAATCGGCTTACCGCTCTTATCATTCCTGTGAGACGGTTCTGTTGAAAATTACATCTGATATTCTGCTTGCTTCTGATAAAGGTGACCTTACCCTCCTCTGCCTACTTGATCTGACATCCGCTTTCGATACCGTGAATCACAAACTCCTACTGAAAACGTCTGGAATTATCGTTCGGCCTTGGCGGGACAGTTTTAAGATGGTTTTCGTCCTTCCTCTCAAACAGGCAGCAATGCGTATCCTCGAACGGCTCCAGTTCCACTCCGCCCACTGTCGTCTATGGTGTCCCACAAGGCTCTGTCCTGGGCTCAATTATTTTTGAGTTATATATTGCTGATTTGGCCGATGTCATCAGATCTCCTGGATTGCAGTTTCATTTTTTTACGCTGACGATATTCAGATTTATGCTCCTGCTCTCCTTCGGACACTGATTCATTGACACGACGCATGACTTCCTGTATCAATGAAGTTTCAAAATGGCTACACTCTAACTGCCTTCAACTTAACATCGCCAAGACTGAAGTGAAGTGGTGCTCTTCACAACGTCGTCAGAATTTTGGTTTTTGCCTCACCTTCCACTGTTCATAGGCAGCCCATTCGGTAACACTAGTCAAGAAAGTCCGCAATCTTGGCCCTCTGTCTCGTAATTCGACCCTCTCCATGAAATGCCAATATTCAGCAGACAGTTTCTTCGTGTGTTCAGCGCTCTTCGCCAGATAAAAGATCCAATTCGTAATTGTGTTCCTCAGTCGGTTTTGTCTACTGTTATAGTCAGCATTGTGCACTCGACCGTCTCAAGTACTGCTGCAGCTTATACCAGGACTTACCATCAGTATCATTATCTCGACTGCAATCGGTCCTTCCGCTGTTGCAGACTCATCTTCAATTCTCGCAGCGATTGACAACATCACGCCTTTGGCTTACCTCCTTTACAATGGGCTCCCTATTCGATATCGGCGCATTGAATACCGACTGTTGGTTATAGTGTTTCGTTGTCTTAATGATGACGGTCCCTATCCCTACCTTCAGAAGCTGTCTCCAGTTGGTTTCTGAACTAATCCCCATCGATGATCACACCTGCGGAAATCATCGTCTCTGATGGCTCTAGCGTATACCCACCGACGCGCCGTAAAACTATTGAGTGCCCGAGCGTTTTAACCCATGCGCCGCTCGTGTTGGAACAAACTTTCCATTATCATTTAAATCAACTGCATCCGTTCTCGTCACTTCAACACGAAACCTTAAGCACCACAACTCACTTTCGCACTGTTTCGGGTGACCCCGTTTTTCTCTCTCTCTCTCTCCAGCATTTACCATAACACTGTTTACTTCCCCACCTCCTATTTTCCGATCCCGCGATGTTATGTTGTAATCCTCTTGTCATAATTAGTAAAGTGGCCTTGTAGTGTCTAACGAACCTGCCACTTAAACAATTATTCGTGGAAATAAATAACCCTACCATAACAATACCTACCCTACCTAAATAAACATTACTTACTCGTAACTATCTATATTTCGCAGGCTTCGTGAAATAGCGCGTAGTGCACTCGAGATATCCTAACGTGTTAATACGCACTCCGATTTGCCCCAACAGAAAGAAACCGATTTGGGTGAATTTTCTCCTGCCTAGAGCTGTCAACCTTGTTCACGTACCGGTTACATTTCTGAGTACATACGACATTGCACTGCTTTCGCAGCCCTTTACACAACCATTAGAAAAATCCTATACCGCCACCGTTGGCCAATCCCATCGCATCAATTTATACGCCGTTGAAGGCGACCACTTGAAATTTGCCTCCTCCATCTCATTCTCAAACTTCGCTCGCAACTGAATATATAGTGGGAATGGCAATATGAGAAAGCACTCTTCCGGCTAGATAATTGTAGAACAATTTGAGAATTTTCAGTTCGTTCTTCGGGCTCGCGAGCCGGCACAATTTCATAGTTCAGCTCAGTTCCCACGACCAATTGCTAGTAAAAACCCGTTCGCCTCAGTTCGATTGAAAATAGATACATTGTTCGAAAGAAAACATCGAGTTCAGACATGAGAGATAATCAATAGTTCCAAATTCGATTGAGTTCAATCATTTTTCTAGATAGGAAAATCAAATGACGAAGAATTAGAAGCAAATTCGCCGAGGGGCCCAGTGGGGTGAAAGTTGCGATAGCCTGCTGGTCAAGAGGTTGGAACAATTACAGCAATTGTAATTGCCAATTGAAGAAGTTTTTATTTTTTAAAGTAATTACAAATTATAATTGTAATAGCGGAAAATTCAATTATAATTCTAATTGAAGAAAAAATGCTGATCAATTAACACGTCCCTTACTTATTGTCTTTTCGGTTTGAAATAACACAGAATCCAAGGATCGTTATATTAAAAATTGAAGCATTCAATTTTTTCAAACTTTCTTGTTCACATAAGGCTTAGATTACTGTTGAGTGTTGACTAACAGGCCTATAATATGGGCCATGCGCATGTGCACAGCCTACAATCCCTACCCAAGTACAATTGAAGCCTACATATAAGAAGGTCTGATCTTTGTGTCGCGTTTATACCGAATTTCTAGAATGGGTCTATTACAGCAGAACATAAAAAATTACAAGTGTCATTTAATATGTGGGTATTTTCGAATTTATTCATCATTATAGAGGTCAAAAGTATTAATAACACCTTTTTGAGGGGGCCCCCAATCATTTGATATCAAAAGAATGTACATGTAAGAGAATGGGTTTGCCTGGGTAATGGGACGATCTTTATAAGAGGAGAAGGGCGCAAACATGTACCGTCGACATAAGACTTATCTCATGGACTCCATCCGGATTAAGTTTTTTGGTATACTCCACCTTAAAGTGATCATTTGGAAGGTTGAAGCGTTGCAATTGCAATAGACAAAAGGTTCTACTTCTTTCACTATCTGGTACTCAATATCAAAATTACTAAGACTTGAAATCGTTTTGAACAACTAACCTCATAAGTGACCAAACACTGTATTGGAAAAAAAAATGGATTGTAATTCGCCAATTGTGTAATTAACACAAATTACAAACTTTTGAGGCAATTGTAATTGCAATAGAAGATTTAACACTAGAAGCGCAGGACGCTTTTGAACTACCTAGAAGCGCGGCTGACTTCAATTGACGCCGAGATCAACTCTAGCTCCCACCACACACGCATACAAGCAAGCAGCCGCGGCAGTGATAATTTTAAGTATCGAGTTAGGCGTGCACGCGCTTGTTGTATGTCAGATTGTCAGTGTGTGCAGGAAGCCATTCAAATCATGCTTTTATTTTCCTATCTTTCTCCCTAATCTCTATGTGCCGCTAGCATGTCAACAACCGCAGGTCGTCGGAGGTGGCCTTTGGCTGTTTTCTACAACGTCTAGACCTCGCTGGCTTGAATGCCTACATTCTCTATAAAAAGGCAACTGGCACCAATATGCAAAGGCCGAATATGCAACCTTCTACTGGATGCGACTTGTCAGCCTGACCTCCGCGGTGGACATGGCGGCGCGGAAAGACAATCAACACCATTGCATCAAACCTGATCCAGCCCAACAACGCCCCTACTTCCCATTGGAGCGACGGATCAATTGTGCTGTCAACAGTCACTGCACGGAGGAACAGAATTAGTGGACACGATGCTCAGAATGTCTACGTCCAGTTTGTGGCAAAATCCATGGCCACTGTCTGTGCAGGTGTGCACAATTTCCATTGAAATCTTTACATGTAGACGCCTGAAATAAATCTTTGATATGGTTTACTTGTTTTCTCTTTATAACTGTACATAAATATATTCTTAGTAATTTAATACGTATCAAATTGACGTCATCCGCGCTTCTAGTAGTTTTGCCCCAAAATTCCTAAAAGGGGTCCATCACAATATTCTTAACACTTTCAAATTATCATTAGCTCAAAAAATAAAAAAAAACGTCAGTGAAGAGCAAATCCGAAAAAAATCCGGAAGCACTAACTATTAATAAATGAAACATTGTAAACTACGTTCAATTGACACCGTACACCGCGCTTGCTTCTATTTCAAAGTGGAAATCATAATTGTAAAAATTATTACTATAGTGCAAAATACATATTAAAATTGTGCCAGTTGCCCTCCAGCCCTGCTGCTGATTCATAATTTAGATTTTGACAGCAAACTTCGTTATTGAATTTCTCTAAAAAGTTACTGGTAGTTGTCTCGGCCATAGGCATACAAATAATCATAATACTCACAATGTCATATGATTAGCAGGTTATTGCAGTGCATTATCGACGAGGAACATTAAGTAATTTCTACTGCATATCGAATGATATTTAACAGTTTATGACTGCCAAAGAAATTGCAATTACTTCTCAGGATTGTCTCCGTCATGGCAATTAGGATAGACAATCGCTTTTCGGCAGTGTAGATGAACACAGCAATAGTGCTTACGCACATTTTGCTATTCTCGCTTTGTACATTCGGTTTCGTATTCTAAAATCTACCAAACATTCGGTTCTCTACCGTTTACACTGGACTGTAGGAAATTCATATTTCATTCTCCTTCATTCTGCTTCTCAGTCACTTAGTGGGCTGCAACCATGACAACTGTGTTGTCAAAAAACGTAATAAAAACTTTCATCTTTCCAAATTCAAACGCTTGTCAATCAATATATCTGGAATTTACAGAACAACCCATTTAAGAGAGAAAGTTTTCTTTCCTTCTAATATCCAGTCGATTCTTGAGGAATACTTTAAACAACTTTTCAATTTGTACGTAGGCAATAATGTGATTTTACATGAAATTTGCATTTTCAAATGTTAGGCAAACAATCCAGACTTTTGTCAAGTGCAAGCAGACAAAACAGGCCGACCACGGATACTCACGGATAAATCATTTGATTTGAACGTCTTGAGCAGTTGCCGATTGTTCAACCTGATAGAAGAAGGCATTACACGATGACTAAATGGCTACAACAATCCGCAGCTTTCCTCTCTCCAAAACTACTTCTATCTGAAATAAATACTTCCCAAAGCCGATGAAAATTTTCAGAAGAAGAAAATGCTCTGCTGCAGTGATGTGAAATATCTATGTCCATCTATTGTGGACAATTCATTGTTTCCTGCAGTGACACTTCACTTCCTGATATCCTACCGTGTATTGTCCGCGAAAGCAGTAAGCAGTAGCTTCGCTCCGGCTTTTTTTTGGCTGTGCATCGCATACATTTATATTCTGCTCTCCCTGCGCGTTTGCTTCAGAAACCTGATGCAATACAAGTCCAAAGTCTGACGCTACCTATGATGTTTTGCCTCGCAATTTCACAAACCTTCATGCAAATAAATTGTGTTTTTCCAGATAGATCGGTACCCAGTTTCAGTTTACTTCAACAGTGAGAAGCTGCAGTAGTCACCGTAACCACATTGGATTTAATATCATCTGCGGTTTATGATTATACGGTTGTACGCACCCCTTTACAACACCACGTACACTTCGGCCTGCCTATTCAGTGATCCCCCTCTGTGTCTATGAATTCTGCCGACTCACAACCATCTTCGCACCGTAACTACCATAAAGACAAAACAGTAAATCGAGAATCAGTAGAACTGCTAGCCTATAGTCATCACTGATAGAAGAAGATTCCGATGAGGACCCGCAACTATGTATGGAGCGGAAATTCATGCGTTATTCGTTGCTATTTTCAAGGAAAATCGGCCTCCTGAAATTGATAGATCAGAGAAATAATTCCATCGAACGCTGCCCTCCCGGTAGAAGGTTGGATCGCTCTGCGGCTCTGCATTGAGCATTAGCCCGTAAGCTGATTTACCCTCTAGCCTATCTAAGAGTCTCAATCTATCTGAGAATGGATCTGAATCTGAGTCCCGCTAACATGCACCCGAAATGATGCGAGAAACTTTGGTTTGCTATCTTGGAATGTCTGCCTATAGAAAGATCATTAGAAGACAGATTTTTATTCTTTAAGATCACGACCTGTACAGCGTCCTTGTCAAGCACACGCCATTCACGTCATTTAGACCGGCAGAGCTCAGTCATCAATAAATGTATGAAATCGACTCAAGAAGATAATGAGAAAGCAATACAATTAACTTCCGATTTAAATATTAACTTTGGACTTCCAACGTCAACAATGGCTCTCCTATAATTCAGAAGAGACAAGCCCAGATAGAAGATAAAAGACAGTTTCACGTCGTATAGTGGTCGCGACTTATCTTGTCTCGTGATATTTCTGCCTCATAATTTGCGGCATCTAATGATAACGACTTGAATGTATGACTTAAACTTAACTCCATGTCTATTTTACATGCTTTGTCATCTTGTATCATTATGATCAAGCCACAGCTGACTATACTTCAATACTGCCTATTACTATTATTTTTAATATTAATAAGAGATTTACTACTCTAAATCGACAGAAAAAGTAGCAGATAACAATGATGAGGGATGGACCCGGGAATCGACTAGACTCTACTTAGACAAAACTAGCCAGAATAGACTAACACTTCCACGCCAGCCTTATCCCGGCAGAGCGATTTATCGGGAAATTTCGACTGCTCAGCGGCGTTCAAAACGAAATACATTACCCATTATCTGTTCCACTATTAGACCCTCCAATAACGTCCGTTCCCTTTTGAAGATTTGGGAAAGGAACACATGGCCTAAGCTCTCAACATGTATCTGACACTATCCATTGTCATGTGATAGCAGTTTGTGGAACCACGATTGGTTAAATTACCAATCGGGAGTGCCCCCTGTAGCATCTATATATCGGTCAACCGGGAAACAACATCTTAATAGAACACATCGATAAGATAGGGCCTGCGACGCCGGTACTCGGTCAACCTTCTTCTCCACTTTTGCACATCTTAGGAGATTGAGATGGAATCACCTCTATGTCAAAAACTCATGCAAACTTTCTTCCATTAATCCTTTGTATGCTACCGCCCAAACTCTGATTCGAGCCATATGTTTGATGTTAACAATTGATTGAATTGTGGCCAAGAGTTGAATAAACGCAATAAATTCAATTTTGGTGGACTAAGCCTAAATTGTAAGACACCGCTCCAGCCTTGATAATTTTATGTTGGCCTGTTATCGGCGCTTCCTCGGGCAACAAGATCAAATAATTCTCCTATACTACCTCAGAATATATTATACCAAAAAATATACACAATATTAGAATCTATATTATATAATATATGCAAAAAGGCATAAATCTATGTACACAAACTCGATGACTTTGTACAGAAAAATAGTTTCCAGTATCCATGTCAAATCAAAAGTATAAACCAAATATAGGTGCACTTCAAATGCATCCCATGAGATGATTCTATCTCCATCAATTATCTGATTATTCTCTGTACACAGAAGCTTGAAGCAGCCTTCGAAGTATTGTCGATTTGTCATGCTAACCTACATGGTTGCATATAATGAAGATTACCAAAAACATCCTTTAAGAATCCTGATCTGCGGTATGCTGTGCCATGAAGGCTCTTTCAAAGTGTAGATAAACTGCTATTGCGCTGCCTACCGTCAACCCCCGCCTTAGAAGCCATAGAGCGCGTATAACCAAAATAATCATTGTCCCCCCAGACGTACTCCACTCAGTGTCTCTGACTTGACCTGATGCTTTCTTCTCCGTATTTATATTCAATACCTTGGATTAGAAACCAAGTCAAACCACTATATTAAAAGAATTCATTTTGCTTTTAGTAGTTATTACTTCGAAACGCAAATCTGCCCACGCGATGAGCTATTTGCAAGCAATTAACCAGCCCGGTACCGTATGCGCAAACACCCCGCCCCTTCTCGTTTATTAGCAGACTAATTCCATCCCTATCGTTATCTCTCCATGCTTCGGCAGCATTTGTCTATGTCCGGGTTCCGCTGCGGCAGCTACGAGGATGATGACGCTGCCTCTCCTTGCAGTCACACAGGAGCAACGCCCACACGATGCTACGTCAAATTCTACAGAGCTCCGGCCCTGTATGTTGTGGCACTTTACGCACGCACTGATATCCTTCATCTGTCTACAGAGACCAGCGTGACTCAGGATATGCTATTTTATCGAGGTACAATATCAAATTTAGTGGCACAGGATTAAAATTACTGCAACATTCGACATGTAAGCCTTCCTTGAACGACAGCAACATCTCATCCGATCGCTATCGGAGATTGACTACCTCTACTCAAGTGAATAATTCGGGCGAAATCAGCGCGCAGAACAAACTGGTATTATACTCCCTAGTCAAGGTCGTTTGGTTTCTTAACTAGTGTTTCGAGTTCAATGCTTCTTCAGTTCCTTGTGTCGATTACTTTCGTCGCAGCATGTCAGCATGCTACTTCATCTTTTACTATGTGATTCACTGACCTACCGCCCTTCCCTGCCTCCGACACGTCAAAAGCCCTCCATTCAGATAGTTACACACGAAAACCCCTAGAATCATTGCTGTCTTTTCGTTTATATACCCGTCACGATGCTAGAATCCATCAGCTCAATCTTATCAGTACCTCAGCGCAAGGAGCCCACGGAATATCCAGACTAAATCAACCAGTGCAACAACAGGTCCAAAGACATTAGACCCTCACGCATGTAAATAAACACTATTAATTAGGATCACACCCATTTAAACATTCTTGTAATCCTATGCCTCCAGAGATAACGGCTGAGCAATTGAAATAATCGAGCTGATGTTGTTAAAAATAGATCCAACTTGACATTTTCCAAAAACAACACTAAAGCACGTCAATGCATAGGAATGATTAATTGAGGATTTGTTGAATGTTGAATTTTCATTCTTTTGTTCAGTTGTCATCCAAGATAAGAATAGGGTCTAATGTAATTTCTAATTTGAATGCTGTGATGAAGTAGAGCATAATTGAATGCTTTGTCGATTCGAATCACATAGTTAAGGAGGATTTTTTGAATAAAAGCACAGACTCCTGCCAGGCATGGTCCAGAGGGCCCCCCTAGATAAGTGTCGGATGGGTAGGGTGAGGGGGGAAAGTGATTAAAGCGGGGAGTGAGTAGGTTTAGTGGTTTGGACCCGCCTTGTTACCGTAATAAGCCCATTACGTGAATTACGAAAACTTTTAGATAATGACGAGTAAATTACAGAACGTTCCCATTGCAGTTATTCTCCAGTCGTCCTACGACCAGAACGGTATCTACTTGTGACATGGGATAGACCTGTGGACATAGGAGTGGATCCACAACTTGAAGGAATCACCATTACCCGAATAGAAGGAGATTTCGGAACGTTAACCTGAGCCGGCAACCTCTATTAGTGGGAAAACTATATAGGACAAAAATAAATTAGGAATTAATAGGAGTACTACAACTAAAAATTCTTGGAGAAGCACATCCACACTGGAATTAAAAGTGGCCTAACGGTCGAGTCTCCCATTCCCACGGATTCAGGAATCGCTATAGGATTATTGTAGTGCTGGCTCGGCATGTACAACCACTTGGCCTGGAATTGAACCACGGCTACTTTAATTTCCTTCAAGGGTCAGGCCCATTGATCCGTGTGTATACTACCCGTCAATGACACCCGTACCAGCAACAGGTGGGCCCACAATCGGACCAGGATCGATCACAACTGCCGGGTAAACTAGGATACGCACATGGACGAGCCGATCGGTGATCAGCCCCTAAACGGGTCCTCGGGCGTTTTCACAGACATTCCATCAGATACACGGGAATAGTCATAATTGCAAAAGCCATGACGCATTCATTACGGCATGGATGGTCACATCCTATTAGGAATTTCACTTTCTGGAAGATTTGGAATCGACTGAAGGGAACCCCCAAAGGCTAGGACTTGGATGGATAGGTCTTGGACTCTTTTGGAATTTGGAAATACTGGGATATATGGGAAATGGAATATGGCTGATGGGGCAATTGTTTAAAGGGAAGTCACCGGAGTATCCGGACATCACACAGGACATAACCTGGATTCGTGTTGGACCTTTATGGCAAAGGAAAACAGTTGCCTAATCACCATTCAGGGTTTATCAGATCGGACAAACCTGGATATCAGTAATAGGACTATCACCAACCACGAGCATTGACACTAACCGTAAAAATGGATGGCCTGTGGAATGATGGAATCAATTAGACTAGGCCATAGGCCTGTATAATAGTTATAGATATTCAATCTTCTTGGACTTCGGCCGCGTGTTCAAAGGATAAGATAAGGGAGTCAGGGGTTATTGGTCATTCTAAAGCATAATAAGCACAGACGTGTTCCATCTACAACTCCGGGCCCAAAATAATGACGCCTTTAAAGCAACATAAGGTGCAATCTGTATTGGACTGGAAACCCAGGCTCTCTACCGTACATGCTAACAAAGAGCCTCGCTAAAGGAATACCCACCCGCCCAGGTGACTTCACCGTCTAATATGGACCGTGGACTATCGGACTACTGAACTACCGTTAGGTCATTTCGCGGTTCACGCTTTCAGTTTTCCACCCCCACCCACACGGAATCTCGAATAATCCCGGCACATACCACGTGAAATACCTACTACATCAGTGCCCGTCGTGTCCAATTCAGAGGAATACGCCGTCTACAGGACATCCCAACACTCTGTCCTCTCTACGAAGTTGGACATGCCCATTTAGGCATACAGGGATTGGTACCCCTCATCACGCTTTCCCTGCATGTTGGCTTTAAATGGCCGAACCACGACATCTAAAACCTCACAGCGGTGAAAACCTCGTTGCCACTACGCACATATCTACTCAAATGCACACCGTCCAGTACCTGCCAACAGCCAACTTAGGCACCTACTCCCTGTGTAGAAAGCTCACGGCATCCGACCACATCTCCCTCATATACCGCCAATCCTTCATTCCCTTGAATAACCACATAGCACCATATTCCACACACCATAATCTAGGTCACTTGTTAATCAGTGAATTGAATACGGCAATATGATTTCTTTCCGTACGTACACTTTTCTTGATGATTTAACTTCTGAAATACTATATGTCCGTGTCTTCAGTCACCACATCCTAATTTAAATGGATTATGACATATTTTTTATCATTTGCGCATTATATAGTTCCAATAATAGTCTCTTGTATTGGCAATCTCTTCCTAATTGCTGTATTAGGCCAACACCAAATGCCCTGAGTTCTTGCATTTTTTTAATTCTACATTCACCAATTAATTGATCTGTTTTTTTCTCAAAACATGAAATCTATTTTATTCCTCATTCAAAATACAAAGTAAGTACCAACCGGTAGATTCTTCGATCGCCATTTCAGATTTGATTGATAAAAATTTGTGCGGTTCGAGGTCTCTCCAGAGTTAGGTGCCTGAATATGCTTAGGAACATGAGATAGTTTGGCATGTGCGGCACATGTTCTGGAACCTAGGAAAGAAACCCACGAACAAAAAGGTAAAGTAAACTTGGCTAGATTCTTAGATTGTTGGAATTATTCTTAAACTTAAACATCCTCGTAATTCATCAATACATTTTCTCCAGTTTTTTTTTACTGGGGATTCGTCATTTTAATCCCTGAAAATCTTATATTTTTTCCAAAGCCATATGTAGGGCTATACATAATATTGACTTCGGATACGAAGCGATGTGATTCCATCGCGTAGTAGGCATATTCAAACCAGATCTATTTTCAAACTATAAAAATACTATACAATAGAAAAATAATTTGAACAATTAGCATAGCCTAATTGCCTTCTTACTTCAATTGTAATTCACGAAGTATTTTTTTAATATTTTTGCTTTTTATTGAAATGAAAAACTAAAGATACTGTATGCTATCCATTTATTTGCGAAAATAGTTGGACAATTGCCGCAGTTAGATAAACGTTTTATATTATGAAATAAAGCGTGCTAACACATTATAGATTTGCTCCAAAGGTTCAGACCTTAAATAATAGGGCGTTTTGAGATGGCCACCTCATCATTTATTCCTAGTGATCCACCCAATAAAAAATGTTGATCAATTTACTGTATTCAACTCACCCACAAATTTACACCACACAATTCCCATGAATGTGAGAATGACTTTATACCACAGGAACTCTTGAAGGAAAAGTTTACATTCCCGGCTTAACCAAATTCACAATGGCGCACCTCTCTGGTATTCTCTGCCACGCAATGGGAGTGCCCTAGCACACCTTAACGTTCAATCGAACCTATAGATCCAATAGCACTGGAAGTGGGAAAATAAGGCCAATAAACGTGGCCATACGGATGCCTAACACCAGCAAGCAACCGCGCAGCGCTCAGTTTTGACCTCCGCTAAAAGACTTGGTCCCAATGATATTGCAGAATAATCTTGGCATGTACCGTCTTAATTTCAGATGCATTTTGGCAACCCCCCATGGCACCAGTCCTTGTTTAATCACATGACACCTTTGGTTCGCAACCCGTCTCAGTGTGTCTCGTATTTTTATGACCCACTCCGTCTCCGTTTGTTGAATTATCCTCTTATCCGGAATTTGTTCTCCCCCATACACCCATGGAGTAAGTTTTCCAATTGAATACGAATATCTCTTCTTTGTCATAGTCCACCGTCAACACCACCTCATCAGTCTCCTCTGTTACAGCAATTCAATTCAGCCCGTCCTGTTTGATTTTTACCTTACTGCAATTACTTTCGAAGTAATTGAGGGTTGAACCCGCGTTACGGAACTAGGTAGCACTAACTTGTATTATAAGATTTATGTTAGACAGCTCTAATCTTTCCTCGTTCTATTGTCGTATGTGTAAGTAGACAGCCTTCAACAACTACGTTCAAGATGCTAAGCCTGTCTAGCTATACCAGCACCACCAAAAATTAATGCAAATTTGAAAATTTTCTTTAGAATTAATTATCTCAGGATATATTGAACAATACGCGCCGCGTAGAACTTTCTAAAGCACCGCCAAGGGCCCTACGCATCACTCGCGCTATGCTATAATCTTGAAGATAACGCAGTAAATCACTTCAAAGGATGCCGCCGATAGTTACATCGCAATTATAACAGAATTTCTCTCCACCATTTTCAGATTACCGGGTAATCTTTTCGATTCCTTTGTTACAAAGCATTCGCCCTGGCCCATGCATACCATCGGTACAGATACTCTAGGGGTCTCGCAGTTCCTTCCCACCGTTGTGCAAAACTCCATCCCCTCATGCTCTCATACGCCAAGTTTTTAAGTAACAACTTTTGATTTGTTCTATACATTTCAGTTCGGCGTCTGCTCGGGTTCTTTCAACGCTCCTGTCCTGCTGCGTCTTCTGAGAAATCCTGTTTGGTGAAATCCTCGAATCGGTATGTTTAAGCCCCTTGCAGTAAGTTATACACCGTCCCCGGAGTTTAACACTTCCCCTCTGCACTCACTCTCTGAACGAATTCAAGATCCAACTTATTTTTGGTCAATCAGTTTCTCATCTAGAAACTCGTAATACAATTCACCTTCAAACACCTCTTGCACAGTCTTCTATCAGGTTGTGACTCACCACTGTTACTTCTAAAGGCACCCTCACACAGCGTCTCCGCCTTCCAACTAGCAAGATGCCAGTGACATTCGCCGGGCATTCATCAAATACACTATTAAACCCACCTGAGCAGGCAATTGCCTCAGTTACTGCACCCTGCAATACACTGATTGATAACATATCAAATTTAATCTTTAAAAAAATAACCTTTTAATATACACACTGCTATTTGCAACCACAAAGTCAATGTACTCCGCACCACATATGGTTGACAATATTCCACCTCAAAATAGGACTATTTACTTGTTCTCTTTACATTGTGTATGCACCACGAAGTTATTGTTAATTATTGCAGGGCACCTTCCTTAGGCGCATATTGGCCGGCAGTGTGTTTCAATTGATAATTTAATGAATCGAAATTTACTAACTGCTAATTGCAAATCCCCATTTACCCAGGCATGGCTGCCACATAACAGGGCAGTGGCTGTGTCGCTCTTGAGAGATGTGACCACTAGGATAAGATTGATGCTCCTGATTTTAAGGCAGAAATAAGCCGCTATTCAGATCTGCGTCCTTCAAATTAGTTTTCAACCTGCAGGATGCAACTCAATATTTTTAATTATTTCTACCTCCCAACTTTAGGTAGATTATTATTGTTGTCATTATTCCAGTTCACCTCATAACATTTTTGCGATATGATAGTGTGTTATAGCCATATTTCTCTGTTGCATCATTAAACAGTATTTTAACATATAGCTTGTGTTCCGCAACTTCCGTCCATGTATTACATCCTCCTCGATCGACTAATTTCAACCAATCTTTTTATTAATAAGCATGATTAAAGATCCGACCTGGTCTTTCGCTTTCATATAAAGTAACCACATTTTTTTTTAAGAGCACCGGTGATAGAGTTGTCAATGCGGGTGCGTATCAGCAAATCCAAACTGTGCTAAAATAATGTATTTTTTCCGGAAGATATTTACTTTTAATGAGTATTGGAAATAGTAAAAGAATTATTCAAAAGTGGTTGGTTTTTTTTTTATATTTCGATTTATTTTCAAGAGCTAATCTTCATTCTCACTTAAAGATCAATCAAAAGTCATTTCACAAGAGCTAGATGCAAAAGATATGGTGATTAGTGTCTAAGGCTTTGCCTTTCGACTCAGTGTATAGTTGACTGCAGGCTTTAGATTTCAAATCAAGATATTAATCTTTGGGTTACTATTTAGTTTGGCTCGTTTTTTGCCATAGCTAAATGTTTTTAGATCCAAAATTTGTTGCTTGACATGTTTGGTGCTTGTAGATAGCTAATTGAGAAGTGTTTCAATTTCTTTGTTCTGATGTGAACGAGGCCGCTTTATACTGCCAAATTCGAAGTTTTTTGAAAAAAATCACATTTTTCTTCATAGAAATGAAGAAGGAAAAAACCCCGAAGAGTCTGTTCCCCCCCTCCTCTGAAATGACTATTTGCAAGCATAGGAAATTATGTGTTAAAAATCATTTTCTGTGTACCTACTTGTTACAAAACATTACGATTAAGCAATGATTCACATCTATATCAATCACAATACTCAATATGAAATCAACTCCACGTTTAAAAAAATGTTACTTCATCAAACATATTGACCTCTGTAAAAAATATTATCAAAACTGAAGACAAAATGGATTCCAGTTTTAGTTCGAAAATTAAAACAGACAAAAAATAAAAATAAGGTATAAAAAAAAAAAAACTGGAACTCTGTAGTCAATTGTCCAGATCAATTGTGAAGGGCTTGAACTAATTTTATACGAGTATGTGTTACGCAATATTTTGACTGGAGTTGGGGAGAGTTGCGAAGTCAGCAGCACATGGCTTGAAGTCTCCCAGACTTGGGACCCAAAATTATTTAATTTCATTTAGTTGCTTTTCAGACATAATTTTGACAAAGAATTTCATATTTTCATGCACTTTTCTGGATGGTTTTCAGATTTTGCGGATTTTTCATATTTTAATATCCCTGCTCCAGCAGACTGATGAAAGATATCCCCCTTTCCACATGAATCATCACTAATAAGATCAGGACCTTAGGATTTCAGTTCTGTGATCCTGCAATTATTAAATTAATACTTTTCATCTATTAATACATTTCTAAGACGGCCGCTTTAAATGAAGGAGTGTAAGTTCACGACATTTAGTTTGTTCTGATAGGAAACTAGATCACTATCAAGCAGCGTTTTACGTGTGCCAAGTGGTGGTCAGAAGGGGGGGAAGGCGGGATGTATCCCCCCCACCAGCCCAAAAGTATTAGAGTGATCTAAAATAATGAACATTCCAATTTATCACTATTTAACATCAGCAAATTCATACATTTTAGCTTCCAAGCAATAATTTGGCAAATGTATCTGCCAAACCGAAATAGTACAAAAGTCAGAAGACGGCGGAAACGAACTCTATCTCGTTACCATCATTTCCGCTTATATCACTGATTTTAGAGCTTATCCGAACTTAGAGACATGTAAAACCAAGGAAATGTAGCGGCCTCCGCAATCAGTTTGTTTATCCTAGGCAGCTCAATGTTGATGACCCGCTGTGATATTGCGTATCCCCATACATGGGATGCACTTGGATAATAACAGATGTTCTGCCCATCAGCTCTGTGATGCAAGAAAGTTGACCAAGTACTTTCAAATCCGTTCGACCCACGGATTTCCACCCACATGTGTGGTGGTTTAGTTGCCAATTGGAACGACTATAACATGTATCTGTCATTCGATTCGTTCTCAATATTTCTTAAATGTTTGTGCGCGATGGATCACCTAACACATATTCTATTCGTGCTTAATTAACGGATTTCGTTTTCCTAACTCTCTGATAATTCAAATGATGGCCCTCTCATTTAAATGAAAATCACATGAAAATGAGAATTTAAAACAGTGCCAAGAGTTCAATATAACTTATGACATTTAGCTAGATTATTTCACATTTTATTCTGTTTGAGGATTGGAACAATTAAATTTAATCCCCCCCACTGAATTTTCTGTGACCGCCCCTTTCCGTGTGTGATAGGAAAATGTCGCTCTTTGCATCCTAAGAACTTTTAAATGATAAGGAAGAATAAATATTTTATTTGAAATTCTCTTAGAAGGAAGGAAATAATTACGAGAAAGTATTCTTTTTTTTTGCATATAGTAAAAGTCACAACTAGTAATGAGAGAAAGCTAATCGAGCTTTCCACCTTCCTTCAGATTTTTTTTATAATCATGAAATGAATCAAATTGAAGCAGGCATTTGGGCATCGTCGTTCACTGAAAGAATAAAAATGAAGAAGTTAACAGGAAAGATAAGAACACAGCGCGCCGACATAGGGAGGGATTGGCATTCATGATAAAACATTCAAGCTCCGCGAACGAGATTACAAATTTGGTATTTTATTTATATTGGTGAGACCAGAATTGAAATTACACAGCATTGTCGGGATCGGGATGCGATCTTGAAATAGATGTTAAAAAGTTTCCCACTGTGGAGGTTCATTGTGGGAATAGCGCATGATGAATAATGCTAACTAAACACGTCCAAAGCAGTGATACTACGAGCTTATCTTAGCTTATATAATTAGGCACATTCGACCGATACTTCTGTTCCACTTTGTACTTATAATTATATTTCGGTTTTACATCATCAAATCTTATTAAATTGATTAATTGAATAAGGTGTCGATCGGCCAGCAAATAAGTTGATGCCTTCCTATATTTGATCTTTATGCATGTATTACAATTAAGTATGCGTGATCCATTAATGTATTATTGGAGATTAAATACGCCTATGTATCTAGCACATGCATACCCTTTCTTTGTTATTCCCCATGCTACAATTCCCATCAAACAGAGGTGACCGAGCTTTTACAAAGAAACAAAGAAGAGAATCTATCTTCCATAAGGATGAGCGTTGAGTAGCTCTCTAAATAAGCATGTATGGACCAAATGTAAATGACAGAAATCTAATATCACCGCCACCACAGTAATTTTTAACTTCATCTATGAAGCTTGAATCCATGGTCCATAATATTTGAAATTATTTTAATTATGTGTTAAAATTAAAATTCCCACACTTGAAATTTTTAATACAAACATGATAATCACCCTAATAAGTTTAAAACCTCTTTCCTTTTTAATCTGATGGCGGTATTAGTAGGTGAATAGCATAAGAGCATAAATCTTATCTCTAATAATAGCAGTGCTTTCAAATCTAAAACTAAATTCTACCAGTAATCGCAAGATGCTTACAAAAAGTTAGAAAAGACAATAACTTTAACTTTAACAATAACACCTTGAATATAAACGCATTGCTGCATCATGGAAACCAATAAGTCTAATGTTCCATAAAGTTTCATTTTACTTACTTATTGTACAAAAGTTTTATTTTTGTCTGCTCTCACAGGTGTGACACGCAGACTGAATCAAAACTAATTGAAACATGATTCCCGCCTAGAGTATCGATCAGCAATGGACCGTTCACTGGACAAGCAATCACGAAATGAATAAGTAGTAGCCTAAAAAGTACATATGCAGAAAAATTACTAATAGGAAAAAGACAGTGCATCGACAAAACTTGAATAAAAAGAAAGGACCATTGTTCTGATCGATATTCTAGCAGGAATCATGTTTCAATCAGTTTGATTCATTCTGCGTGTCACAACTACTGAGAGCAGACGAAACGCAAGTTGTGACAATGAACACGTAAAAAGAAACATTCTGGCGATATTTTATCATCCGCAAGATCACGAGCGGGGCGCATTAGCATTATTATGTTATAATCCTATATTAATAATATAAATCTCCAATACAAGAAACATAGCAATTATCAAATACTCTTCAATTGCAATAGGTTTTGTATTATTTTTCATTTAAATGAAAGTTTATCTGCCTATATGCAGAACGTCTATTGTTCCATCATCAACTTATCATTTATCGCATATTTATAATGTATTTCCTGTTTTGTTGCAGATCAACTCCTACTTACATTTCCCAATGGAAGAGAAAGGAAATATGGTGAATGATTTTTTGAGAAACTTTTCCATCGAAGCAAGTGTTCAAAACGGCTAAAAAGAGAAGATATTAAAAACTCATTGGCTGTTTTTGTGAATTTAATGGCGTTTTGTGAATGATCATGAAATTAGCTTAAAAAATAATGCTCCCATAAGTGTGATTGATTCTCAAACTATTTTTTTATTGAAATCTGGGCCGGACTTTCACCGACATGTCAAGGGGATCAGTAAAGTGAAAAGTGCAAACTTAAACCTCATGCATGTTGTCTATTAAATTGACATTATCACAATTGCTAAACTAAACTGATTATTCTTTACAATCATGATCACATAAAGCGTCAGTATGTCGCGGCACAGGTTTAGAACAGTTGTAGCATTAGGAGCTGCCATGAAAACTTTGAATTTCCCAAAATTCTATGGGATAAAAGTTCGATAGAACAGAATTTCCCGAAATTCGATAGACAGGGATTTCCCACAAGTCTATGAGACAAATAAGTCCCCACAGGCAAAAGGATCAAAGTTCCCCAAAATTCAATGGGACAAAACATTCCAACAGTGCCATAGAATAGAGTTCCATAGCAATAGCACTACCCGCTATAGGAAAATTACAATAATTCCGTAGGAAGGACGTTTTCCTATAGGAGCTGCCATAGATTTTGGTTAATCGGGGAATTCGTAGCTAGAAACCTCCTAATTTTTCTAAAAAAAATCCTCTCTAGACTTTCACAAGAATTAAACGAGCAGAAATTTTTTGACTCAACGTTGAATACTGTGATGTGCCATTACACCCCCAAGATTAGGTTGTTTTGATTAGCCTTCGTGCAATACTTTATGACATATCTTATACATATTAATTCTACATTGCATTTTTACATGTATATACGGTACATGTCTTATTCTCGTTCCCAATATCAGGTTTAAACAATCTTGACTTTTTTTGTAAATGTTGCTTTGTCCCAGTCTCGTATAAAGAAATTCGACAGGTTGGCGTCAAAAACTCTCGCAATTTTTTTAATTCCGGTAAAAGACAGAGGCTATTTTAAAAATGATAAAAGTGCAAACTGAAATATTTATTTGAAACTCCACTTCGATTCTGTGATGGCCTATGTTGATCAATGCATAAATGTAGGCTGATTATTTCTGTTCTAAATAATAATTATTCCAATCATATTCATAACTAGCGTATCATATCAGGTGTTTTAATTTTACATCATATACTCGTAATTCTTGAACAAACTCAACAATTGGCTTTCGTACATTCCTATCATCCAATTATTCAAATTAATTGCAGGGAGGGTAAAGTGAAGGTAAATATTCTGAGATATCAAAAAATGCATCTATCGATATAATATTTCAAATTTACTAACAGAAGTATCAGGTTCATAATATTCCTTTTTATTGGTAGTTGTTAACTTATAATAAAGAGTCTGAAAATTTCCAATGCAAAGTAAAAACACTAGTACATTCTAAATTTAAGTGATATAATTGCATAATTTATCAAACAATAATGATGTGATCATAAATATAATGCAATGATGATGTACTAATAATTATACTTATAATAATGCCAATATAATAACTCAGAATATGTTATGATCATGTTATCAATGCACGTATGTAATGTAATTTGCATAATTTCCGATGATTTAATGAATATTATAGCACATCATTAATTATTCAATTCAATATATAGCATATATTTGAAAACTGACACCTCACAGATCCGTCATCAAACCCTGCACTACCTGCCGACTAAGTCTCCCTGCTGTGATTGGAGTAAGAAGAAGACGTGTTTGAGATTAAGATGAAAGATAAACGTTATGAAATTACCATAATATCATATAAATATCAAATTAATCTAAATAATTATTAAATTAATTCATTTTTTTAAAATCCAAATATAATAACATTATAAAATAAACAAATAAAAAATTTATATTCCTAATCATATCTCTATATTATATAAAACATAATCATAAAATACATTATACTCATTCTATAATAACCAAATCTATATTCATTACCCATTAGATTGTATGATCATACCTGACAAGGACACAGAAACATTGGTTCGTTTCCCTACAGCTGTTAAGGATCATTCAAAAGTTCAGCAGAACGTGTCTACGAATGAAGAAAAACTTAATGGTGATGCCTAAAATGATTTAAACTTGATAGTAATGAGTTCATCAGCAGGAACTCGACGCCCAGGATATTCGCCGTTTCGGCCCCTAATTCCTGAAAACGAATGAGACCTGTTTTGAGTGGGGCACCCAGCACATCCATCATGTACAGAACTCAATGACACCGACTCTAAATATTAAATACAAAATGAAACAGAAAATAAAATGTAGGATGAACCATGAAACGAAAATTAACTTATAAATAAGCGGTAACTATTCAGCACTGAAGAACAAACTCAGCATAACTGACTAAATTAAATTGAACATCAAATAAGTTAATAATCAACGCAGACCAATGCAAACTAATAGCGGAAACAATTCAGAATAAAGGAAAATGATATGATAAAAGATAATTGAAAATAGAATATGTAAATAAATTGCAAAATTTATAATCGAAAAACTGTTTACGGTATTACACAAGTAAGAAAAGGTATTGTCCACAATCGGCAAAAGGACAGTTGTACGGAAGTCTGGAGTCAAGGAATCTCGGTGAATCTCTTCATACATGTGTCCAACATCGGTTAGTTTTCATGTCAAAGTCGATAAATTTGTTGTGCCGTCCCGGAAATCAGACTGGACAACTGCCAAGTATATATGTACTAAGTACCCGGTATGTATAATGCATGTTCATACTATTTGTTTAGAAGTTCATGTCATTCAGCGACGGACGAATTAACAAACATTTTGTACAGTAGACCAACAAAGTTGTCTTTCATTTACTGTCACATAACGATGTCCATGTAATTTTCCTCGCATGCAGCATTGTTTTCTTTTAGCAGCCGTAAGTTAATCGTAAGACGCCCCTATCCGCAGAACGGGGTCGGGTAACACCAGCCAGCCCGTCGAAGACATCACTCAGCAGCAAGGCTTATCTCCATGTATTTTCTCTGTGTTTTCCCCTTGCCACAAACACCCGTTCGTGTATCTCATTACCATACACTATTAAAGTTCCTCGCATCTTTAAATTTCAGATTCCCTAAGCGAAGAGAAAATTGGGATGAGAAGAACGATTTGACGCGGTGAATCGAGAAAATGTTAGAAGGATGCAACTGACACGCGGCGGCAGGGTCGCAAGGAGGCGACAGACCGAGTCGAACAAGTTCTCCTCGCCCCAAAGCCATTGCGACGTGGAAGCACATATGCCTGCCACCAGACCAACGAAGATAGGACGTCGCAGAGGAGGAGTCCTGCACTTGGAAGGGACGAGATGTTTCTGGAGGAGAAGTTGCATCGAAACAATTTCGCCCTAAAACACATTGGACTTGTTTATCCGAAACATTTTTAGTATAAGAAATCCCCAGATGATTGTTGCATATAGATTGTGGTAGGCTGCGTTCATTTCCTAAGATTTCATCTTATATGTATTTTTTAGTAATATGATATGACCTGAATTGCTTGTCTTCGATTTCATTCAACAATTGTTAATTGGCCTAGCCCAGGTTGTACACGTAGTTCAGGGAATAGGAAAAGCGTGTGTAGTTAGCGGTATTCTAATTTTTATAACGAGTGATTCAGCTTGTAAATTATTCGGTTAGAATCGTCTCAAGATCAATAGCGTATAATGTAGCGATTAATCGGGCCAAAATCCGATATCGGATATAGCAGCGAGAAAAAAGACAGGTGGATACTGTATATGTAGCTATTCATACGGGGGCCAAAAATCCGGATATCCGGTAAATGAGAGAGGAATATAGGTGCAGCAATGCCGAGGGCCGACAATTCTCGGGCATCGGCAGGGCATCGATTTATGGGAAATAATCGACAACCGCGATAGCCGAAACCCGCGATTTCATGCTTCGGCCCGACTGAAAATTTTTACCACCGGGAAATTTCACCTGTTTTAGTAAGCCGTGTAGTTTTGGGCCCAAGTGTCCTGGACAAAAAACAGTCTGAAATGAATGTTTCATAAGCCCTACCAATGTAGAAACTCCACAAAACCTGCTAATGAACGGGTCATTTTACAAGTCTGCGATAAATCAGTTAGTTAATTGTGAAGCATATTCGACTCAGCCAGAAAGATTCGAACCGATTACCGAAGTATTCATCTGAGCAGATCCGCCACCCACACAGTAATATTCAATAGACGGAATTCAGCACACCGAATCTCCGAAGCCTTCGCGGGTCCACATTAATTTTATTATTATTTTTAATCAATCGATTTTAATTAATTATATCAATATTCGTTTCTAATGATTATCAGAGCCTCTGCCATGAATTTGCAAAGCACAAAATTGCACAGGTAAAACAAGCATCCAGGAGACGGCAGAGACATCCCCAGCCAATAGGACCTGTTTTGACCGTGGAGAGCAAGGTCCGTTTAACCTTATCAGCAATGGGAGAGTTTTAACGTCGTAGGACCGGGGGAGAGGCACAAAATTCCATGTTTCCGATGGATTAAAAACTTTGAAAACAGAGTCACCATAATATTTCAGGGTTCACCTTTTTCGAATGGTAGGTGCCTATTTTGCATAATTTCGAAAGATCTTGCCCAAAAATTCAAATTTAAAAATTGTCCTCCGTCAAAATTGGGTGGTATCATTGGTTATGAGATTTAAGGGACCTTATTTTGACTCTTTCCAAAATACAAACAGGTTGCAATTAAAGTATTTATGCAAATACTTTTAACGTTCAGTAGATCTAAACACAAAACCAAATAGTCGTCGATATAGTATGACATTCTACGTCAATTTTAAGTACATTATAAATCGCAAGTTTGAAATATTGAAAGTAAATATTGTCTTAGGGTCATCGCATTATTACATTTTTCTAATCTTTACAAATGTCTTGTTCTCTGTTGATACATATCCAAATGCACCCTTTTGATGGTGCATCACTATTTTGTATATTCTGTGGGTTTTATCTCAAGAACTTCCATCAAAACTCATATTTCACATTTGCATTTACCTGCTTTAGCCCCTATTTATGATATCATGCGAAACCGCTTCTCAAAGCATTTATATCTTACGCACACTGCCCAAATTCAATCCATAAAGCAAGCTCTTGTGCTGCTATATAACGCATTTGTTTAATGTACTTTGGCGTTTTGCAGCCCTCCTTTTTCCTGGGTATGTGTCCAAACAGGTAGTCTAATAAAATTGAAAGACTACGTCGTCGTTGCCATCGCCTTGTTTGGCGCGGGAAGTGATTGTGGTTGCGATAGTTTTACTCCTGTCTCCATACCGACGCGATCATCAGTCACTGAAGTTTTTCAGGTTCCAGGCAGCAACTCGCACATTCTGATTTCTTGGTTCCACCGCATGGTAACACCGGAATACCCTCATGGCCCCAAGCTACAATGTCCGATCGCCTTACCCTCTTTTGTTCCTTACTGTACCCGTTCATTTAATACGTCTTTGACTTTTGCCTTTAATAATTTTCTATTGCGTCCATTCCTTACTTTGTGTCTTTTTCGTCAATTGCGGCGTCAATTTTCTTTCTGCTACAGTCTAGGCCTAGTACTGCTGATTTACATTAATCAATAAACGTTTTGATATGCTACTACATGTTACATTTAGGGCGGATCACCCAATCAAAAAGTAGGAGAACGTCAGGGTCACGGCGGCCCCAAAGTATTCCTTATGGGTACAGAACCATTGTACATGTACCAGATATGGCTCCAATGGTCAAGCTCTAGGGGCGCCCAGCACGGTCACAAAACTGTGGTAAAATGTGTAAAACTTGCAACAAGTAGCCTCTGGACGTAATATGTGACCTCGACTGCTTTTCCGAACGCGTTAAATGCTAACACCTAGGGGTCAGTTTGAGACATCTTATATTGCTCTAAACTGTTAGGACTTACCCACAAAATAGCATTTTTAATTATGGTCCGAAACACATGCCTTAGGAAAGGGTCCCCGTGTCAATGCAATGGGCAGACCATAGCGACCACCACACTGATCCTTTGGGATGAAAACTAAGCCAAATCGAGACAATTTACTGTATTACCAATGAAGTATATGTGACCGTATTCCCATGCATGAGGTCTCAAATGTCCTTCAGAAAGGTGCCCCTAGAAGGCTATTTTTAGTGACAATAACAATGCTTATTACATATTACTTGATAATGCTCCAAGTAAAAGTAGAACCGGTACCGAAATTGTATAAGTATGGTATCGGTTCTTTGAAACACCGATTCAAGACATATCCCCACCTTGGCCTTGAACTGCCAGATTCGATTGCAACACCTGGACGCTATTAGGAGTTAGAGTACGATTTAAATTGTAGTTGCATTAAAGCCACCCCCTATCATCTGCAGAAATTTTGCCATGAGTTAGGGTAGGGTACCCCTGATCACTGCAGTGAAGCAGGGTTGAAGAGGTTCTGTTACTCACGAGTACGGCAAACCTTACCCATTGTTGTGTACTCCTTTAAGCTTACAAAGACCAGGCCAATACTCAATTTCCTCCATTTTCTATCAATCCCGGATCGCAACTGTACCTAGGCCAATTGCAGCCCCAGTCCTCGAGCCAATTTTGACATCGCCGAGGCGTTTTTCTAGCTTACCTCGCAGTGAGACATCGCTTTCATTGTATGATAGAGAGATGATGAGCAGACGCTCTTGTACTTCCTTCATTGTAAGGGAAGGTCGGCTCTTCCCATCAAGTACCTGAGTGATTATTCACATGAGACGTTGCTGTCTAGACGTTGCTCCTTGAGCCTAGAGCTTGCTCGGATCGTCTCACCAACGATGGACTCCACAGGTTCTTGCCAAACGGCAGTCGTGATAACCGCCTCTACGTGTGGTAGTTCCAGTGTGGTCCACAAGATGTGGCCGTGGAGGAGACTGTGATTATCGGGACATGTCGCAATGTCGGAGGATGTCGATAGCCGAGAACGAGTGGAGGGCCCTTAGCGGCCGTTCGAGAGAATCTTACGGAGGATACGGACTCTAACCTTCTCCCTTGCATCCCGAAAACTCTGAATGACATAATGGAATTCATTGAATGGAACTGGAGATATTCCACAATCGCACTCACTCTTGTGCCAAGTATCAAGCATCATCAGTTCCGAACGCCATCTGTTGTTTGGGATCCTCAAGGGTCTTTACTCGGACTATTCTTTTCAACCTTGTGGATGGTAATCCCTTAAACCTGTAAATGAAATTCGCACCAATTGTAAACTACGTCGAAGGACCAGTACGTTTATACTTCCCATCGAACGTGGAAAACATGAAACTTACATCAGCGAGCATAGGAACACTGATGAAGGGGCAGCTTTGAAAGGTCTGAAATTGAACTTGGCCACTGCAAGCTCATGTGGATTCCAAAGGTCCTCAATCACACAGCTCCGCCCTGCCTTACCAGATACCCAGCAGTCGTGATTTCAAGCTGCTTGGTCGACATTTCTCGGCTGATCTCGTGGGAGCCGCATCTCCAATTAGGCAACCGATGCCATCTCGACGATTGTACGCTTTACGTGTCCTGCCAACCTTCTTAGATAAGTCATTTTTTGGTTACAATATACTATGGTTTGTTCTTGCGATACTGGCATATTGCACCCGTTCTAATCGGTATGCTGTCAACGACTCAGGCAGAGCTGGACCAGTTGCAACGCCGCGCTACCTTTTCTTGCTGTGGGATTCACCTGTTCGTGACGTTTCCCGGATCCTTCGCGACAAGGACGTGAAAATGCATCTCTGAATCATCTGCGTAAGTTCAACAGCTGGCATAACACCACTGGCATGCCTTTGAGTCCTAAGAGATCTTCTATTCGCCTGAGGCGGTTTATTCCGCCCCATGTCTTTCTGCTAGTCGGCGACGAAATACCTTTTTCCCTATGGCGACTATGTTTGCAAGTTACTTCATATCATAGTTTGTCATCCGGATACTTATTTTCAAATACTTGTATGCTGAATTTTGTCTTTAGTTTAACTTTCAATATGCCTTTCATGGCACAAAACATGTAGTGCCACATTTGTGTCCTATTTTGCTTTTCCAGTATGTTACATTTGCGGTTTGTCCACTTATGCCTCCTGCCATGATTCCATTGTGATATATGACTATACCATTCTATTCCATTCTTTTATTCTGCGACACAATCTCGACTGCCCTCTAACACGACCGCACGGCTTATTTCCTTGTGTTAACGCTTCACCACCGCCTTGGCTACTTCTTGCTACTCCTTCTCTCTTTGTTTAGCTAAACAAACTTCGTCCGAGTTCCCAGGCCTCCTTCCTCTCCCTTCTTATGTCCCCCTGAAAATACTGCGTGGCAACAAATAGCATCTTCGTTCTACTTATCGGTCAGATGGGATAATAGCGTTCTTTTCATGTCAAACACTTGAAACTTAGTTTCCATGAAGATTGTACACTTACCTGTTCTGTATTTGGAAGGCATTATCACGCAATTATGACTAAAGATATAAATTTCAGCTAAAAATAGCCTCTAGGGATCACTTTCTGTAATGCCCTTTTTGACATCATGGCATGCTAGATAGCGGGTCGATAAACATTCATTGTCATACCTTTCTGTGACTCTAAAATGTTAGTTTCTCCGACTTGACATGTTTGTGTCCTTCATGCCTCCCATTGCATTGATCACGTGCCCCATCCCACGGCCTGATTTCGGACCCTAATTCACAAGCTATTTTTTGGTTCAAAGCCAACCCTTTTAGAGCATATACTATGTTCACACGCCGATCGAATGTGACCCTATGTGTCTCATATTACGCGGTCGGCCATGACTTCGAGGTCACGTGCTGACGTCAGAGGTATTTTTAGCATTTGACATTTTTACCTTCTTTGACCTCACTGGGCGATATTAAACCTTGACCAATCGAGCCCAAAAAAACTTTAATGTAAATTTTCTTACCATCAGGAATATTTGGGCGACGTGACCCTGACTTCTCCAACTTTGATTTTTTTGAACCTCCTACTTTATACATTACATGTACAATTATTGCACTACTCATCTGGGCGGAATAAAGTGACTGTGTAACAATCTTGAATTGAAAAAATGATAAATATTATGTCACTATGATTACAGAAACATGAGTTTCACTAATCAATGTACTCCGCAATGACCCCCATCCACTTTCTAACACGTGCTGTTAAAATGACCTGCACAACTTTCCGAAGTCAATTTAACTGAACTTATATACATGCAAATTATGTTATTCATATTAATTGATGAATATTCCCTACATACAAACTAACAGTTCACAAAAAAGAACAATTCATCTGACTTATTTTAGGAGACATACAAAGAAGATCATTGCCCCCCCCACCCGGTCCTGATAGGGTTATTTAGCATTAGGGGTCTAATTTGGAATAGGAGATATATAGTGCATAGCTGTACTTTGATAGACACAATGACGGCTGACAGCCTTACTTACTCAGCAAGAATGCAATTCTACGTTACACAGGAGATTCCGCCCTGGCCGCAGGCGAAGTAATATAGGCTGACGCAATCTCACAGTCACCTTGTCCCTATACAATTTTGCTACATATGAAGTTGGTTACCCTTACCGTGTTCGTTACACTTGACTTCGCATAGGCTCAACAAATGGACAAAGTTTTCTTACGAGATGGTTCGATATCGTCCTTTTCATCTCCGACAAGATAAGTTTATTACATGCATTTATCAGTAGTTTCAATTTGCGTGTAGCAATTTGTGAATGAGTCCGCTGCTTTCCTCCCTGTGGCAGCGGAAACGACCTGATCTATACCCTTGCAACCCAGTACAGCCGCAAGTGCAACAATTTGCGATTCCAAATGGTTGACCCTTCCCGATTGCATAGTTCTTGCCTTAAGCTCGACTGCCCAGAAATGTCTTAGCTCTCATTGGTGTCGCTGCAGTCTTGTCCTTCAAATCGATTTTGTTTTATAATGCCGTTTACTGCCTTCTCTGGAAAATCACCCCATTGAGTTGCAATCCTGAAATGCTTTCTTTGTGTTCAGCGGCTTTTCTGTGTGTTGTTGGACTCCCGCCGCATTGAATCCATTAAGGATTGAGATGATGATAGCGGTTGTCCCCAACCTATCTTTGGAGTGTCTCTTCTTCTCTTGCAGCGATGCGATGCTTAAAAAATATGCAACAGTCGCTGTTATTGGCCTCAATAAATTTGTTAGGCATGGCATAAATAAGCGCTTCAATGACCACTGGCCCGCCACTTTGAATCTATGGCAGGTTTCCAAGGAGTCTTGTGCATCTGGGGGAAATCTAAAACAGAGAGAAGACAAACTTTTTGTAGTTGTTCCATTAACTGCGGTGATTCACGCATTGTAACATTTGAGGATTATATTTTTCAAAATATCCCACTTCCAGTAGTTATTGGAACTCAAAGTATCTTTAGGTTATCCTGTTGAATTCTCACCTATTGATGGAACCCTTTCTCTCCTTTTCCTACTATTTCTGCTAGAAGCATCTCATACAGGCAATCCCACATCTCCTTGTAGATTTTTATTTTTGGCCATGCAACCAAAGCCATCCGCACCTTAGATTATGGCATTGCGCTAGGAGAACTGTGTACAACATTTAACTCGGTCACTAATCAGATATATTGTCCAGCCACACACGATTAATAAGTGATGCATCCTTGGAAAAGTATTATACGGATGATTCTGAATTGTGTGTAATATCACTGATGTTTATCATGGTTATGCGGGCCCTTCTGTGAGTTTATTTGTGTCTGTGAAAAGGCTTGTTTTATATGTATGAGAGTCCCCATCATTGAAGATTCATCCGCCAGGTGATCTATTGATCGTGCCTTTGACGCTTATAACTTAGCTTACATTGTCCATCGGTTTTTTTTTTTTCCCCGCTACCAATCACAGCCGAACTATGATGCAAACCACAAATACTTTTTGGTTGTATTTTTGAATCTATTAGTATTGCTTTCGCATGGTATTCTTATATGTAGTTGCTTTGCCTACTAACGCCTACCAGACTTAATGTTAACGGCACGTATCAATGGTCTGTAATTCTGTCATTGTCAGATTGGATATCTCATCATCAACAGAGACATCCATACTACGTTCAATTTGAAATAATGATATCGAACTTTTGCATCTATCTAAAGAGGTATTATGCATATATGAATCAACTAATGTGTTCCTTGATGCCATCGACAATTGTTCATCCAATTTTCATCCACTGCATTCGCCAGTAGTTGATATTCGGGTTCGTGTTCAGATTGTCTCTAGTCCGGGGAAAAATATTGCTGTTCCATATTGAACTTGTCACAAAATACATTAACTTATGTCAATTTTCAACGTTTGTGTCCGGATTTACATGGTTTTTGTACCAGTTTTGCATTGAACTGATTTCCGGTGATTTCAAATTCAGACGTTATTTTCTAGCAACGTTTTAAGTTTTTTTCATGCAAGATTGAAACAGCCTGTGTTCTCATGATATTCAGAGTTTAACGTTTTCACATACGAATTGGCAATGCCATTTTCCCTTTTTTCATAAATTTTTTTGTGTTTTGTCGGATACACCTGCTATTTTGAAGGAATCACACATTGTGACTCTATGCGGGTTCTTTTTTCAGCTTATAGAACCTGCAGTGTGGACAAACGTCACCGGACCTGATTTTTTTTCCCTTTTCTACGATATTCGATGTATAAAGTAAATCGTCATCTTTTCTTGCAGCAACAATAGATACACAGCATAAACAACGTCCTATGATGTCGTTCTGAAAGCTGACGTTTCTATCCTATTTAGAGGGCATGATGGCGAAAAATGTTCGAAATGGACAAAGTCACGGACACCTTCACGCAACGTTTTTCCTTGCATATTGCCTTAATAAGCACAGAGGACGACAGTGACGTCAGATATTATGATGGGAAGCTTACTGATCATTTCACTTCACTTGCCTTGTTGTAAGCGGCGGAAGCCTTGAATTCGGCCAGATTTGTGAAATTCAAATTCGAAATGCTGGTTTGAGTCTGTTGTATCCGATATTCACCTGAAGACTGACGCTATGCTATCATTTTTTATCTCCCACTCGCATCTCATCGGTCGCAATTTGCTTGACATTCTCACTCCGGAAGGCCAGCTGGAAAGAAGTTCTCGCCGAAGAAAGAGACAGAGGATCATAACTCTCGTGCGGAGGGATCTCGGTTCGGACGGTGTTGTCAGAAGCCCGTTGTGTCCCAAATCGACGGTATCAGACATACAGCGACCGTAGGCCAACAAGAATCCTTCGGTTTGCGGGGTCACTTACGAGGAACAGGATGGCCGTCCCCGTACACCACGTGATAGACTTGCCGTCCAATTGTTCGCGTGTGTGAAACGCTAGCGTTTTGTCAGCAAGGATGATTCGCGCCTCTCTTGGAACTAAGGAGCTTCCTTCACTGAAGCCACCTCAGTGCCGATAGTGTGCTGCAGGTTCTTGCCAGAATACTGCTCGACCACCCTTCGTACAAGCTTTTCCACCGACCGACGCGTAGTGATATTCGCGCTACAAGTCAAGTATTCGCACCGTCAATGGATATTGGGAACGGATTTTTCTTTGAGAGTCTTCCTATGATTTCTTTAGGCCCTCGGGAGAGTGGGAGTGTGACTACAGTCCGACGACGCATGGTGAGCGCCTGTTTGACCCGCGAGCTGCACGATGGCGACGATGAAAGCACCCCAAAGCGTGATGGTTTGGGGGATGCTTCTCTTCAATGGTGTGGGAACAGACGACACTTCGAGTGTTTGGAGACTGGACCAAGGTTTGGAACCCCCCAAGTGTATCTGGGGACATTCTGAATCACGAACTGCAGCAAACTTTGCCACGCAGTCCCGATGGTCCCCGCTGTATTTCAGGATATGACAATGCCCCTTGCCACCGCGCAAAGCCGGTCAATGCTACTCAAGTTCGGACTTTTGATCTCTCAACGACTGGCCAGGGACCGTCCCCGATATTCAACCCAAATGAAAATAGTGGACGGAGTTGGTCGGTAATAAACGCAGGCTCCACCTCACGCGACGTGGAGTGGAATCAAGTCTCAATCATTCCTGCATGGTCCCATGTTATCACCCAGGAAAAAGTGTCAGCATCTGATCATGAACATGCCCACGCTTCTTGAATTCTGTGATTCGTTGCACAAGGATTTCTACCAAAGTACTAAAAACTCCTGTTTTTTATTCAAAAATTACCCGATTAAGGTGTCCGTCCCTTTTGGTCCACAACGAGAATCTGGATAAATAAACATCAAAAACAAGAAACTATAGTTTTTAACACCTCTGTCTAAAAAGGAACCATATTTCGGCTAATTGATGTCTTCAACTGCTTCACAATATTTTCTTGTGACAATAGACACGAATCTTAGCAAAAAACTTTGCTGTCGGGAGGCCTTTTGTCATAGCTTTACCTCCGTCATTCCATAAATGGGCAGTCTGCAAAATGATGTTTCCCTAGGGACAAGCAAACCCATTCCAACTGAAGTTACCAGAGAGAGTGTGCAATACCTTAATCCATTGCAATATGAATTGATTACTCACGAACAGCCTAGTGAGCTGCACCGTGACGCTCTGATCAATCAGTTGCTTTCGACATCATTCGCATTATATATACAGAATGCAAGTTTTATTCTTTTGCGATTCACTCCTCTTGTCAACTATTATATGGACAGATTCACTAAGCGGCAAGTTTTTAGGGGAGGGAAATTTGTAATTCATTTGAAATTTCATTCGAAAGAACATTGATAGTGTAGAAATTTGATGTTTTTTCATTCATGAGTCTCATGTATTAGGCCCAGCAAACTGACTATCTAACTTTCATTCTATTTAAAATCAACTAGATATTAAACACTTGAATCCACAAACACCTTTGAGAAACAGGCTCTATTTAACCCTTCAAACCTCCAGGAAGAAGACCATTTTTGCATCATGAAAAGATGACGGGAAAGTTCCCGTGTCAGCTATTTTCATCAAAAACTCCGTCGTTCTATGTTGAACTCTGATCAGCGATAGTACAATGGAATACAGGTCAGAACTAACCAACTGTAGCTACATCAACAAAAAATCTCTGAAACATCGGTTTCTTCTTGGCATTCTGTTTACAAATTGAATTACACATTTCACCACGAATTTTGCAATTTAGCTATGTTGATTTAACGGCCTTTTTCAATGTTCCATTCCCTAATGTTTCATGGTGGTGGTAGTTATGCATTAAAGGTCGTAAGATCTGCCATTAAGAGTACACTACAATGCTGAATTCGATTTACACACACTTAAGTTCAGCATTTTTATAAATAATCCATCAGTTCCCAGTGCAAACCATATTGCATTATTGTAATTTTGGAAAACCTAAGCTTACTACAATATCGAAATAATAACACTTTTATAATTCATGAAATAAAATATCGTTGTTGTGTTTGATTGCATTTCGAATCGCTCGATTGAAACGCACCTAATCAAATTAAATAAAGACAAATGCCTAGTGAGCATTGCTGTTTTAGTGTATCACACGCCGTTTCAGTAACGCATCACGGTGAACAGCAGAACGTGAAAAATAAACGTGATCTATACACAAGGCCAGAGTTCATTCTCAAACAGCGACATTGACTTAAAACTGAAAGGAACAAACACATTCATGATAAAAAATAATTGCCAGATGAAGTCCTGGTTGGCTCATAAGGTTTACATTGCTATTCACATCGTGACTTTATAAGCTAGCTTCACCCAACACGAGTGTCTTTAGTATGTCGCGACACAAACGCCCGAAGGGAAATTTCAGAGGTGGTCTTTAATCAGGTGCTCTTTTCAGCGAGGGTTAAACCTCTGACCGCCGAGTTTCCCCGATGTGAAGAAGAAGAAGACGCTTAACAATCTGCGAAATCATGTGTTGGCTCAAACACACGTTGCGTCCAACGTCCAAGTAGCCACAGACAGCGGCATTTAGGCAATCAAACGACATGAACCAATTGTCACTGAGACGACGACGTCAAGCCACTCTGAAAGCTGCCGTTAGATCCCTACCACAGCGAACGTTCCCGGTCCCAAGGCCGATTCAAACTCTGTTCACAGGCTCCAACGCTCCGTTCACACCATGAGCGATGAACTGAGAGATTGACTCCAAATCAAGCATGAGACTGAGACCAAACGTTCAATTTGAGAGAGAGACGGAGAGCTCACAGGAAAGAGCTGCTTCATTTACATGGCCTGTTTCACTTGACTATCGCCGTGAGACTCGTGAGGGACATGCCTGAGTCTGCTACAACTAGGTCTCAGGACCAGTTCACCTACCGGACATCAGGAGCAGATAATTGAAACGTTTCTATTTCTTCCTTTTTGTTGCGCTAAACACTCAGGTCCGTTCAGATCCGTGAGAGCATGACTGGGGATCATGCTTCCTTTTTGTTATAAATCGTCCAGATGCATAGACGTAAGCAGCCTCTGCGGATTATTACCCTTCTTCGTAAAAGAAAACGACGGCACCGTACATGTAAATCGCTCAATACGAATCACCACCGAAGGCTGATACCACGATCTATTTTTGTATATTTCAGTTATGATCTTGGACGCTATATGATAAGCTTTTTTCGCATGTTTATTTCACGTGTTAGGTATGCTTTACCCTACATACAGACATACCAGCACCAGATTAAGAACGGCATCAACTCATTGTCCAAAGTCTGTTGAAATTCAGGAACCTATTTGTCCATACAGATACATTACTGTTACTATGTACTGTAAGTAGTCTAGATAAAGACATCTCAAGAGTGATACCTTCCCTTGAGGAATTCCGATTATTATACTGTAAGTCCGAGGCATTTCATCTAATACACAATAAGTATTTTTGACCATCAACAATTCTGTGTCAAGTAATTTTGTGAAAAAAGGCATATTATCAAACGCCGTAAAAAACACATATCCTATTTTCAATGCACAAATAGTTATGTTTGAGCTATATAAGTCACACTGGTTGCTGAAGTTATCGTTTTATATTGCAATGATGTTTACTCAATTTAGTTCAAGGAAAAAGAGCATAATATGCGGTCTTGTGCCTGCACTCAGCACGTTGCAACGATGACATAGCGGGCTTTAAAATTCCACAATAACTCTAATATTAGTTAAATACCACACTTTCACAACGAACAGTTCACGGCTGGTCTTACTGGCAAAAAGTTCTTATGTCCGTAGTAATGTCAGGATAGCTTTATTTTGGACCGTGATTCAAGCTCTTCCTACGAAACAACATCCCATTTGCATGGGTCTGTATATAAAACATACCAAGAATTCGTATTTCACCGTACAACAGCCAATCACAGTTAGCATGTAGTATCGTTACATACCAATCAACATCCCGAAAGTAGATTGGGCCATTCGTCTGCCAAAAAACAAAACATAACCCCAGTATTAAAAATTTCTTTGAAATATACCAGAATCTCGTATCAAATGTTGGTTTCAAATTGTATGTAAACTTGGTATGTGTTTGTATGTAATTTTCGTATCCAGCGATTTACAGTGTAGCTGTTGGCAGTGGTACGCTCGGGAGGGAGGGAAGTGCCCGTGGGGGGAGGGCTGAGTCTGTCCACTGTTTTTTGCGAACTCCAATCGGGGTCCCCATTTTGAACGGTTCAATGTAAACAATGAGCACCGTCTTAAACTTTCTATAAGCACATTTGTCACTCGTTGTGATCTGTTTCCATGATGGCATTAGGGTTAAGAGTATACCATCAAGAGCATCGCTAGTGGCATGGCGTTGCCATTATTGAGAGTGCACCCGGGCATGAACTTCCTCCGTCTTCACTCTGTAAATACGAACCGAATATTCTTACTTACTAATTTCTTGATAATTACCCGTGTGAATCGCTTTCATGTCAGATTTTCTACCTTTCCATAAAGGGACTGTTTTCGCAACAAGCAACCTTTTAATTGGCCGCACGATTGTCGCTGAAATTAGGAATAGGACTTTTCACTTGAACTTCGATCTCTGCGATGTCAACATCCCACACAAACCATTTCGATCTTCGATTCATGAGAATAGAACGTTGTTGTGTCTTGCTACGGAGGCAGGGCATGCCGCACAATTCCTCTACAAGACGGATTCAGTAGTATTTGTTCTTGTTTTCATCGACATCGTAGGACATTTGTCTAGAATATCTTAAAAATTAACAACATATTTCGCTATATTTTCAACTCCGCATATAACATTCTCTTTCCTCTTTTTGTCTCGGCCGTCTGCTCTTTGCACCCGGACATGCAAGTCATTGCACGCCTAATAAGCTACGCCTCTATTCAATCAGATCATCGATAAATGGGGTCATCTTATTATAGCCCTTGTATTCATAGAATTTTTTTCGAAGCACCCCACTTTTGGCCCATTCAATAATTCGACTAACTCCGATCTCAATTAACATATTCGGATGTGGGTTGTTTATATCCTATGACTCTTAGCTAGGGGTTTCTCCGTAATTCATCCTTGTGGTAAAATATTCGCAAGTTTCCTTTTTGACTAATTTTAAGACCTAATAAATGCTAATTGGACCTCCAGAATAATAAACACTCTATCATAAGCTAATTCGGCCCACGTGAATATTACCACGTCACACAGATACTTCACTTGTTTCCGTAGGCTCCTTAGGTTGTTTAATGCCCTTGGTAATTTACCTAGAGAATAATTTGAAAATTTTTTACTCAATTGATTCCCTTTGAACTTAAATCTCAAGCTATTATTTATAATTGTACTTTTCGCATTTATTTCAGCCAAAGTAAGAAATGCTCAACTAAGCCTGCTGTTGGGCTATGGACCAGTTTTCTAAGCACCGAAAATAAATCGAACAAGCCGCCGACATCTGAAATGCTACAAGTTCTGGAACCATAGAACACGTAGCAAAAACTCTTCACAAAAATTATCAGTGCCAAACATCGAGGTGGTAATGATAAGTGTGCTAGTAATTCCTTTCCCTTAGGCTCTTGCAACTTCAACATATTCACCAATAGTAGCTAAGCCTACCACAAAAACGCAGCCGACATTTTACATAGTCACGAAGTTTGTCTCACTTCCCTCTTCTTGCGCAAATCAGATAGCTCTGTCCGTTACTTTTTAACAGCCTCGTTCCAATTTCTCAATGGTTGAACTTAATTAATCCTATGTTTTAATTTCCTGCATGGGGGATGTACCTTAGATGGTGCAATGACTCATCATTTCCCTCAACTTTGAAGATAAAAGTCTCGATTGCACGCGGTATACAATATACTTATAATAATAATAATTAGTTTCTGATGGTTTATGCTATGAGGTCCATTTTTCTTTGTACTCGAGTTAACCGAAGGTTTTGCTGGCGTATTTCACTGAGTTAAAGAACTGAGTTTTTAGAAAAACTCAATTGACTCAACACATGGTTCATTAGGCATCCATGTCGGAAAGGTATACTAACGACGAAAACCCAATGAAAATATTCCTGCTGGTTATCATAGTAATTTTATGCGCGTCGTGATTCAAGAACGCATTGACATTAAGTTGACAATTGCGCATCTTTAGAAACATGTAAATGCAAGTCCGCTGTTTTTCATGTTTTCTGTACTACTGACTATTTAGTGTCCCGCCTTTGGTAGTAAAAAACATGGCCACCATTCTATAACTCTAAACTAATTTCATCAATCAAGTTAAAGTAGCCTGTACATGCTTCATGTTTCTGTCTGATTCATCGTAAAGAAGTAAAACGTGAACATATTTATAAGTATCACAAATATCGAAAATATCATCAAATGAATCATTAGCTCAAAGTGAACTAAATTGACTTGTGCAACCAACACAATTCCGCGTGTATGTGTATGAAATGAATGAGCGCCGAAAGCACAATCCAGTTGGATATTGATAACAAGAAAGTCTTAAAAGTTGAACTTTTTGCTGAGACATGGTTGTTGTCTCAGTTGAAGGTCTCAGGGTTGTTCACACTTGAGACAAGGATCGTGGAGTTTGTCTCACAGGCTTCTCTCAGAAACTTGAGAGAAGCTTGTCTCAGGACCGTTCACACTATCTCTCAGCAAACGTGGTGAGCCTCCCTCTGGTCGCCCCGCACAAACGACAACGGATGAAGTTAGTGGGTCTCAGGCATGTCTCAGGACTGTTCAGACTACGTGGATAACTGCGTCGCAGCATAATTTTGATTGATGTCTGAAGTCGACGACGGAAACTATAATCTTGCCGTTTGATTGGATGATTGCCTGAGTCTCAGCTCTCAGCTCTCATGTGTGAACGTAGCTTAAAATCCCTTTGCAAAGACGAAACGCTTTACATCAATCGCTTGGACAAAGGAAACGTCAACGTCATTATGAATCTAAAAGACGACATCAAGAAAATGAATACTACTCGTATTATCAAAAGTGACAAATTGAAAGAAGTTG